>CM032627.1:36371144-36502261 GCA_019097785.1 Fraxinus excelsior
TTGGTGAGGCGTGCATAGGTGGTTGTCATGTGGCTGCCAAGTTGAACCACCACGTGGGATTTCTACATGGGCCTGCCTCAGTTGAACTTCCATGTGGGCCTCTACGTGGGCTTCGGACTGCCACATGGGCTTCTTCTTGAGTCTTGGTGAGAGGCGTAACAACTAAATTATTAAAAGGGCTGTTTACAGAAATACCCTATATTTTGGGGCACTTTTGAAAAATCCTCCCAAACTTGGAATAAGGGGAATTTACCGTAAAAAATACGTCTCAATTGCCGGCTCGCAAAACTCACGACAGAACCACCAGCTCAGCTCGCAAATATCGAAGGAAAACTGAAAGGAAGAAGAAGAAATCTTCCACTATTCCTATCTCTTTATTCGACAGAACCACCAGCTCGCAATTCCGGGAGGGAGGAGTCTGTTCCTATCTCCTTATTCGACGCACTCCAGAAATCAAGAAAGATAATTGTAAGTTTAAATCCATAAATATTTTAAACAAGAATGTGAATTTGGATTCCATAAACATCAGTTTCATTGAATCCAGCACATCAATTGTGCATTAGCATTGTTGAAGTTATTTGTGTTTTGAGTAGATTTTAGTGTAAGCTTCATTTGAATGATAAGATGTTTCGAAAATGATATGAGGATTACTACATATGGAAAATTAGCTTTGAATCAATTGCAATTACTTTGATGCATGCTATGTGTTTGACAAAAGAATAATGTGAAAAAGTGACGTTCTGTCACTTTTCTCAAAAAAAAGTCACAGTATCTCATTGGAGCATTAACTAGATGCATACATGTGCGTTTTTGGAAATTTGAACATACCAACTCAATCAATTAGACTATTTTATGTTAATACATATGAGAAAAAAAAACTTTAAATCAATTACATTGATCCATGCAAGATGTTTATGAATTCTGTCACTTTTCTATGAAAAAGTGACAATCTGTCACTGTTTTTTTAAAAAGTCTCACACAATTTCTTTGTAATCTTTTTATAGGTATGGATAAAATTAATGTCTTCATTTGTTATGGAGGCAAATGGACACAAGATAATGAATATACAAGTGACAAAATGGCCGGAATTGTTGTCCCAATAGATTGCACATACAACATCCTTGAAAGCATGATATTTTCTGTGATGAAATTAAGTTCATCAACACAGAGAATAAAAGTACAATATAGAGTAAAGAAAAATCTACCTTTGATGGAGATTTCAGATGATATTTCTCTAACATTTTATTTGGAGCTCAAGATGAAGGATAAAGATCTTGCAAGCTTTCCATTGTGCATAGATGTGACATTGGTATCAAAAAGTGACGAAACTGAATCTGTTGATGCTATACAATGTTTGGAGGCCGTTGATTTCGAAAAAAATGATATGATGGAATTGCAGTTTTGTGATGCTGTAACTGATAATTCTATGACATCAGTTCAGAAATTACCTAGTATGGAAGAAATTGCTGTTGATGTATATAATCGTATATCAGGAGTTGAAGAAACGACGAATGAAGGAAGCAGTGATATCATTTCAGTAGTTACTATGGATAGAATTTCAAAAGATAAAGTGTTCAAGAACAAGACATTGGTTAAGAGAAGTATTTCGATATATGCGATACACAATAACTTTCAATTCAAGGTAAGTAAGTCGGACAAGAGAGAATATGTGTTGAAGTGCATTGATGATAAGTGTAAATGGACTTTTAGAGCTTCAAGACTTGGTGGAACAGATATGTTCAAGGTAAGGTATATTAAAAATGATCATATATGCTCTAATAACATCATTTTGGGAGATCATCGTCAAGCAACCAGCTCAACAGTAGGAGAATTCATCATGTACAAGTATATCTCGACAAAAACAACATACACTCCCTCGGACATTATGAATGACATGATGAATGCGTATGGACTGTCGATGAGTTATGAAAAAGCTTGGAGATCTAAGGAGAAAGCATTGGAATTGGTGAGAGGAGATCCCACAGAGTCATATGGAAAGCTTCCAAAATACTTGTACATGATAGAACAAACAAATACCGGATCAGTTACAAAAATTGAGACATATCAGGACAACAAATTCAAATACCTCTTCATGGCATTAGGAGCATCTATTCAAGGGTGGAAGTATTGTAGACCAGTTATAGTAATAGATGCTACATTCTTAAAAGGCAACTATGGTGGAACGCTTTTCACTGCATGTACACAAGATGCTAACAACAATATTTTCATATTAGCGTTTGGAGTTGGTGATTTAGAAACTAATGATTCATGGAATGGTTTTTAACTATGTTAAAAGAAGCTTATGGTGAGCGAGAAGGATTGTGTATAATCTCAGATGGACATGCAAGCATAAAAAATGCAATTCACAACGTGTATGAGAATGCAATGCATGGGCTATGTTCGTATCACTTGTTAAAGAACTTGAAGTCATCTTTTGGTGGGAAGAAAAAAGGAAAGAATATTGCAGAGCATTTCAACAGGGCTGTGAGAGCATATTCTAAGAATGATTTTGAGTTCCATATGAAACAACTTGATGAAATCAATACAGGGATTCGATCACATTTGATATGTTCTATAATAGCCTCTGTCACTTTTTTTAGAAAAAGTGACACTGTCACTTTTTTAACAGAGTGACAAAATGTCATTTTTTTGTTTAAAAAGTTTGCAAGTGTTAATACTTTTTTATAAGAATGATTTTGATTTCCATATGAAACAACTTGATGAAATCAATACAGGGATTCGATCACATTTGGTATGTTCTATAATAACCTCTGTCGCTTTTTGTTAAAAAAGTGACACTCTGTCACTTTTTTAACAGAGAGTGACAAAATGAATACTAATATTTTGAATCTTCTTTGTGCAGAAAGCTATTGGTTATGAGAAATGGTCAAGGGCTTACATGACAAACAACAGATTTTCTACAATGACTTCAAATATAGTTGAGTCAGTAAATTCGGTAACAAAAGCAACAAAAGGTTGTCCAATAGAGCCTTTATTGGAATCGTTAAGATACTTGTTGCAAGAATGGTTTGTAAAGCATATAAATGATGCACGAGCAACCTTCACAACACTTTCCACCAAACAAGAGAAAAAATTGAGAGAAAAGTCCGTGGAGTCAAAAAAAATGAAGGTAAAATACTATAAACCTGTTGTTTTGTTATTTTATGTTAAGGTTTTTTTATATAATATGGTTTGTAGCCTCTATACATTTTGAGTTTTCACTTTAAATCTTCATTTAATATAAAATAGTGACAAATTTTTGCAAACAGGTATCAACTTCAAGTTCGATATTGTATCAGGTTAATGATGGCCGTGCCTCATATTTGTTGAACATGGAAGAAAGAACATGCACATGCAACCAATTTCAAGTGGACAAGATTCCGTGTGCACACGCACTTGCAGTTATTGCAAAGATAAAGGGAGATTCATATTCATATTGTTCGGTATATTATACAACAGATATGTATATTCGAACATATATGGAAGCAATTTTTCCACTTGGAGATCACAATGACTGGAATGTACCAGAAGAGGTAAAAGCAAGAGTAGTCTTGGCTCCTGATCAAAAAAGAAAATCCGGAAGACCTAAAGAAAAAAGAATACCATCAAAACGAGAGAAAATCCAAAGTGCAAAATGTGGGAGATGTGGAATTAGTGGCCACAATCATAGATCATGTCAAAATCCAACAAATGAGAAAAAGAAACCACAAAAGAAAAGGAAGTTGGAAGACATCATATGAAAGTAGATTACTTGACATTTTTTAGTTTTAGAATGCTTTTTTTTTTTAATTCTGAAGTTTATTATGTATGTGATTTGGTTAAAAAAAGTGACGATGGATTTTGATGGATACAGCTTTGTTGAAAAATGTTTTGTCATGTGTTCGTGTATGTGAATGGATATCATGCTCCATTGACATTGGATCTACAGTTACTTAATAAATGGACTAGGTTCTAGCATCGTCCACTGAGCCTTTCAGCATGACTTCAAATATAAAACTACTACAATAAGTGAAATGATGTCACTGTCACTTTTTGTTCAAAAGTGACAGTGTGTCACTTTTTTAGCAAAAAGTGACGTTTAAAAACAAAACTATATAACCGACATAAAAAATTGCACATCTAATAGAAAACATGTTTATAAAAGTTGGCACCGTGCTTGTGCTTACACTATTTGTTCTTGTTTTGACTTCTCCTTTATTAAAACCATCCATTTTAACAAAAAGTTACAGTAAACAAAGCGCAGTGTCGCTTTTTTAGCAAAAAGTGACGATACGTAATATCCATGTTCCGAAGTATTAGCAAAAAGTGACAATTGTTAGGTTCTAGTACTAATATCAGCTACATCACCAATATTCATGTTCCATTGATATTGTAAGGAAAACATGTTTGTTACATCAGTCATTATATACATGAATCCACAAAATATTCTAACTAAAATCAGTCATTTCATTACAAGACATGTATCCACTTCTTCAAAATCTTCTTCCACAAAATATTCTAACTAAAATCAGTCATTTCATTACAAGACATGTATCCACTTCTTCAAAATCTTCTTCTTCTCTATCACTAATCCATCTCCTTTGACAACAACATATCACTAATCAATCTCTTTTGACAGCCATTCATTATCTGTATCATATTCCTCATCTTGCTTCTTCTTCCCATAAGCATATAATTGAGCAGCAATGTTTCTTCTAGTATGTGGAATGTTAAATGTCTTTGGCAATTCTTTTAACATTCCATTAATGAAGTACAGAGCATACATAATCACATATATTCCACAATCTCCACTGCATGAAAAAAAGAAAGTAAGATAAGTAAATACATGAATATCAAATGAAAACTAAAAAAAAAAGTCCTTAGAAAAATAGTCTAACCCGGTATTCTGCTGTGGTAGTTTTGGAACCATTTTTACAACCAATGGTTTCAAAGCATCTTCTTCTGAAATGCCTTTTCCCTCAAAGAAGCCAGTGTGAAAAAGAAGATGAGGAATTATATCAGAAAATGGTTTGACAGCCTCAAGTACTAAAGCCTTCCTAACAACCTTGTGGTATGAATTATACACATGAATGCACATATGTTGAATGTCAAATTGACACAGAATCCAATGGGCTGAATTGGACATTCTCATTGGCATAAGCACATGGTCAACAAGGCTCCAACTTGTATTACATGGCATATACATCCCGATAACATATGAAAGGAGTGAAGTCTGATTTTTTAAAGCCGACTTATCTTGGCAAAAATCAGTATATATACCTCTCATTTGGCTATCAAACGGAAAGTCTGTGGTTGTAGCCTTTACACTTATACCTTGTCCATGTCTTAACATCTTTCTCAAGTAATAGAAACAAACATCAATATGCTACAAAAAAGGGAAAAATGACAAAATTAATGATTGTACTAAAAATTATATCAAAAAATCTTAAAACGCCAGAAAACAAAATAGCTTACTGTATCTTCTAGACATTCGTCCGGAGTATACAACTCATACCACCATTGTTTGGTAGATACAGCAATATCACCGAAGTAGAAACAAGGATTGATAATTGAATTTTCATCATTGAAATGCTTATGCCTACATCACAGAATGTAAAAAGTCACATTGTGTCACTTTTAAACAGAAAAGTCACATTGTGTCACTTTTTAAAAAGAAAAGTCACATTGTGATAATAAACAATTGAATTGTCACTTTGCTAGATAAAAGTTATAAACAATGAATATTAATAACTTACTTATTTTTTTTTACCAATCCTTTGTTGTACCAAAGCTCGAAACCATCAACGTCATATGCATGAGGGCCCAAACCGACGGGAAATGCATAGGTGCCTTTTACAACAGGTTTTATAGTCCTTGCTGTGGAATCATACTCATTCACCCAGGGGGACTGAAGTAATGCTGCAGGTTTCTTTTGTCTCTTCAATGGCACATTTGGTGTAACTTCATCATCATCAATTAGAATAGCATCAACATTTTTCTCTTCAATTTCAGTTTCAATTTCAGTTTCAGCTTGAATTGCATCAGTTTCAGCTTGAATTGCATCTGTTATTTCCACAACTTTTTGCCAAATTTCATCCTTTAATTCAACCTCATTGTCCAGCACTTGAAATCCGGGTTCAACAGATGGTGATGCAACATGCTGAAACATAATCATTAAAATAAATATATTAATTTAAAAACAAACATAAATTATAAAGAAAATGATAATCAAATTAATATATTTATACTTCTTGATGTTTTGCTAAACTGTGAGCAACACCATGGTCAACTCTTAACCAATCATCTTCAAGAAATTCAACTTCTTCATTCAAATTTATTTCAAGTGCATTGTTACTTCCTTCAACTTTCTTGTCGCTATTTTCAAATTCCTTGCCACTTTTTTCCACTATCTTGTCACTTTCATGAACTGCCATCTCTGTTTTACTAAGTGGCACCTCAACATCTTTTTCCTTACCACTCATTTCAAACTCAACGCCTAAAGAAAAACTAGGACAATCATATAACACCTGGTTTGTCATCTTCGTTTCATTTGGTAAACTCTCCACATAATCCTACAAAAAAAGTTAATTTCAGAAACTCAAAAAGTCACAAAGACTAAAAAAGTTACAAAAACTAGACAAAAAATTGCATGTATTAAATTTAAACTCGAAAACACTTGAATACCTTCGTTACTTTTTCATTACTAGCCATCATCATACTGTCCACTTTCTGTTCCAAATCTTGTAGACGCTCCGTTACTTTTTCATTACTAGCCATCAGAATACTGTCCATTTTTTGTTCCAAAATTTGGAGACGCTCCATAACTTCATCATTCATTTTAACCCTCTTTTCAACCTTTCTTAGACGTTTCGAAAATTTGTTTGACTGAATTTTCATTTCGAGGTCAGAAATGCGTTCAGAAATTATGCCATTTGACTGCACAACTTTTGTTTCAACCTCAGCTAACCTTTTCCAAAGTTCTTCATTAGTCTTTGAGGCTCCCTGAAAAACATTATTTAACCACTTGTAATTCAATGCACCAAAAATATAAAAAGTGAGTGACACTGCATCCAAAAAATAAAAAGTCACTGTGTCACTTTTTGTTAACATCGGTGTCACTTTTTGTTAAAAAAGTGACATCAGTGTCACTTTTTTAACAAAGAGTGACAAAATGAATGAAGTCTCTGATCAAAAAGTGACACAGTGACAACTGCATCAAAAAAAGCGAGACAGTGTCACTTTTTCACAAAAAAGTTGCACAATATGATAATAAATTAACAAATGCACAAACATCATCATTCTTCCCTTTGTCCCTCTTTTCTGAAGACTTGCCAGAACAACCAACAGATGGTGCATCTAGTAACTTCTGTTGACCTATTGGATGCTCAAAGTCGTCATCATCCTTGTCAGTGCCAAAACTTTCACAATTTGTTTCAACAAACAAGCCAACTGTATAGTTTTCTTTCTTCTCTACCTCAAGAGGCACCACCCGATTTACTTTCAGCTGAAAAATACCAAATCATATAATTTATAAGAACCCAATATAGTAAAGATATAAAATAAATAATAAAAGTGTAGAAAACTTACTTTAAGCAAATCAAAAATGCTCTTCCTTAAAGCCACGGATGTCACGTGCTCTTTGCAACTCCAACTCAACATTCTTGGAAATTGAGGTTTATGCTTGATGCAAAACCTCTTTTGAGAAATAGCAGGAATGGTTTCATAAATCCATACTTGAAAAGCAAGTAGGAATCCACTCAACCTATACTCTAAAAATTTCTTTCCAGTAAAAATATTCTTCATTCTTTTGTTAAAGGCATTCTTCAATGATGATAGAGTCACACTAAAAATTTCTTTACCCCAAGGAAAATTATTCATATCTTCAGACTCCACAAGACAAAAAAATGAATCATCAACGCCCTTGTGATAAGAGGTACCAAACAGGAAGGATGTAATAAGATAAACAAGGCCCATATCAACTACATCTTTATCTACAGTGTTGATTGGGAGATTAAGGAACACTTCTTGGACTACTTTTGTTGAGATACTTTGGTACTCTTTGAAGTAGCTCTCTTTCAAATGGCTCTTCTTCATTCTAAATCTGGTAAAATCACCATTTCCAAAGCATCTCAGCCCTGAGATTAAACAGAACTCCTCAATTGAAAATTTCACAAGATGATCATGAATGTTGAAATACATTTCATCTGTATTCGGCTGCTTCACCTCCCTAAGCAGCAGTTGATGTATCAGTTGTGGCTGCAACTCTATTACTTTCAAATCTATAAAGGCACCAAGGCACGTATTTTTGAATAAACTCCTTTGATGTGGACTAAATTTTTTATTCAAGTCCGTTATAACCTCGTGAGGTGAATATAATGTAACTTTCCCTTTGAACCAACAATTTTGGGGGATTATAAAATCCCAATCCTACAAAAAGATATGATAATGATTAAAATCATGAATCTGGAAAAATAGATATTTTAGCTATACAGGATCTATAGCACATACTATTACACAAGCACATTACTGGATTACTTCAGCACATACTCAAAAAAGCGGCACATTACTCCAAAAAAAAATGCACATTACTCCAGCACACTCATGTAGCTATGCAGGATCTAAAACACATACAAGAACAAGCACATTACTCCAACAGAACAAGCACATTACTCCAACACATACTAAAAAAAATGCACATTACTCCAAAACAACAAATCATGAATCTCGTGCCCAACTCTTCATAGAAAAATACCGTGCAAATAACCACAAAATCGAAAGGGAAAGATAAGAGCACACGGTTCAATAATACTGAAAATTAAAGCAAAAACGAGCAATACAATGATGTAGTAGAATACAACCCCTCATGGAAAGCAATAATGTTCAGAAGTTTTCGAGAGTAATAATTATCAGAAAAACAGCAAACAAAAAAAAAAGAGCGACAATGTCCGAGATATGAACCTTGGGTTTATACGATTTCTTCTTCTTTGAAGATGGTTCTTCATCGATGTCTCTTTTCCTCTTCAACGCGCTTCCTCCAGCCATTGCAGAAATAGAAAACGGATTTTGGGCGACTACAGACGAGGAAAGTGGGGTCTGAAGATTGTCGATTTTGGGCGACTACAGACGAGGAAGATGGGGTCTGGAGATTGTCGATTTTGGGCGATCGGAGACGGGAATGGACGTGGGCTTTGGGGATTCTGTGTTTTGTGGGTTTTGGGGACTGCAGACGGGGAAGGGACGTGGGGTTTGGGATTTTGGGTTTTGTTATAAAAACCGTAATTAATACGGTTTTGTGGTGATTAATTAGTTAATTAGGGTATTTTTCTAATTAGTAATGTTTTGACCGTACGGGGCCTAATTTCCCCATTTTTTATTCTTCGTCGACATAGATAGAACCACATTTGTCAACATCAACAAATTTTATCCATTGAACTTAATTAACCTTGTTAAGCATTATTAAAGCTGGATTAAGAATCTTAATCTCTTGTTTTAATTTGGAATACAAAGAACAAAAATCTGGTCCGTCACATCATAAAAGAGTGTCAAATTTTATCATTCGAAGTTCAATGAATAAAAAAGAGCCTAAACCCAAATAAAAGTCGCCTTCACGTTCAAATTTTTAGTCGACATATCCTATTAATTTCTCTCTTCTCTATTCAGACAAATAGTGTTTACTGTATCATTTTAGTTAGAGGGGGTTAATAAGGCAAGTGAACTTGATCATTTGGCATATGACAACGTTACTGCGTAGCTGCCTGCTTTATCCCATCAAAGATTATTTATCAATATTTTTTAATTAGAGGTCTCGCTGCATATTCCTCTGATTCCTCATTAAAAAAAAAAATTAAAAAATTAAAATTCAGTATGTTAGAATAAGTTAAAGAGGGGCTTTAATCTGGGCCTATTGGATGTGTTCGAACGACAGAAAGTGTCATTCTCAAAATTCAAAATGCGATAACGAATAAAAGCTAATTTTATCAAAATCGAATAATAGCAGTCGATTCAAACTTGAAAAATTGGGAACATGCTGTAGGTCAAACTCCACTTATTTAAAATTCCTTGAAATAAGATAAAAACTTCTCGGTTCTCAACATAATTGATTATTTCACGCGTATATTTACAAGGAATCCACTTATTTGATAAGAACTCTACATATTTAAAAGCTATTTATTTTATTCTTTGGTAATTAGGTCATTCATTCAAAATTAGAGTAATATGCCGACGCCAAAATTAGGTGTAGCAGCTAATTGCCTGGCTAGCTCTTGATCAATTTTCAATTTTGCTTTCCACTTTGAACAAGTCATTAGTTTGTAAGCGAAAACGACATCCAATGAACTTGTTGGTCCTAAAATTTTAATGTCTTGGAAGATTCGCTTATAGCAATCATAATCAAGAGAGTTTGTATTGACCATCCAACTTCAGTCTAGACCATCCTAATTCCACGATGTGACCCCATTAAATCTTGATTTAGAGAAATCTATCTTAGGAGATTTGTCTACCAAATTTAGATGAAAACCATTTTTTTAGTGATTTTTTATAAAAGTAAATGAAATTTGTGATTGAAAAGTTGATAAAATTTGTAAATCCCATAAATGTGCGGATAATTTCTGTTCCATTTATATAAGCTGATTTTATTTTTCACACGGATTAAAAAATCTTATTTAATATTATTGAAAAATCATTTTTGCTAAGAATTTTCCTAATTTACCCTTATTTATATATGTACTAGCTCAAGATTAAGTAGAGAAAATTGATTATAGTTAGACAAATTAAATAAGAGTATAGTAAACGAACAAAAAAAACTTTTTCAATAAAGAAACAGAACTATATAATTGGGACAATAAATAAGAAAAGTCGGTCTATATAAATGGGACGAAGAAGTATTGGATATTTTGTTTTATCAAAGAAAGATATTCAGTCCTCGTTCGGTAGAGATTAAAATCCAATTAAAATTGAAAATATAATCGTTATTGAGCCACACTCGTCTAATAAAAGTAAACAATAACGACTAATTTTTCAATTTTAATCTCTACTAAACGGGCTCTCAATACTATGCACTGAATATGCATTTAAAGTTTAATATGAGATTAAAAAAAAAAGTTGCATGCGAAAAAGTACCGTACTTTGAACCCCTCAAAACAAAATAATTACTTACTTCTGTTTTTCCTCAAAAGTGACCATTTCGACAAACGAGTTATAGACTTTAATTTCGTGACTAGGTAGGCACCTATTGCACCGTAAGCTACCTCTTTTAGAAATCAATCATGCTCTATCGACATGGTCAGTAGGTTAAAAAAATAGGGAACACATGGTAACATTTCATTGGACAGTTAAAAAAAACAATAAAAAAAAAAACACACGCACTTGTCAAAAGCCCTTGTCAACTACCCTGTGCAAAGCAGCATTATTCTTTAAAAATTATAGAACTGTTTCCTATAATTATAAACATATATACATTTTTTGTTTAGTCCTTTTTATATTTTTTGGAATAAATAATATTTTCTTAGAACCTTACAATTTGCATGTCCAATAATTGTTGACTGTGTGTGTGTGTGTGAGAGAGAGAGAGAGGGAGATATTTTATAAAATCCATAGTTAATGAAGGATAGTCATAGGATTGTTTATTGTTTATAATTATTTCAAATCATAATCATTATTTGAATTTTAAAATGACTGCGTTCACCGAACTTGTGCTTACGGGAATACCAAAAAAAAAAAGAAGGAAAAAATAAAATTGAATTCTCCATTATGATATAAAACAAATTTCAAATGTAGGCCATAGTTTTTGTCATTGAATATTTCAAAGAAATGGAAGATTTGGATAGTTATGAACTAAATCCTGCTTTTTTATGCTGAAAAAAAGGTGGTACATGAAAATAAGTCATTTCTTATTCACTTTTTTTTTTGACATATCCCAGATTCAATTTTTTTTTATTTGTTTTTGATGTTGACGTTGAAGTATAGTTGGTCGATTTTGGGAGAATTGATTCCTTTTAGATAGTGGGATTGGACCAAATCTAAGGCATGCTCCGTTGATGCAAAATCTGAATATAAATTACGTTTCCAACTCCAAGATTCTTTTCCGATTACAAAGAAATATAGAAAGCTTTTGCTTTGCTAGCTGGAATTTTGTATTTACATCTCCAATGAATTTCTTTATACAGCTGACTTCTCACATCAAATGATCACTATATTAGTTTGTTGGATAATTCACCATAGAAACGTGTGATCTGTATGAAGATTGTATATATGGAGACCAGCGTGTGCGTGTGCAAAAAATCCTTGATTTGGTGAAGGAAGCTCAATGATTTGGTGGCAAAAAATACAAATAAAAAAAATTTGTGTACTTCACATGGTAAGTGTTTGGAGTTCAAGCTATTAGAAGAGGCTTGGCTTTATTCGATAGTTGTTTTGACAAAGGGAATCGACTAAAGTTCAGACCTTCTCGATCAACAATATCTAAGCACGGCTCAACTGTGTAGAATTTGAGCTATGCTTGACCACTTCATTGGTCGTGCCTTTTAAGGCTAAGGTACATCCATGTCCCATAGTGGAGCATTACTCTACTCGTATCTTCTGCAACCATGCCTTTTAAGGGACGACCATGGTCAAGGTCTAGTCCTATGACATTCAAGCGTGCCTTTTATTACCCGTGTCATGTGGTGTTTCGATGATTTGAGCATAGTTATTAAAATCAGGCCGATCGGACTTGAAAAGTGGCAAATCGGACTGTGGTCCAGTCGGGTTGCTCTAATTGGTACTTTTAGCAAGGGAATCGGTAAAAAATCTATTGAACTGCTCAATACAAGTCAAACTGAACGAGTTTTGATGAAACCGGAACTGTTTCAAAGATGGTTTGTTACTATGCAAATTTTTTTCTTCAATGTGCAAAGACAGATATTCAAACTTGGGCATTTGAAGTGAAATATCACATCCATAACGATTACGCCAACAACTAAACTTATGTCATAATAGTGAACTAATACATATGTATTTTATATTTAGAAAATTGTTATCTTTTGTTTTAAAAAATAAAATTACGATTGATCCATCGGTTGAACCACAACTCGATAACCCAATGATCTTTTCGGATCGATGAACGGGTCGGATTTGATAACTTTGGGTCTTAAACCCTTTTCTCTTGACACCAACGCGTGCAAGTCACTTTTGACTATAAAGTGGAACGATATTGTACGCCATTGATGAGCTCAGGAACTCAGTACATTAATATTCTATAACATAAAAGTGGTCGTTTTTTTAATTGGATACATAACACTCATACATATTGCATGTGCATAAATTACAAATATAGAGTAATCGTGCGTGTATTTGTCGACGTAAGAAATTGTCTGCCTCATTTGATACCAAGGCGTCCATTCGACATAGAGGAGAGCGAAAGTGCTAGAACCAACTAAACTAAATCGGATATGAAGTAACTGGTTCAATTTGGTTTTGCTTATGTTTTAAAATAGTTTTGAGTACTATAACCTAGAATTTGTCGGTTCTAGTTTGATTCTCGATTCTTGTACTGAGAATCAAGAATACCAAATTAATTTCTTTTTTTTTTCTTTTTCATATTAATGCACCAGTTACAAGGAACAAAATAACCCATTTTAATGCATTGTAATATGTACGAATAATTTTGAAATCTTAGTTATGAAATCGAACTAAAGCAAACTTGAACCATTCAATTTATTTTGATTCTATAATTCCAAATGGAGCCTTTGGTTCATTCATAAGATACTTATTGATTTTCCGTTCCGTTCTGTTATCTTGCACACTCTTAATTCGAGATATTATGAAAATTTACAAATAATGAGTAATTACTAATATATCTCTAAGTAGAATGTCCCATTTGATACCATCCATATTCAAGAAATAAAGTAAAGAAATTGCAAACGAGATCGAATATAATATTCTTAACGAACTCGATTTAATCCACATTAAGAGGTCTAAATGTGTTACAAGATAGCGTGTAATAACTACACCTAATTTTGTGAACGTAGAAATATTATACAAGATGACATGAGCAGATAACATTTGCATTAATAATAGAAATAGACTGGGACAGTTATTACAATTAAACACAAAAAGAAAAAGCAAGGTGATGAAACTAAATGAAGAAAATAAACAACCTATTTCTTTCCACCTATGGCAAGTCCCTTGGGTCAACCTATTCAAATAGAACTCTTTTTGGATTTGACTATTAATTATGGGCAAATGATTTTTCGAAAAAACCTAGCCTGTCATCACTTAATCTTGTTTCGTAGGCTGATTTCTTGTAGTCGTACCACGTGAACTCATTGTACAAACTTTCTTCGCCTTGTTCCATTATTGATGGTAAAGGTGTGATCTTTTCAGTCAAAGGTGGTCCTCCAAAGAAAATCATGGAAATTCGAGAATTCAAACTTCCAGCCAAAACTCTGTGCCTTACACTCCTAAACTTCCCGTTGGTGAGTACCTGCACACCAAGTCTTTGACTCAAGTTCACGAATAGAAAATTTGTTCAAGTCTCTGTTGCACAGAAATTAATGCGAAAAAGGGGAGAGAATAATGGGAATTAGCCTATAAAGAAAGCAACATAAAGTTAAATAAATTGATTGATAGATAGTTACTAATAATATAAGAAATTTAATTATATATATACTTTCAGGTTCCGTTTGACATAAGTCTCAAGAAGTCAAAAAGAAGATTTTGTGGTTACCTGCAATGAATCACCAACATTGATGAAAAAGGAGGAGTGATCAGGTGGGACTGAGACCCATGTACCATCTTTCAGAGCGATTTGCAGGCCTGATGTGTTGTTAGATCTTATTATAGATATTATTTGTGGGTCTGTATGAGCACCAAAACCTATTAAATTTCGACCACTCAATGCTTGAAGCTCCGAACATGGCGGATAATGGTTTAGCCTAAAACAAGTATCACTTTTCTCATCCCTTAACAGCTTGCTCAGAATGTCTCTTGGACCAATTTTCAGTTCCTCTGCTATCATTTCCAGTACCTCACATGCCATATTTCTCATTGCTGACACATATTGATTCACAAAAGACCTGCAAAAACGTTTTAAGGGTTAAAGCCCCTTTTTTAACCATGCAAGAAAAAGGAGAAACCGAGAGTAATTTTTTTACCAGAAAGATTCTGAAATTCCTGGGAGAATGAATTTTCCTTTCTGGGAGAAGGGTTCGGGGTTGGTGCAAAAGAGAAGATACTCGACCCAACCCAGATCACCATTCAGGCCAATTTTTTTGTCACCATAGCCAAAAGGGTTAGGAGGGCCCGACTTTTCTTTTTCGGGCTTTGGTAAATTGAAAAACTTTATAGCTTCATCTTCTAATTGGGCTATGTACTCTGTTGGAACTCCATGGTTGATCACTTTGAAGAATCCAAATTCTTTGCAGGCCTCAACTATGATGGTTTTAGCATCAGGGTCCAAGAGGTCTACTACTGGAATTTCAGTGAAAATGTTAGAGGTGGGCTTACATGTTTTGATGTGAGCAAAATTTTCAACGACTGGCTGAGATAACACTACCATGGCGAAGTAGGCGGCGGAGGAAAAGTCTAAATTGGACAAAATGCTAATGCATGAAGAGGAAGGAGAGTTGCTAGAAACTACGAAGACATTTGGCTTTAGAGTGACCGGTTGGCAATTTATACTACCAAGGGGGGAAGTTCTTGTTGAAAATATTAAGAAAAAATAGAAACGGAATCAGAAGTGGGGGCACGTTTAAGTTTAAGTTCTTCCAGTGTCGACACGTAGCCATGAAAATTAAAAGTATTAAGAAAAAGCTTTTTAGCGAAACTACAATTTTCGAACAATAATTCTTTCATTTTAATTTTTAATTATGTATTTTTTATTGTGAGTTTATTTTGAATCGATGGTAAATCGTTTACGATTACATCCAATTTGTCCTCTCATTTTAAAAACTTTGTTTTACTCGAATTCATTTTCATTTATTGTATTATATTCACAATTTTTTTTTTATCAAGTTTTCAATTCTACATATTATTAAATTTTATTAAAATCTATTGAAATTTTGATTTTTAGCTAAATCAAATATCGACTTAATATCCTCAAAAAAATAAAAATGAAAAGTAGACTTTGCACACCAATTATTTGGATTAATTTTGAAAGAGAGAGTGCATTCATTATTGTGTGATTAGGACACATCCTTAACGTGGGCCAGCACAAAACAGTGAAACACTAGTGACTAAATGAACGATTGGACACTTGAACTACTTGTTCCAACCCCATTGCCGTGGTTTCAAATTTAATCACCTGCTCGATAAGGAATAAAATCTTAAATTAAAATTAATCATTAATTTTAATAACGCATTTCACGAGTTCTATAATTTGTAACTACACATTTCATTAACTTTTGTTAAATTATACTAAAAATCTAATTTTATTTTCCACAAACAAGACCTAAGATTAATGTTATTTAGTCCTATTGATATTTCTAATATTAGTGTAGGCGACAACACATATAGGTCATGTTTGATTCTCATTATTTCAATTTTTTTTCTCAAATTTAATTTCAACTACACATTTTCACAATAAAATATTTTTCATGTATTAAATGATAAATTTATTTAAATGAAAAAAAAAATGTTTCGATCGTCGCATGTGAATCGTTATCATCTCGAATGATTTGAAATGTTAGTAAATAAAATGACTTGTTTGTTATAATCAAAACATTAAAGTTATAATCAGCCATTGGTCAACAAATGCACGGAGCAAAGCACCCACGTTAACATTGGAATTGCTTTTGAGAATCTCATGTTCTAAAGGCCAAATAATGCGAGTTTAAAAGTGAAAAAATCTTTTTTCGATGCCATGAAGAGTTATATTGCCAAAATTAGACACGCAGAACGTGCAAGCTTTTATTCGACAAACATATTCTTCCCTAAAGAGATACCTAAATAAAAAGAAAGGTATCTAAAACCAGAAATATTCTAAACGTTTGATTTTCAATGTCAGTGAATTTGGGTCCAATTGCAATGGTCCCGAATTAGGTGTCACTGTCGGAAACGGGCGGATAGAGATTAACGGACTGAATCTGGCACGGGGAGGGACCCTATTCCAAACTGGGATTTTAATTACTTGGGGAAAAATAAGAGATTGGGATGGATTGTTTGTACGGACAACTAACAACCAGTGCCCTTCGAACACCTTTCAACCAGTGGCTAAGGAACATTGACAGCAGTGGGGTTGTGCGTACATAGGATTCATTCAATGGGGAGACTGAAGTAATGCTGATGATTTATTACATTCAAAAAGTAATGTGGTCTGTCTTAGTGTATACATATTTACAAGGCCAGCCCTGAAATTTTGAATGTCATGTGCGACATACTAAGATGGTGCCCATTTCATAAAGTTAAAAATATATATTTCAATAATATTATATTATTGCAAAATTATGATATTTAAATGTTGTTTATTTTTTTAAATGTTATGAATAAGAAAAGTATAAGTAAAGTTTAAAAGCACATCTCAAATTTCATCAAAATTCATGTCATCAACAAAGAACCATTCAAGTCACTAAACTCTTAGTATAATTCCATAGGAGCAAATCTTGAAATTAGAAATATCAAATACCACGTGTAAATTTTGAAATGTAACAAATTATGTAAAAATATTTATTCTCGCATTTCTAAAAGCTAATTTACTAATTAAACTTTCGTAATCAATATATTCTAGCAAATCTTGTTGAATGGATATTAGAGCTAGGTCATACATTCGTTCTTCTAATATGATTGATTGTAAATAAGATTTTAATAACTTCATTTTTGAAAAACTTCTTTCGACAGATGTAACAGTAACATTAATTGTTAGTAATACTCTATAAGCAATAAACGTAGTCGAAAAGCTATCCAATCTTTTCAAATAAGTCAATATCAAAAGATGTCTTCATTTTATTTTTATTTTTTGTTTGTAAAAGATTTTGCAAAATTTTTAATACTTGAAACAAATCTGTCATCAAAATCACAAAAAATTACATGTCTTAAAACAATATCAAGATAATCAAAATATATTTTCAAATTAGTATCATCCAATGCGTTTAATTTGTCGGAAGAAACTAAAAATCCAATTATTTTTTTTGCCATATGAATTGAATTGATTGAACATTCGTTCAAGTAATCAAATTATTTGATCCACTATAAAGAAAATAATTGGTATGAAAGAATCTTTAAGTGATTGTGCGTTAGCAAAATGTCTCCTCCTACGAATTATATTTTTCCCTCTTTTCCTTTTTTTTACTCACATTATTTATAGGGTACTATTTAAGAAAATTATATTCAAGAAAATTATAATTAATCAATTACATTATTCTTAATTTTAGTATCTTACACAATTACATATCATGTTAAGTCAAATGCATACAATTAATAAAGAAACAGCCCCATAAATGAAAATAGTTAAGCACAACAAACTAAAATTAGCTATAAAGGAGCCTAAACCATTCGAATCCTTTTACTCGCTTTAATAAAAATGTCTTGGTATGATATGTAATTATGAATAAGAAATACAACAATATTAAACAAAAATCATCATTTGTCTATATTTTAACTCATTTTTCATAAACATTGTGTCATTTAACTTAATATAATAATCAAGATTTTAAATTCTAAAATTAAGAAATATTTTAAAATTATACACACACATATATATACAAATAATAAAAGAAATTGTGCTTCTAAAATGATGAGGCTCTGTGCGATCGCTCAATTTACGCATCCTCAGGACCATCTTTACATATTTACACATGAAGTTCTGAAGTTCATGTACGATTCAATGTATCAAAAAATATACTCAGTGGGAGATTAATTCACGCACATGCGGAAGTCTACAAGTATCAGACTGGTCAATTTTAGAGACGAACGACTTGTCGATATCATTGAGCTGAGAATTTTCATAGAAAAGTGACGTTGGAAAGTGTTGTTTTATTCATTGAATATTATGCATATAAACTAAGTAATAAAGGAATAAATCAATAGTGGTGATGAACAGCTACACTGAAGAAAACTAAACGTGAGCCAACTAATTTGTAATAATCCGGTGATCTTTGACTTTAGTTTATTCTTGATTTCTTATTCTATGAAGTAATCTCACGATCATAGTCATTTCAACTATATTCCCTAATGTACCCCTCAAGTTGGAGAGTAAATGACCATGGACTCTTAACTTGCATAAAAAATTACGAAGGACTCCAGTTGTTTCAATTATCCACCCAATTGATCCAATTTTTAAATAAAAAACAACCACAAACCGTGCCCATGGCAAGGAATATTTTCACAAAATGGATGGGTTCCGCGTTTTACAATCATCCAATTCACCTAGGAGAATTCAAATTGAGACACAAACATCCATGGGTAAACGTCGATTGCATCAATTACACAATCAATTATTCTATTTCAGCTATCAGTTACTGCGTGTGGGTGCTAGATTTGAGTTTCGAATTCCTAGCTTGAAGGTGGTGACTAACGTGGGAATTATAATGGTTTGTTGAATGAACAGTATTTAACGGTTCGTTGAAAATTACAGAGATGGTGGCAATAGGTTGAAAGTAGGGTTAACAATTGGTTGGGATTCGATCAACGAGTTGAATGGTAGGGTTGTACAATACCCACCAACTTCACATCTTCCACATAGTAGATTGATGGTTTCATGGCGGCGAAGGTGGCGGTGAATGGTGGAGGTGGAAGAGAAAAGAGGAAATAAAATGATTTTTGTTTTTCAATTTTGATTATTTAATTATTTATTTGGGATTTATTTGTATTTTGTTGAAAAATTTTGGAATATGGTTACAATTTATTCTTTTATTTAAATATGAGGGTATATTTGTTATTTTACAATTTTTATTAAGAAAATAGATGAAAATGACAATTTTCACAATGAAAATAGGGATGAAAATGTAAAAAAAATTGAAATATAGGACGTTTTGCACACTGACTATAAAATTGTTACCCACTATTAAATGGACCACTTCACTGTCCAGGGTCCATTAATTACTGAGCCCACTTTAGGTTTTTACGTGTACGGTCACGAGTAAGTGCTCTTAAGAGGAAATTACACCTGCATCTGGTTTTAAAATACCATTTTCACAAATCAAGTATTTAGTTTCATAATTCAAATTTCAGGTTTTAATTAAAATTTAAATAAAAATATTATTTTTATTTTTATATCTATATAAACTATTCAAACCCTAAACTGATTTACACATCTCCACTCTCACAGTCTCTCCCGGAACCACCGTCTCCCCAGAGCATCCACCCTCTCTCCGTCTCTCCACTTTATCCTCCATCGCAGCCCTCGTCCGGCGACTTTGTACAGATCCAGGGGTCTTGATGTAAATCTTTTTTTTTTTTCCATTTTTTGATTGATACGGTAGAGGCGTGCCGTCCGGTGTTGGTGGAGGTGTGAGTGTCTCTGTTTCGAAGCGAAGTGTGAACGTGTGTATGTGTATGTGTGTGCGGTGATATGGGTGAATGAACTTTTGTGTGTGTGTGTGTGTGTGCGCGCGCGCGCACACGCGTGCGGCGATGTGTGAATGGGGTGTGTGCATGCGCGGTGTTGTAGGCGTGCGTGCGTGCGGTGCTGTGCTGTGGGTGATGTGCGCACGGTGCTGTAGGTGTGTGTGCGGGTGGGTGGGTGCGTGTGTCGATTGTTGCAGGGTGGTTGTGGATTGGTGGTGATTGTGGACAGTGTTGGTGATAGTGGCGACAATGGTGGTTCTGTGGCGTTGGTGTTGGCAGTAGTGGTGGTGTTGGTGGTGGTGGTGCACTTCTATGGTGCTGGTGTTGTCAGCGGAGACGACGGTGGTGGTCACAAATGATTTGTTAACTTTGACCAATAAAAGAATGAGTTGTGATCAATAAATACTATGTGACCTACAAATTTATTAATTTGTGACCAATAAAAATAATTTGTGACCTATAATTTGATATTTTGTAACCATAAAATAAGTTGTGTAATCTATAAATTTCATGATTTGTGACCGATGAACAAATTGTGACTTTTAAATTTGTGACTGATGAATAAATTTTAAATTTGTGACCTTTGAATGAACTGTGACCTATAAAATTTTTGAATTGTGACGTTAAAATTTTTGAATTGTGACCAAATTTCATATATTTGTGACATTTATATATTCATTAACTAAATATATAATTAATTAATTAAGTCATAAATAAATTTTAATGAAAACCTGATTTTTGAAGTTTTAAACTTATATCTTTAATTTTGAAATAGTGTTTACTAAAAACCTGATTTATGTATTGTTCCTAATTTTAAACTTTTTGATTTTAATTCTTATTTTATTTTGAAAGAGCAGGCTGGTCAATCTTTTGAAATCCCGATTCAAAAATATTTCTCTATTTCATTTTCATAATTTTTTTTACTCGTACTAAAGCTCCTATTTATTTCTTATGCTTTCAAAACTATTTTTTCTACATGATCATTTTCAATTACATTCACACAATAAAATATTTTACACGTAAATTCAAAACTTTTCTCTACTTTTTAACCACACATTATCCAAAAACTCACTATTCAAGACAATATTTTTCCAAAAAAATGACCACCAAAGAGGAGCAAAATCCCCAATTTTGTGTTTAAGGGAGACGAACAGGGCTTAATACAAGCACCGATATTTAAGGGATCAGTCTAGTGGGCTGTCACGTGTCATGGCCCATTTTATTCGATAAATGGCCATTTCATGTTTTGTATGACTATTCTCATGGGCATTTTGGCCCACTGTTTTCAAAGTTTATGGATGTCAAACTGTACACTGACGTTAGATTTCGGTTTGAATTAAGAATGCAAAATAGAGCATGTTAGGCTACTAAAATGTTGGAAAAATAACATAATTTTAGATGGCGAAGTTGTTGTTATATATTTATACGATAAATATAATATGTGAAAGAAATAATTAATTAAGATAAAGTGCCCAACTGGTAAAAACGTGGAATTTGTGTGGGAGGTCAGGGGTTCGAGCCACGCCTCACGCATTATATCAAAAAGTCTTTGATTGGGCCTTGGGCTTTATTGATTCTAATAAAATAATAATTATTTTTTAATTATTTTCGGAATTATTTAATGGGTCAACTAGCCAGTAAAATATGACTGTTTTAACTGCCCAGTTTTAATATCCATTACCATAGGCCATTACATCTGCAACTTAATGCTAGATCATGATGGAAGAAGTTACATCTCTTTATGCCTATATAAACACGCTTTTGGGTATTGAAAAACTACAACAAAAACGAAATTGTCTCTTCATATATACAGTAAAATATTATACTCAAATTATTTTTTCATATTTTTGGAGTACACTTGAGAGTTCTGAAAACCTTTTGTGATTGCTGCACAATTGGTTTATTTGATCGTTGTATCCTGGAGGTGATTGTCCACGGAGGTCGCAGCAGTTATCGACGGGCAATTTCGCTTTAGGACATCGTGCTGTCACGAGACTCGATCTATTGATAAATTTTTTCTGCACTTTACGATTAATTTTTACAACAGTTGTCAAGAAAGTTAAATTTTTTACATGTTATTTAGCATTTAACCTTAGCTAACTGATGGGTCGTAGGCATGAATCGTATTTGAGGATATTTGACTCATACCGAATTAACGATTTTAAAATAAAATGACTCGATTGACCATTGAGAGTGGGTAACATGTTCTATGTTTTATTTGTGTCTCATCGTATTACATTTTGTTTTGCGAGTTTTGAAAATCACGGTATAAAAATAAAAATAAAATTAGCAACTAACCAATTAAAAATAAAAATTCTTAGCTACACTATCACTGTATAAAAAATGGACATACTGTCCCATTTACAGGCGGAATCACGTAAGTTCATCAATGTAAAATTGTGAAATAGAACAGGTCCAAGAAATCAGTGCATATCAATTATATGAATTTCTGTAGCATTTTGACATGGCAACTTGCGTTCTTGATCAGGCTATTACTTTCCATTTCCATAGTCAAGAAGTATGAAAATTTATGAAAGATTTTAAATTTGTTGAGAATCATGATAATCGATTTGGGGACATCCAAACATATGGAGAATTGACGATGATAAATTAATTTAAGTATGTCTTTAAATAAGACCAAAATTCACGTTTCAAAATTCAAAATTTGGCTCGTAGCGACGATTTTTCCAACATCATCGTTGTGCGCAACGGCTACATCAGCACCGTCTCGTGGAGGTAGCGTGTGTGTGTGTGTGTGAGAGAGAGAGAGAGAGAGAAATATTTTAGATTTTGTAGTGGGGTGGGGTGGGGTGGGGTGATAATATTATTAATGATTTAATTAATACCTAATTTTTTATAAACTTAAATACCTATTAATATGTAATTTCCACTGCTGAAATTACCCCAATTGTAGGCTTGTAGCCGTCAGTTAATGGACCATAACCGGTGTCCGTGGGCCTACAGTGTAACCTAAATACTGAAACTTCTGCAAGCAAGATCGATAAATGCATTTTGACTCTTTTGGACCCATCGAGGCCCAATTATGGGAATTCTTAACGTGCTTCCTCAATCCCCATAGCAAGATTGTTGGATTTGGTCACGCGAGGGCATTATTTAGTGTGGAAATTACACAAAATCAGAGTTTTAAAAATTCAATTTCAAAAATCATATTAAAGATTTCACCTTTCAAACATTAGATATGTTATTTTAAATATTAATTGTACAATTTTCATCCCAAACCCTTTCATTTCAATTTTCCTCATATTTTTCTCTTCTCCCCTCTCCACTCTCTTTCCTCTCCGCCGACCCAGAAGCTATTCACAGAGCTCCGTCTCTTCAGTTGTCGAGCCAAGCGCCACTTTGATCGCGGCGCCCAACTCCTCACCCAGGCCAAATCCTCCAAAGACCATTCTAGGTCTTCCTCCCTAGCCAAATAAGTCGAATCCGAAGCCGAGAAAGCCATCCATCTCGATCCAAAAGGACGTTGTGGCTCACATTCTCAAGGCTCTAGCTCTGGCTCTGGCTCTAGCTCTGGAGCTCCAAGAGTTCAAAACTTCGGCTATCGACTCACTCGATGTCGCGCTCTCTCTATTGGTCGTTAAGTCTCTGAGCGATTTGGGGAGAGGGGACGCTTTGTATAAAAGAGCTGAGTTGAGGCTTTCCATGAGTCGACGCGAACGAGTTGACTTGGTGATTGAGGACCTGGTTGAACCCGTAACGGTGTTGAGGCTTTCCATGAGTTATGGTTGCAGGAAGTTGAATACAATGAATACGGTTTTGAGCTTAATTGGTTTGGATTAATTGGATATTTTGTGGTAGTGGATTGTAGATTGTGAGTTGGGTCAGGTAATTGTGCCGACGCAGTGGTGGTATGTGAGATCTGCGAGAAGCGAAGTGATAGATGAGACGATTGTTGTTTTGTGGTTGTGTGCAGTGGTTTTGTTGATGGTGGTGGTGGTGGTGGTGGTGGTGGTGATGGTGATGTTGAGATGTTGGTGGCGATGAGCCTATCGAGGTGGTGGTGGATTGGTGCGATGTGTTGATTTGTTTGAGGTGGTGTTGCTGTCGGGAGGAGGTGGTGGTGGTGGTTCTGATGACGATGGTGGTAATTGTGCTACTGGTTGGAGTGGTGAGGTGGTGGTGGTCACAAGTTATTTGGTCGTTTGTGACCAATAAATTGGTTAATCCGTGACCAATAAACTGGTTAATCCGTGACCAATAAACAATATATGATCAATGAAAAAGATAAATTGTGATAAAAAAAAATAATGCGTGACCTAAAAAATTATTAATTTGTAACCGATAATTAACAATTTGTGACTGTATACTAAGTTGTGACTTATAATATTTGTGATTTGCGACATATAAATAAATTGTGACGTTTCAAGTTTTGATTTGTGACCGATGAACAAATTGTGACCTATAAAATTTTTCAATTGTGATCGTAACATAATTTGTGACATAAAATTTGTGATTTGTGACCAATGAATAATATGTGACTTATAAAATTTTTGATTTGTGACCGATGAACAAATTGTGATACATAATTTTTTTGAATTGTGACCATAAAATAATTTATGAAGTTTCAATTTTTGATTTGTGACCGATGAACAAATTGCGACCTATAAAATTTTGGAATTGTGATCATAAAATAATTTGTGACATAAAATTTGTGAGTTGTGACCAATTATATGAAATTTGTGACCAAATTATATGGAATTATGACCTTAATATATTTAATTAATTAATTTAAAAATATCTGAAATTTGAAATTTTAAACTTAAGTTCTTAAATTTGAAATTGGTAAAATTAAACCTCTTAGCCCCTGTTTGGTGCACATTATTTTCAAAAGAATGCATTTTTTTGGTTGATGTGATGGGGAATATGTGGTTGAAAAAGAAGGAAAAATTATTGATGTGATGAAAAATATTATTTTATTAAAGAATGTGTGATTAAAAATGGGTAGAAGAATGAGAATGAAAAACATAATATGGATCATGTTGTCGAAAATTCGACTAACGCAATCGAAAGAACAAATAAAAATAATAGAAAATAACAATAGAAGATGAAGCGAAGTATGTCAAAACAAATCTCCTTAAGACAGATTTCGCCCCCAACAAAGTGCAAACGGGATTATGGACGTCTGTCTCCCAAGATACAACGCTTCTTCCAAAGTCGATATTGCACACTACCAACCTTGTCGGTCGAACCAAAGAATGAACGCACTCGAACGAAATAACGACGAATATTTGAGAGAGTTTTTGGAAACAGAATATGGAGAAAAGAGAATTTAGAAATCAATGGAATTTTAATTGATTTGGTGTATCCAAAACGAATTTGGAGGCCTCTATTTATAGAGATTGAAGTGTCTCTTTGAATGGTTGTGTGACATTTCATGAACTAGTGCACCACTTGGTCTGATTTGTCTTGGCCATTGGATCACACTATTTCATAATCTGACGACCCAGATTAAACCATGAAGTGTAGTGTCCATTCATTATGTCTATTCACCAATTTCGAACAGTCACCAGCCATGCAGATGCCACGCGTACGTCCAACTGTACCAACTGCCACGCGGGATGAAGTAATGCAACCTGACATGTGTGTACCACCTAGGATGCCAACTCATCGAGCCCCCTATCGCCATGTCATCGAACAATGAATCCATTTCTGAAAACTATAAAGCTCCACAGCTCCTTGCGACGATGCGTACGTGCGAAGTACAAAGTGCGCCTCTAAAGCGCCCAATGCGTACTTTGCGACGTGCGCGGGTCAGGTCCGGGACCGGGACGCGGCGCGACGCGAGTGGTGCGAAGCATCACTCTAGTGGTAGCTAGTTTGCTAGCATTTGTGTCACGGGCTGCAGCTTTGCTTAAGCCCCGTGTTGTAAATATTTATTTAATTCGTAAAATAGATAGAAAATAGAAAAGAAAAAGTATGATTCTAGAGCCAAATAACGTCTACTCCCGTTATTTGGGTTTTTGTTGCTAAGTCTATTATAGGGGGTATTGGTCTTTCAAAACTATTTCAAGCTTACTAGTGTTTTCCCCCTACACTAGCCATTTGTAATTTCCTGCTTTCGTCTATTGTAATGTCCTGCTTTTTAGCAATCAATGATCAGTTATTTTCCATCATGTTCAATTTCATGTTGCTCGCTTTCTTAAAATTGCAATCAAAATTTACTTTCGTCCCAACGCGACCGAAGAATAGGCGGAAGGTAGTCTAGCGGAGCAGACTACTGCCGCACGGTGTCCCTTTCTGTGCTAAGAAAAGGTTACCCGTGAAAGTTGGTATCAGAGCTGCGGCTCAAGATCTCGTTAAGAAAGCTATGGAAACTGATCAAATTCCTCGAACACCACGGAGGTGGTAGATGTTCAAAAGAGGAACACCCGACAGCGTTTGGAGGCGCTTGAGGTGACGAATACTAGGTTGTGTTTTGCCATGGAGAACCTCGGGGATAAGGCCGAGGCGGCACAGACGGAAATCGAGAATTACGCATCCAACTGGATGAATGCCAAGAGGTCTGCGCAACTATGACTGAAGCTGTCGCTATCATACCTGATCTGCAGGATGAGATGGGAGCGTTGAGAACGCAGTTACTAGTTCTTCAGAGCGCGATTGGCAACGGACAAGTCATCGCACATGAGCCAGTGCATAGGCTCAGAATTCCAGAACCGTGTACTTACGAAGGTGCACGTGATGCTAAAGAAGTTGAGAACTTCTTGTTCGATATGGAACAATACTTTCTTGCGGCGTCGATCAGGGACGAAGCGAGAAAGGTCACTACAGCTACCATGTATCTAGGTGGAGATGCAAAGCTATGGTGGCAAACGAAGTATGTTGACATTCAAGCCAACAGAATTCGAATAGATTCTTGGGATCTGCTTAAGGAAGCTATCAGATCTCAGTTCTTCCCAGAGAACGTGGAATATGAGGCACGTCGGGCTTTACGAAAACTGAGACACACAAGCTCCATCAGGGAGTATATGAAGGCCTTCTCGGGGCATATGCTGAATATCAGAGATATGTCAGAGAAGGATAAGCTGTTCACCTTCATGGAAGGTTTGAAACCGTGGATGCGCACGGAACTTCAGAGACAGAAGGTCACTGATTTGAGCGCGGCTATGGGAGCTGCCGAATGTGCAAGCGACTATCAACCCGAGTCGAGAGAGGATCGACCTTCGGGAAATAGTCAGTCTGTCGAAGGTGGAAGGAGACCTTACAAACCCAGCTCGAACTCAAATGGGGGAGAGCGTTACTCTCAGAATAGGGGAGGACCCTATCAAGGCAACCTCCAGAGTAACTCACCGAGAAACAATCACAACAGCCATCGAGGAAACCATAACGGCAGTTCCAGTTCTGACTGGAATCATGGAAAAGCAAAGGAGGGCAGATCTGATGTCGCTCCTAGATTGAAATGCTTTCTATGTGAAGGACCTCACCGGGTGGCAGAGTGTCCTCAGAAACGGATGGTGAATGCATACTGTCAACTAGCTGGGGGCTCAGGTTCGAAGCGAAATACCCCACAGGCTAGCTGTCGTAGCGACACCGACTCCGAAGGAGACGAGGATGTAATTGGTGCACTCTCGCATTCGTGCAATATACTATTGCACCGAGATACTAAAAGGGACGTCGGTCCCTCAAAAGAGCCGAAGATTGAAGAATCGAAGGCTCGCACTTGCAAGGTTAAATGCCTAATGTACATTGATGTGAGGATCAATGGAAAGCCAATCAGGGCTATGGTGGACACTGGTGCCACGCACAATTACCTCGCAAGTTCCGAAGTAGAGCGGCTCGGACTTGCTCTGGAGAGAGGTAAGGGGAAAGTCAAGGCGATCAACTCCGTTGCTCAACCAATAGCGGGAATAGGACAATTGGTGCCGATCAAAGTAGGTCCATTCGAAGGAAGGACAAATTTGTCGGTAGTTCAGATGGATGATTTCAAGCTGATTCTCGGATTGGAATATCTGCGGGATACAAAGACAGCAGTGTTGCCGCATTTTGACTCACTTATAATGATGGGGAGCAAACCATTCATTATTCCCACACAGGCTGGGAAAACTAGCGAGAAAGGGATCTCAGCCATGCAATACGGTAAGGGTGTCAAGAGGAATGAACCCTTATTCTTATGTTCTCTTCGAACAGAGGAAATCGAAGAGACAACTGGCTCACTGGAGCCCCTTTCCATCCTGAATGAATCAGTCGAAAGTAGATCGACGAACTACATCAGTGGATTGCCAAGAGTTGAAGACTTTGGCACTATCATCATCGGGATGGATTGTTTATCTAAAGATACAACGTTCAACACAGCGCCCAAGTATGTATCAGCTGAAGAGACAGCTCAACTCTTCTTCAAGCTTATTGTCAAATACAAGGGATCGCCTATCATCAATGATCGAGATTCTTGATTTATTGGCACATGTTGGACCAAGTTGTTCAAACTTCTTAGTTCAACTTTGAGCATGAATGCTAGTATTCACCGAAGATCAGACGGACAGACAGCAGTTCAATTTTATGCTGGAAGACTATTTTTAGCACTTTACCTCTGCTTCGCATGAAATTCGGGTGAAACTTACGGATGTGGCTTGGATGCACCTCAATGTTCAAAAGAGATCTTCTCCCAATAAGAGTCCTTTTGAAATTTCTACTGGCCAACAACCGTTACTCCCTCACATCGCATATATTGATCAGAAACAGTATAAGAAGTCTGCAGATTTGAAGCAACCAGTTCTTAAAGTGAAACTGCCAGAGATGAAGGTTGCTGAAAAGATTCTTGGCTACCAAACTACTCAAGCTTCTAGGAAACATCTTCAAGAGTACTTGGTCAAATGGAGCGGATGCAACAGCGAGAAGAATACTCAATGGCTCCGAGGACATCGCCAAAACAAATGGGGGAGAATGTCACGGGCTGCAGCTTTGCTTAAGCCCCGTGTTGTAAATATTTATTTAATTCGTAAAATAGATAGAAAATAGAAAAGAAAAAGTATGATTCTAGAGCCAAATAACGTCTACTCCCGTTATTTGGGTTTTTGTTGCTAAGTCTATTATAGGGGGTATTGGTCTTTCAAAACTATTTCAAGCTTACTAGTGTTTTCCCCCTACACTAGCCATTTGTAATTTCCTGCTTTCGTCTATTGTAATGTCCTGCTTTTTAGCAATCAATGATCAGTTATTTTCCATCATGTTCAATTTCATGTTGCTCGCTTTCTTAAAATTGTAATCAAAATTTACTTTCGTCCCGACGCGACCGAGGAATAGGCGGAAGGTAGTCTAGCGAAGCAGACTACTGCCGCACGGTGTCCCTTTCTGTGCTAAGAAAAAGGTTACCAGTGAAACTTTGGCTAGTTAAAGGTAGCCAAGTTGTAGGTCACTTATTAAATTATAACTTATACACACATCTCACTATATAAACAAGTATTTTTTCTTGTAAACTTTCGATGTGGGATTTCTTACCATATATAAGGCACTTAAAATGAGCTTATCAACTTATGGGCCTATATTGGAGACTTTTCCAATTCATCCAAATTAATTGTAATAGCCCACTCATTAAATACAACATTTAATGAAACTTAATTAATCAATAATTCCAACAGATCAAACAGGGGCTTAGTTATGAAATCTTCCCTTATTTATTTTTAATTTAGATCTCAAGACATATGATTGAAGTTTATAGGTTTAATCACATTCACTAGAATGAGAAATTATTAATCAACTCATCCAAACTAGAGGGAGACTACATCATTGTCTTTGGCACGAAGATCAAATTCATTTTCTAATCAACATTAGCATGTGCAAACTTTCATAAATAAATAGCGACAAGACTTGAATTCAAATCTTTTTCTCATTCTTGATATCTTGTTACTAAACTCATCTAAAAGGTTATAATTTCCTTTTCTAGATGAAAATAATTGTCAACGCTGACTCACTCTAAAGTACAAGAATTTTTTGCTTTACTTGGGGATCTCAACCCTCAAAGTATCATAGCATACAAAATTATTGAGTTCAAGTATCACTATCGTCAAATTGTTTTTTTAAAAAAATCACATAAAAAAATAGAATTAATTTATTTACATTTAAGAGTTGAGCAAGAATAAATAAATGCATCCTATGAAATTAATGGTTCCTTGTTATGCAGTGGGACCACTGGAGTGGAATATTGTCTTTTGAAAATATACTGCAAAAGTGTCCAAAAGAAAGAAGGGAACTCATAGGAATATCGTTAGGTGATAGTTACAACCTAATTAGGCAAATGGTGAAGGTAATATCCACACCACCCCTCTGCCAATCAAAGCTCCTCTGTTTTTCGTTTCTCTACCTCTGTTCCTCTCTGTTTTTCGCTATATATTTCTCTTTTTCTTCAACCAAATGCATTTTCAGATCATCTCCCTTCGATCCCATTCAAACCCCTCTGTTTTTCTACCCTTCATCTTATGGAGAACACAAATATGGCATTCCTACACTGCGTTCATCCTGCAATTCTCCTGTTTTCTTCTCAGGTAAATTGAAATATTGATTAATATGTATTTCATCATAAAGCTCGTTGGTTTTTTATTATATTATGGTTTTTAAATTATGGGTTTTTCACGTTTTGTTAGATTATTGGGAAGCTTTGAAGGAAATCCAAGAAATATTCAGGAATTCGACGGTTTTAGGCTCCCAGTCTTTAAAGTATATGCAGAGGAATGCTTATAGTTTTGGTGGCAATTTCAGTGTTAAGAAAAGATTTTCTTATTTCGATCATCGTGAGGATGGAAGAGAAATCCCCTGTGGATTCTTTAAACGTTTTCCAATCAGTAATTCTGGTTAGTAGTTTTAGTACATTGTAATTGTGACCATTTACATTTTCCATTTGATTTGGTATTAGAATTAAATTACTCTTGGTTTTGTGGGTTTTTCAGATCGTATCGAAATGGAAAAATGCGACGGCGTGGTGGTAGTTTCGGCTATATTCCACGATCACGACAAAATCCGGCAGCCAAAAGGCCTAGGATCCAAAACCCTTGATTACGTATGTTTTTTCTTGTTTGTGGATGATGTTACTCTCAAGGGATTGAACCATCACAATTTAATTTCAAGAAAATCCAAAGAGTACAAGATTGGTGCATGGAGAGTCATTATAGTTTCGAGCAAGCATTTGTATGAAAATGCAGCAATGAATGGAGTCATACCCAAGTATTTAGTTCATAGGCTTTTTCCTAACTCGAAATATAGCATATGGGTTGACGCGAAGCTGCAACTAGTTATCGATCCACTTCTATTAATCCATTCACTAGTTATTAAAGATAATGTCGATATGGCTATATCGAGGCATCCATATTATTTTCATACCATGGAAGAGGCAATGGCAACTGCTAGATGGAAGAAATGGTGGGATGTGGATGCATTGAAGACGCAAATGGAGACATATTGTGAGCATGGCTTGCAACCATGGAAGCCAAAGAAGCCATATCCTACAGGTATTACGTTTACGAACTTATTGTTTTGTTTGATACGTAATATTGGACATGACTAGACACTATAATGAACATTTTTATTTTCAATATTGTTCAATTCAAAGCTATCCAATATTATGAATATGCCATTGTCAGTATTTACCAGATGGATATAGATCCCTTTTTGTAGCTAGTAAACCAAAAGCAAAAGGGTTATTGATTCTAGCTGAAGTTTCTTGAAGTCACTTTAAAAAAAAAAAAAAAAAAAAAAAACTTAGCTTGAGAAGTGTGCTAAAGTGATATATTCTATTACTCCTCCTCCTAAGCTTGTCAACATTTAATTCTTTATCTTTTGGCTACAGTCAATTTCACAATATGCAATATAAACTTCTTTTTCGAGGTTACTTGTTTCAAAAGCTTTAGACAATAATTGCAAAGTTTTACTGACTACAATCGCCTAAGCCATGATAATTATAAGACTGCCTAAAGGTGGGCCCTAGCTTCTAGAGTGTGCCAATAGGGCCTACAATCACTACCCTAAATTATATGCTTTACTCGAAGATTAATTATTATATACATGTTACCTCGATTCAACTAATACGTCGTTTTTGTGGTAGCTCCTGATAGAACTGAATAGTACAAACACAATCGACAATTTTTATCTAATTTACTTTTATCTAAATGTGTCGTATCTGTCTATGCATTTTGCAGACGTGCCTGATAGTGCTCTAATCTTGAGGAAGCATAGTATGGCCAGTAATCTCTTCTCCTGCCTTTTATTTAATGAATTGGAAGCATTTAACCCAAGGGATCAACTGCCCTTTGCATTTGTGAGAGACCGGATGAATCCAAAGCTGAATTTGAACATGTTTGATGTTGAAGTATTTGAACAAGTGGCAATGGAATATAGGCACAACCTTAAACCTGGTGGGTCCATTGTGGGGCCCAAAATTAAGAAGGCAAATTCTGATTTGTTTGCCAATGGTAGTTGTAGCAAATGCGAGAAGTATCTTTTAAAAATGTGGGGTGAATCCCATGATTGATTTTGTCTCCTGATCAATTTTTTTTTTTTTGCACAGAATGAGAGGTATAAAAGTGATTATTAACTAAACAGCAACCTTTGACTAGAAAGTAGAAAAGCTGACAAATTTAACAGGTTGGCAGCAAATGTATATTGGGAATATGAGTAGTTGACAACGAACATGCTATTGAACGTGGGAGAAGGAATTTCAATTCCATATTAGTTGAAAAATAAATATCCACCAAATTCATAGAAATTTATTTTTCATAAAAACAAAGAAAATACAGTTTAAAGTAGTTGTACCTTGAAATTTGGTTTCCATTTTTACGTTGCAATTAAACGTCCAAAATAAAATTCGTTTTTCTCGGATGTGAGCAGTCATACATAGCCTTAGACTTTTAAAGATTTTTGTAGACATTTTTTAAGTGATTGTAGACTTCATGAACTTCTATGAACTTGTATACATTTTACAAATTTTCATAGACTTTCAAAATCTCTCTTGGACTTTTTGAAAAGACTTTTATGGACTTCAAGTTTAAAAATAAAAATATTGTATATATAGTTATAGCTGTACATTATCAATGGTTTGATAGGCAAAGGTGGGAAGGAATTCCAATTCCATATTAGTTGAAAAATAAATATTCACCAAACTCATAGAAATTCGTTTTTCATAAAAACAAAGAAAATACAGTTTAAAGTAGTTGTACCTAAAAGTTAGACAATTTTTTTGATGAAACGCCACATGACGGCCCTCTATTAGGGATGTCAAACTTTTAGATACAAGTAGAATTATTGGTTGATCAGACCCAAAATAATTAATTACAAGCTGATCCCTGCTATGTGTACAGGGAAAACATGAGATTATCATGGGACACTTGCCATTGGAAGCCTGGGAAGAAGTTGATGTCCAGAACCTCCCAGTGAACCTAGGGTCCCATCACCGATGATGGTCCGGGATATGCCCTAGAATTTTACATGCAGCACGTGTAATTCCTCTGTATAAGGGGAATAAATCTTACTTGCCATAAAGTTTTGACTTATTTTATACAATTAAATATCTATATACCCACAGAAATCTTACGAGCTACTCAAGAAAATGAACCTCCCAAGAGGCTTGCTGGCTTTAGACGGTATTCTAGAAGTCGGCTACAACGAGAACTCCGGAAAGGTGCACCAATTTCGTGCAATTGGGTGTTGCGTATAGCCTGATATAGAAGTCACGACCTTTGTGAGGACCGTTGGATGAGGAAAATGACGTGTCAAGAGTAAGGAGCTTCTGATTTGGATCACCATTTCTGATATCCAAATTTAGGATGCCAATTGAACGTGAACAATAATAAAATGCTTTTTATTAGTAACGCATGAACCAATTTTAAATCGAATTTCGCTCGAAACACACATGAGAATTATTAAAATCTATCAAATAACGGGAATTTTTTTAATTGTGTTACGTTAATAAAATGCTTTTATTAGTGGCATGTTACGTTAACACGATCTTTACAAATATGTAATTATTGAATTAACGAGCCAATTAAACTCAACACTCTCCAAATAAGAAAACGCTTCCAAGTAGAAAAGAATGTTACATTTGGTGTAGTGAACTAATTGAAAAATAATTGGAATTTTAGTTGTCAGTTTGAAATGAAACCTTGATCGAAGTTGAGTGACATCCATTTTTTTTTTTTTTTTACCCTTCTCCACATATGCTCTTTTTTAATTTTTAATTTTTTTTTTTTAATATGTTGGGCATAGGCTTAAAATCTCAAAATAAATCAATTTTCTTCGAGACTAAAAACTAATAAAAATTGAATCTTTGAACTCCCTAAATGTAATGAAATATTATTCTTGAATCTCCATATAAAAAACTTAACGATTTACCTTAGTGACGATCCTCACCAACATGACAAATAAGCTGCAAAATAGCAACTTCTTTTGCAGAAAGAAGCCAAGCCATTCATGATCTAAAGCACAAGAAGATAGGCCACCTAGAACTTAAGAATACATGAATTAAAGCAGCAACATATTCTACACATATTTTGATTGTTGTTCAACATGAACTTCAACCTCTTTTTTCTTTCTGCAAAGAGTAACTTACAGTTTGCCAACAAGACAGAACAAATATATCTCCTCCGTCTATGCAGCATTGTCCATTGTTGTATACCATACACGCATATTGTCGCTGGTCATTGCCAAACAAGAAATAGTTTTTGGTTATACCCACTTGCTACAACAAAGATGTGTTACAGGAAACTAACCTAACCATATTATGAGCTTGTTTGGACACACAGATTTTCAAGTGAAAAATGAGTTTTTTTTTTTTTTTTTTTTGGAAAATGTGTGGTTGAGAGAGGGGGGGGGGGGGGGGGGGGGGTGTATATGTGTGGTTGAAAATAATTTTGAAAAAATATCTGCCAAACGAACCCTAGATAGAACATCAAGCATAAAGAAGAACGTCCTTGACTCAACAAGCAGAAAGTCGAGAAGCAGGGGATGATATATAGACACACACATAATATGCAAAGAAACATCTTGGAAAGTGCAGGAGGAATTCACTCCCTAAATATCAGCAGCCACGAACAGTGGCGGATCTAGGGGGTGGCCAGCTAGGGCGGCCGCCCTAGCTGGATTCGCCGAGAAGAAATTTTTTTTGTTGAGAATAGATAAAAGATATATATTATATATCTGATACTTCATCTTATTTACAATCATCCTTGGTAGCTCAGTTGGCTGGCGCTTTCTTTTTTAAATCAGAGGTCTCGGGTTCGAAACCTTCCAATGCCCAATATGTTATAATTTTTGGAAACAATTTTTACCAAAAACAAGTGCAAAGTGGATTTGAACCTATGGCCTTTGCTAAAGTATATTGATAGGTTTACCATCAAGGCGAGCACTAATTTGTGACACTCAATGAAACAAAATAATATATGTTCATTTTACCGGTTTTAATGCAAATAGAAATATTTTAACCGGTGATTTGTCCCTCTTCTTATTTTTATTTTCTCTAATCAATTTATTTGAGAGTTTGGTCAATTAATGACGAATGAATTTGTAAAAAAATTGGCCTTAGTGTCATGAGGAGACTTTCAACAAAACTTATTTAATTAATATAAAGTAACACTTTTCTTTCACAAAAAAATCGATTGCGGAAAAGTGAAATCACATAAGCACATAAAATTGATATAAGCACATAAATAATTTCAACTTTGTTAATATAATAATGGTTGTTTAATTAACTTTAATTGTAAACTGAATATTGACATTTTGTTAATATATATTGCATGTTTGATTGAAAAATAAATTAGAACATTTTATAGATTATATAACGATTTTTTCATTCGAAATGGAAGTTGATACCTAGTTCTAGTTCTAGTGGTGTATTTAGTTCTTCTAATTCTAGTCCGGTTGACCGTTAACAGTAAGCGTTCAATGTTCGCGGTCCGCCCTAGCTGAACTCGAGCCCTGGATTCGCCCCTGGCCACGAACGACATTAAGTTCTGTTTCAGTGAGTCCACGAGATATGTTTGCTTGAGGGAGAATAAAGAATACAAGCTTGAGTTCATCAGGTAAATTGTAGGATATGATCTAGAGATTACGGCCTTTGTTGAGACCTTTCTAACCATTGTGGTACAATCTCCGATGCAGATATTGAATACCTTTCCACGAGAAGATCAATACCTCAGCTGGCTTGTAGTTAATCAATCTTGGCAGTTGAGCTCGAAGACAAGATGTTAGCTTCTATATTTTACAAAAAGAAATCCCGTGAACCAAAACATATTTTGGGTTTCATAATTATGCAGCATCTTCCATTATTTCATATCTAGCTTCTTTTGTATTTAATTAGTCAACTAAATACTGCTATTAGGTCCCTTAGCTTTAATATGGATGTATAAATGGTTATGGCTGGACATGAGTCAGTTCGGTTCGATTTTGAAGAAAACCGATCTGACCCAAAATTTTCGGGTATTTAATAAATGAAACCATCAGATCCAAATATAATTATCGAACCGTTCAGGCTCCGTTCCGTTCCGTTCTGTTCCGTTTGGTGCCGTACCGTAATTAAATTTTTTAACATTTACAACTACACTACATAAATACAACTAATGGCATTTTCATTCGTAACTTTTACAAATTAACTTAGCCCAATTTAAAAACACATAAATAATAAGCTGTCCAATGAGATTAATTCAATTAACACAAATACTAAAAAGTAGATATTAATAATATCGATGATCCATATCAATAATTCATTTGTTTCAGACAGCCTGCATAAAGAAAACGAAATATAAATTAAAAATTATCAAAAAAAAAATATTCTTTAAATATTGGTAATACTTACCAACTATTTGATTTAATCATCAATTGCTTGACTTGTCATAGTAAGGGACTCTACAAGCATAATTGAAAAATCACAATTAACAAACACAAATCAACTAAAAATTGTTCGATTAATAAGATTTAATAAAAAAAATATAATTTAAGGATAATAAGGCCCAAATGTTGGGCTAACAAAGTTACAAAAAATTAATTTGGCTGGATTAATTTGCTAATTTGTTTTAAAAAATTAAAATAATTTAATTGATTTTATATATAAAAAAAATTATTTCGGGTCTTATTCGATTTTTCGGTTCTTGGTCTAGAATCGAGAACTGACCCAAACCCATCGGTTTTCAATTCGGGTACCCGTTCGAGTATTTAACTTGTGAAGAACCGCTCGGTTCGGTTCGAAACTTTTGTCCAACCCTATAAATGATTGTTAATTTAAGCAAAAATCAGAAATTCATGTACTTGAGCTAACCACCATAGCTAAGAGAGAGACGGAGAAAAAAACAAATGAAAAGCAAAAAACTGGCACTCCAACAGTTAATACCAAATGTCCAACCTAGTACTTTTTTTAACTGAATTATGATTGCAACACAAAATCTAATGAAGTGTAGCTTCATCAATCATGTTTGCTTGGAACATTGATGTTCCTAAATGGAGCACAAACCTAAATTTATATGCAGGTGACACAGTTGACTGCCATCCCAGAGAAAATTTGACCTTCTCATTTTCTAAAACTCATTTTTAATCACACATTTCACGGACCCACAACTCAACTCCACATTTCACAACTTTTATCAAAATCTACTAAAAATCATATTTTTAGCCAAACCAAACAGGGGCCAAATAAATATAAGGGCATTATTTGCAAATAAAAATATATACAAAAGAAATAAGGTACAAAGATAAATAAATAAAAATGTATGACAAAATTTAAAAACAAAAAAAAGATATTGAAGGAGCCAATCATTATAGACATACCTGAAAGGCAAGGCTGGACATCCTTGAACAACGGGGCACATAAATAATGAGTTGCAAATTAACTGCAGTTGCATGTGATACCATTAGAACTGAGAACAACCCAAGATAAGAATGTGAAAATTAAAAAAGGTTGGATGCTTATTTAGATATTGACCATTTATGGGTTTGGTTTCCACTTATTTTGAATAAGAAAATACCACATCAGAAGTTAAAACTAAGGCATCATTCCACTCATAGCCATTCTCCAAAATTTGTTATCACAATGGTTGAAATAAAACATTCACAACATTCAAGTGGTGCAAATTGAAAATTACAATCTCGTTAATTTCTGGAAATTAAAGCATATTTAGAATACTGATCAAAATAACAACCACCTATCAGATTCAATTATTAGCACTGTGTGAACAAGCAAAAGACAAATGACAAAAACAAAAAAAAAAAATTATATAAAATTAAGGTAGCAGAAGAAATGCCCAAAGAACCAATATGAATAGCCAACATTTATTGGGAAATAGGCTTAGTTTGTTGTGGAATGATTTGCATCAATCTACGTTGTATTATTTGACTTGCAAACTCATAGTGCATACGAGAATAAAAGATGAACTGAAAAGTTGAAAAAGTTTGTACCCATTAGTAGGAAATCCCATGTTTTTATCCTACTCACTTGTATCTTCGATTTGTTGTTCATGGTAACCTAGCTTCTTTTTTAATAATCTCTGGCATCAAGAGACAAGAACTTTAACTTCACCTTTGTCAGGTCTTACATAATTCAGATTCACGTGGTGGTAATCACAGTCAATGCCAGTTGAGGTTGTTGAACTTAAGGTTCAAAATCAGAGAAGATAAAGGCGCCTAAGCAGAATTTTGAAAGGAGAAAAGCTTAGAATCTGGCTTCCAGTATTTAGCAATAGTAACAACACTACCTTTGCACTTAAGATGGGGGCATGTTCTCAGTTCAAATAATATGGCATCATTTATCCAAGTTGCTTTGATCAAATATCTTCTTCACACTGAATCATCAGAATCTACCAACTTCACTAGTGCCACTCCCTAATGGTGCAGTCACTAGTTTTTCATCAGATACAGCAAAACTAATTCAGCAACTTCACAATTATAACATTCCTTGATAGGTGCAATGTCTAGCTTCTACAAGGGACCTGCATTCTGCATACTGCCCTTTTAGCTTAGCAACCCTCATCCAAACACTTTTTTGGAAATGAATGACACTCCCTCTGTTCAGCAACACCGTACTATAGGTGACATTTCTTATTTGAAATGTAATGATTTTCAAATATCATATTTTAGATTGCACCACCGTGTAAGAAGCATTTTCTGACTCTTTATCGCCATTAAACCGGTTGTTGAAGATTCCTAGAGTTTTGTAGTCCCACACAATCTTAGATATCTCATCTTGAGGAAAACAAAGACCTTGTTGTTTAACTAACTTATTCAGTTGACAGAAGAATTTAGGGTCTTGTAATCGGATATACTCGCGCAACACTCTCTCGTGATTGGGGACCCAGCTTCTAGGAAATGGAGTATAATCACATGATGGAATCAAAGACATGTGAGAAAACTGAACACCTTCAATGGTGTCAACAAGTCCCATCCTCAAAAGATCAGAATACTCCGGGGCAGAATTATTGCTACTTTCCCTCAATGGACGGCTAAGATCACGTGAAGCAATCTTGTATACCTTGGCACGTGATTTCAGTCTATACCTTGCTGCATACAATTTAGCTAGAGAGCTGCGGATCACGTAAGCACAAAATCCAACAATTTTCTTCCTGTTATCTGCATATCTATACCAATCAGCCATGCTCTCAAGGAACTTATTCATCTGAGCATTAGTATGAGCTTGACCCGAATACAGCATGGGAGTGCAGGGCAGTGGCTCTGGATCCCTATCACCCTTCACAAATGCAAGCCGCCTAAACTGGCGAATACACTGTTGCAAGCTAGCAGTGACAGAAAGCAAAGTCCCAACGCCTTTTTCACTCACAATCTTACCTTCACTTGAAGTGTACCGAAGAGTGGGGTGTATCACCCGCCGACAAATGATATGATCCAAAAACTGAATCCCCCTAGTGATATGTTCAATTTCGACCTTAACATTGTCCAACCTAATCCCAAATTTACTCTCACAGAACTCAATTATTTCTTTTCTAATTCCCACCGCATCCTCTCTAGGTCCCCTAATACCAATCAGGAAATGACCTCCAAACCTGATATAATCCATTTTCCTAGTCTTCTCCTTCCCACTAGCAGGCACAAACTCCGGCCAAGAAGGGTTATGACAACTATCCTTCATCGAATACTTCCATATAGAATCTGATTCACAAGGCTTAAAGAATTTGATTGTTCGATCTTCTATCATATGATCAAGCTCATTAAGACAAACATTAGCCAGTAAAGGACTAAGAATTCCACAGTAACCGTAATTAGGTATCTTTGCAGCCTCCTCTGGGGCAAAATCAAAGAATGTCCTCAACCAATATGGGTCTGGCTTCGGCTCATTCTCATTCAATAACTTCTTCCTCGTCTGACCCTTCTTTCTTTTCTTCTTACTTACTTTCTCGCCATTATCTTCCCCGCATGTAAAATTTCGTGGTGGACCTTTCAACCCTGATTTAATCAAATTCAAAACTTTTTTATCTTTCACAGCTTTTTGGACACAACCCATTACCACATTAACGTCAACATTATCAAGAATCTCACTTATATCACCTTTTATAAACCACAAGTACCCAGCAAAGTTGCTCCTGATGGTTCTAATGACGGTATGAGGATTCCTACCTGGACGGAAGGCGTGAGATTTGGAAGAAAACTGCGGCTCAAAAACTGGCTCCAGAATCATCAACAAAACTTCCTGAACCACCAGGTCCTGAAAAGGCGGCGTCTTGGATGCCAAAACGGAGTTGAGCTTGCGTTTGGAGAGCAAATTAATGGGCTTATCATTAGGGCTGCGAATGAACTGCTGAGTTTTGGAATTCCATTGAAAGTGGTTACGAACGACTGCGTTTTTTAGGGATAGAAGGTCGGAAAGTGTATTGATATAGATGGAGTTTTTATGAGGGAAAGTTCCGGTGACATTGGCGCAGGTGCGTTGATAGGCAAGGACCCAGAGATCGAATTTGGATAGAAAGCCAGAGAGGTTGTTGAAGGGCGTGAAAGATTGGGTGAAGGTCTTGACCCAGAGGTCTGAAAGAATTCCAAATGGATCTTCTTTGAGTTGGTTGTATGGGTCTTGTAATTGAGGTGATGGCGGAAGCGGCGGCGGAGGATGGTGATTGTTGTGGTGCGAGAGGTGGGACAGGTAGCGGATGGTGGCGCGTTGAGTGAGTGTAAGGTGTTTGAGTTTTGTTCTCAACGACATTTTAAGTCGTGCTGTCGGAGACCAGAAACTCGGGCTCCTGTCCCTCAATTTCGATTCCAAGTCTCATTGGAGATCTTTTATCAAAAAATTCGCATCTTGAACACGAGTTTAGCAATTAATAAAAAAAAAAAAATTCTATTTTTTGCATTGTTATAAAAGGCGTAAATGCTAAATTTCAAACTTCACAAGATGATATTTAGGCGTAAAAAAACGTTTTCTCATTTTTAATATTATTTTCAATTTTTAATCATTTAATAATTAAAATAATACATATCAAATATTTAAAATTATAAATAGTCAATTATACAATTTTCAATTAGACAAATCATATTTAATAGATTTTTAGGACTTTATATATATATATTTTTGGAGTTTGCAACAAAACAACTAGTCTTAAAACTATAATTACATACGTAAATAACACCACAATTTAAATCTTATTTCACTATTTAGATAAAATCATTTTTAACTTTTGTACAAATTTTTTTTTTTAAAACTTGAAATTAAAGATAAATGAAAAACTTTTTAAAAATAAAAAAATTAATAAGCTAAAATCAAATAAAAGACTTTTAAAGGGGAGGGGAGGGGAGAGGGGAAGACAAAAGAGAGGAAAGAAAAAATTCAGTCATTTAGGAATTGAAAAAAAAAAAAAACGATGTAGGAGCGAAGTGAGGCATTTTGTCCAAGTTTCGAGCTTAGACACCTCCTAGACAAGTTTTTTAAAATACTGTTCTTTTGCAAAAGTGTTTTTAAGCAAGCCAATGACCCCTTTGAGTGAGAGAATACTGGGCCTTTTATCATCTTTGATTGGGCCAAATACCTTGAAATTCAATTCAATCGGTTAGAACCCATCATCGCCCAGGATAGTCTAACAAAAAACCCAACATTCCTTGTGATGATCAAGTATACCTTTATTCATAATTCATATATGGAAAATATATGAATTATATATTTTTAAATATTTTCATTTGCCCAATGATAGTAAATAAAAGACGATGCTAACCGTATTTTCAATAAAAGTGAAAAAAATTGACGTCACGTGTGAAGATTTGAAAGAGGGCTTGGACAAGTTTGCCTTTATTCACAATTGACATCACATGTATAGTTGATGAGTTCTTACTTCTTATGATGAAGGTGGCCCCAAATATAGAGACAAAGTTGGAAGCCGGAATTGGAGTCGGAAGAGGACGAAGAATTTCTTTTATTTATTTGTTTTTTTAGTGGACTAATTTATAAAAAAAGAAGAAAAATTTCCATTTCCATTACTATTATTATTTTAAGAACTAATAATGGTATCACCTGAATGAAGGTTCTCAGGGTGCTTTGAGAGAGGTAGAAGAAAGTTGAAATTAAACAAAGAGATCGAAAAGAGGGCCAAGGTGACTTGGAGAGATTGGAAAGGGATGGGAGCAATCTAGTTGGAACAAGGAAGGTATATGGAAATGGCAAGGGACATAATGGTATCAAGTTTGATCAGAGTCACCAGACTATCCTACAAAATCGTGAAAGTGCCTGACATTGCACCGACTTGAGCTACACAAGGTTGGGGACTAGCTCAATTGGTGCATGTCACTATTGCCCACTGTCGACCAACCCAAATGACTTAAAAGGATAAATATGAATGAAAAATTTAAACTAATAACACGTTGGACCGTGAGTTTTTTCGACTTAGCAACAAGTTGAGACTATTTGCAAAGAAATGTGATTGGTCATGCTGCTGCATAAACTGGCCTGGCACAATAGGCTCAAAGCTCTGTCCTTGAGAATCTCTTCGCTACCAGTATGATATAATATTGCTCGATTTGACGCTACTATTTTATACCAAAAACCTTGAAATATTCAAATTTCTTTGAGACGTATTAAGTGATACTAAAACTGTTTGTTATGCCTCATGTGACGTGACTTCAACCAGCTAACAAACAATTTGTCTCACACTCCATATTGTCTTACATGCTGCTACCTAGCACAGAGCATCAAATATAGGTAGTCGAAATGATATATTACCTCAATCAAGGTGCAATGTCAACCAACCCCTCCATGGTCGAGGTGAGGTGCCATGACTTGCTGTACTGCAATTTCAAAGCAAGCCTCTAAACCTGCAAGGCATCTTTTTGCTTTGCCTCTTCCAAGAGATCTTTCATACACGATCTTTTTGTAATTGATTGATGTGATATTTCTGCAACAGACGTCTCTCAATCAACTTAACAGTTTACTTTTCAGATAGACTTAGGCTATGGAGTGATCACTTTTCAAAAAAGGCCCTCAAAAATTTAGGATCGCGGAATTGACATATAGGAGAAGACGTCTCGACTATTAAAATGAGGGCTGGCCACGTGTATTTTATCCAACGATAATCATGTCATCCCTTTTTGTAATTGATTGATGTGATATTTCTGCAACAGACGTCTCTCAATCAACTTAACAGTTTACTTTTCAGATAGACTTAGGCTATGGAGTGACCACTTTTCAAAAAAGGCCCTCAAAAATTTAGGATCGCGGAATTGACATATAGGAGAAGACGTCTCGACTATTAAGATGAGGGCTGGCCACGTGTATTTTATTCAACGATAATCATGTCATCCCTTTTTATTATAAAAAGCTCACACTTAATCCTAATTTAAGGAAATATAATTTTACACCCTCAATAGCATTATTGCTCTCGTGCTCGTACACATTCTTGTGGTTTACCTCTTTCGTTCATTACATATCCAAATATATAAGTTGACGGACTTGACCGTCGAAATGCTCTTAATCGCCACCCAATTGGAGAAGGTCATGTTATTTAACGATTTGTCTAAGTGTACACGAAATTTATGTGTGAAACATAAATGAAATCAGGATTCGTTGGTTACGTGTCAATACGATTCATTCTCGTATGATTAAAATAGCTAACCCAAGGTGTAAAGTGTAAACTTTAGTTGGTCTACCTAGAAAGTGGTGGGCACAACCCAGACTCATGTACACGAGTTGTGTAGAATCTTGTATTTTCCCACATTGGTCGGACTTGTGCAGGTCGTGTGAGGCTAACTCGAAAAATCATACCAGCTCCTAAAAATCGTAAAAAAATTGGAAGTCCAATGAAAATCGAACGACTTCTGCATCCAAACTCACGAAATTTACAACACAGACATATAAAACGGAAGTAGTACTGTCATTCAGTGTCCTAGTTAGATTTCCAAATAAAAGAAAAGCTTCTTGATCTCTTCTACAAACAACCCTCCATTCACGGGGATACTAAAACACGTACAGCTGCAATCTTGAGTTATACGCTTTTGCATTAGCACATTATTAAGCTGTACGGAGTAATTAAATTAATCTCCTATTTTTTGCTTTAGAAAATATTAATCCCGGGTATAGATTTGTGTAAGAACATCGTGAAGAGAGAAGCATTTCATTCATGCATGGAGTAAACGGTAAGAAACTGGGGATTACACATCGAGCAATTCCCTCAAATTATGGAAATTCCATATGCTTCTTACTTAATTCCTGGCTTTAATTTTGTCCCCCGATTGGGATACTGCTGGATTTTAATTTGACCTCAACTCAATAAATAAACAGTAAACATCCTCAGATTCAAAAGTCAAAACAACAGACATTGCAGTTTTAAGGTAAGAATGTGCATCTGAAGAGCAGTTTATTATTAACTGGAAATTTGAAAAAAGAAATGAAAATACTATTGCAGAAAGCATATTTAAGATTTATATTTATACATCTGGATTCATGTATATGTATTATTGAAACTCATATTTAAGAGAAACAATTCCTCATGCGTGTGTTATTTGTGCTCTCGTGACCTCTATCACTGGTATATCCAGGTGGTGTAAAAAAATCATCTCCTTCGATTTTCTTTCTCTTGTGCACTATTCTTCAAGGCCGTCTTTCAGTAGAAAGAGCACAAAAGAAAGTGATTGAATTCGGGTACAGATTGTGGCATGGTGATGAGCCTGAAGGAGGGACAAAACCCTTGGGAAGCATAGCCAAGAAAGGCTTCGCATTGAGATTCTTGATCTTCTTCCTGTTCAAACCGTTCTCCTTCTTGTTCTGACGCCCCTCTTTATTCAAGAAGAGTGGAGTCGAGTTCTTGGCGTAGAGTTTTTGGTACTTTGCCGGCAGCGATACCAGTGGAGCAGCTGTGAGTTGGGTCTCACTTTCTTGCAATCGCGATGGATATGTGAAAGAAACCATCAAGGCGAGTATAAGAAAGAGACAGATGCAAACCTTTAAGGTCTTGTGGTTATCCATGAGATTTTTAGGACTGCAGATTATGGTGTATATATATGGATAATATACAAATTTTCGGGTTTTGCTTGTTAATTTGTGTGTGATTTTGGAGGCTGTAAATTCCAAGACGGAGTACAGTGAGAGAGAGGAAGGCCAAGAGAGAGTGATTTGAACTTAAAAGAATGAATCAAATTTTAGAAATTGGGCATTCCAAGTACGGTTCATGATAATATCTATGTATATATATATGTGTGGTGTCAACATTCTGCGGAGCATTTATATACTCGCCCAGATCCGAAGATTTTTCCAATTTTATTCTCTTCTAGTCAACCTTTTCTCTTTTTAAATAGCCAGTTAACGGCCTTTAGTTACAGCTCTATCAAAGGATAATGTTATTGGTAATCTTTACTCATTAAAACATTTATATCCCTAACGATTTTTCATATAATTCTTATTCTCAATTTTTTTATTAATTAACGCATTTGTATTTGATAACAGTTTTATATTGAAAAAATCTGTTGAAATGGCTTAAGCAACTTTTTTTATCATATGTTTTTTTTTTTAAATAAATAAAACTTTTTCCTCATTTCTGAGCATGAAAATAAAATATTTTGATATAAATCATCATAAAAAAAGAGATGTACTAATTAATGGAAGGTCGAAGATAATAATTAAACTAAAAAAGTTTTAAAAAAATAATAATAAGTGCTACAATGAACAAAGATTGCGTAGATTAACTTCAATTAAAATGTGGTATATGAAATAAAAAATTTGGTGGCAATATAACCCCCCTAATTTTATTTGGAAATTTTACTATAGAAGTCAAATTGTTGGGGGCACTGAGACAAAGGGGTTTTTTTTTTTTTTTTTTTTTTTTTAATAAAAACTTTAGCTAGATTGATTAAAAAAATTGTTGGGAGCCACTATTTATATCCATCAATGTTATATATATGTTCCACTCTATACCTATTCCTACTAAAAAAAATTTAAAAATACTATTTTCATCCACATCACATTCTAATATTGTCCTTATTATTTAAACATTATATATCCATATAATTTTTATATATATTTATCCTACTTTAAATCTATCCCTATTACAATTTCAAAAAAAAAAAAAAAAACACTATTATTCTTATATTTCCTTTACTTGTTCTTGATTTCCTTTATGCTTATTATTATTCTCGAAGAAGAGATCGGCGACTAATTTTTCAAATTCAAATTAAGATAACCTATAACATCACGAGGAAAATAATAATTACGTAGCACGAAAAAGGGAAAAAAAAAGTTATATAGCCAAGATCGGATTGCATTTGCAACATTGTAAATATGGATCTTCAAAACAATATTGTTCTGTCAACCCCACTAGTCTCCGTCTTTCTTTCATATTGAAACATGCACATTGGTGAAATGTAATAATTTTGTCCAACATTAATTTAAAATCAATCAATTACACATTCATCACAATTATGTGTAAGCAATTTCTCCTAATGCTTTTGGATTCCTTTATGAAACGGGTTTTGGCTAGGATTAGTTTTTAAAAAAAAAAAAAAATTATTCCTATAAAAAAAATAAAAAAAAAACTATTCTTATATTTCCTTTACTTGTTCTTGATTTTCTTTATGTTTATTATTATTCTCGAAGAAGTGATCGACAACTAATTTTTCAATTTCAAATTAAGATAACTTATAATATCACAAGGAAAATAATAATTACGCAACACGAAAAAGGAAAAAAAGAAAAAAGTAATATAGCCAAGATCGGGTTGCATTTGCAACATTGTAAATATGAATCTTCAAAACATTGTTCTGTCAACGTCCACTTTCCATCTTTCTTTCATATTGAAACATGCACGTTTGGTGAAAGCTGTAATAATTTTGTCCAACATTAATTTAAAATCAATCAATTACACATCCATCATAATTAAGTGTAAGCAATTTCTCTTAATGCTTTTTGATTCCTTTATGAAAAGGGTTTTGGCCTGGATTAGTTTTGTGTTTTAAGGTTAAACATAAATTCTAAAAGAATATAAAGGATTCTAAAGAATTTAATGAAAAGAAAGATTAGTAAATGAATTTAGAGAGATATATTTTTATTTAATGTTATGTCTATTTAAGTAAAATTACATAAGATTAAAAATATTTAAAAAAAATTCTCTTTTAAATCAAGTTATGAATCTCATAAAATGTGTCTATAAAAATAATTTTGACTTAAATTTTACGAAACTCAATTTAATAGGTTTAGGGTTTAGACAATGTTCATATTTGAAGACTAACGGTTACTAACTTGTTACTCGAATAATAGATGCATGGTTGTCTCCTCGCAAAGAGAAATATACTATAGTCAATGACGAGAAAGGGGTGAAGGACATGGGCGGAGGTAGTGTGGGGCATTGGTGGGCTGTAGCACACCATTATCCCCTAGCCCATATAAATATTTGAAGAAGAAATTGTAATTTTTGTTCAAATATTGGCATTAGTCCTAACATTGCCCAGCCCATATAAAATTCTTAAGAAGAAATTGTAAATTTTAAATTAGATATTCTATTTAATGCACGTTTTGACTAAATTTACTTTTAATTATTAATTAAATTTTATTATACATGATTTGTATTGATCAGATCTAGAAGTAAATTACTCATTTTAGTACTTAGAGACACTACATATTTTGCTAAATTTAAAAGTAATTATTATTTTTTATTTCTACGTTTGTTTTCATATATTACTTATTCATATTTATAAAAAAAAATTACTTATTTTAACCATAAAAATGATATTTATAATCAAAATAAATAATTTACTCTAGATTCGATTGACAATAAAAATAATATTTGTTAAAAATTATTTATTTAATCTATATATAAGTATATTCTCGAAATCGAGCAAAAAACGGATGTAAATTTAATTTAATTTCTTTAACCCTCAAGATTCTTAGCTGATTTTTTTCAATTTGATTGAGATTCTTGACTCACTTTGAAATGTGGTAATATAAAAAATTGATAAATACACCAAATAATATTTCGAGACAATAACATATGGATTATAGTGATATATTATCGACCCCATGTTTTGATCAAACTTTCAATTGTTTGGAAGGTTGGTTGTCAAAGTTATTTGAAGCGTACTCGCTAAGTAATTTTTTAAATTTTCATTGGTGAATATGTATTTTTACTTATTAATATCATGATTCGATCAATTTATATTTTTTAAGGCAAGCATCAATTTTCTATTTGGTAAAAAAAAAATACAAAGATTTAGTGGAATATCTTAATGTGAAACATCTAAACTTTTTGTTATTTCATTGAGTTCCGTATATTTTTTTTATCGTGAATGTCACAAAAATAGCCTCCGAAACTCGATTTCCTATAGCGTGAGTTTATTCGATTTTTTTTTTTAAATTTCAGCTCATCCTAACATCATTTTCTGGCTCTGCCCCTGGTGAAGGACGTCCATATCTTTACATTCTAGCGCGAGGAAGAATTTGCTGCTGATGCTTCAGTTGATCAAATCGCTAGTCAGCATTATAGATGCTACTGCAAATTACTTGGAAAAAAGAGAATAAAATGAAGATTAACAAAATAATTAGCATTCTGTCTGAATCATTTGTAAAGCATTTGATTATTGTTAATTTGTTGCAATCAAATGTTACATTCTTCACTTCTCATTTGTAACGTCAAGATCTAAGATTAGAAGGTGTAAATTAAAATAGGTAGGGCAGCCCATGATCGGTTCAGCACGGTAAAGTCCCGTTAACAGCATGGCCGGAGTTTGCTTGATAGTTGATAACAATCAGCATCTAAGCTTTGTTTATCTTCATTACATCACCATGTGACATTATAAAATGAATATCATATTTGGCCCGATCATTATTTGAAAACTCATTTTTTATATATTTATTTTCAGCTGCATATTCACACAATAAAATATTCTATACGTAAATCCAAAAATTTTTCTTACTTTTTCGTCACACATTTTCCTAGAAATCGCTATTCAAAACCTTTTTTTTTTTTTTTTAAATAATAGTTGTCGAACAGGGGTTAACACATTGTTTTTTATCATTTCATCCCACGTCATCTGCTATATAGAAGGATGTTCATCTTTGACGAGGATAAGTATGCCCTTATTTGAACTCAAACGGAAGCTAAAATGTACATGTAATTTTAAGCATGGAAGTAAATCGTGCCTTTAACCATGCTTTAATAGACTTTAGCCCCAGTTTAACAACCATTATCTAAGAGCTATTTTGTTCTCAAATTCATTTTCAATCGTATATTTTTCAAATAAAATAATTTCACACATAAGCACAAAATTTTTAACGACTTTTTAATCACATATTCTTAAAAAAATTATTATAACACTCATTTTCTATTAAAAAAAATGGAGCTAAAAAGGAAGCTTAATATGTTTATATTTCATAAATACATGAATCATGAAGGAGGGTTCAATTTTCAATCGTCCGAGGTTTTTTTAACATCTTATGTTTTATGTTCAATCGTCAAAAAGGGTAATTCTACTAGGAGTCCTCAACCTTTGATAAGTGTGAAATTTCAGTTCCCAACTCACCAAATAGAGTATTTGAGTGGTTAACCTTTCAAAACTGGGCAAGAGTGACCCCTACAGGAGGGAAACTGCTATGCTATCCAATATCCATTCTATTAAGAACTATGTTTGCACTGTTTTGAAATGATAGGTGTTGATACAAAAAATCGTACATGTTGATCCCGAGGTTGACGACTGAGCACGAGCAAGGTCCTCCAGTACCTGAAACAAAGGTAACGAGGTGTGTCATCGTCGCCCCTCCGATACTTAAATTAGAGAGAGACTTTGAGAAAAGATATGTGCTTGTAAAATTATGTGAATGAAAGAACATACCTGAAAAATGATCCAAGGCTCCATATTTATAGAGCTAGGTAGTAGTGGACTCCTAGTAGGACTCATCACCTTATTTTTAGGAATTATTGTTGGGATGAGTGTCGGATTGTAACTAGAAGTCTAATTATTCCTGATTTAAAGTGTTCCTCAAGGTAAGACTCCTTTAGGACCTAAGATTCCTCAATTGAGGTAATTGGATAGGGCTAGAGTCCTTTCGGGATGAGGACTAGCAACTCTCGATCACAGAGCACTTTGAGGATTTGGCTAAGGCAAAATCCCGAGCACATACCCTTGATGACTACTAAAGTGATTTTGGAGACATTCTGAAGGGTCCATCCTCGAGGTATCTCGAGGACTATACAAGCTCGAGGACCCGGGTTCTATAATCGAAAAGGGAGAGCCATGATAGTCCTCATGCTCGATGTATCCATAATAAATTAATAATGACCCATCAATAGGTATCTGAGTTGCACATTTGATAGGTTGAGGATCCAGCTGTCACACCCATCAGAAGTTGGGCCTCCAACCCGAACTAAAGAAAGGCCCACGTACGGACTGGGCTTTATTCCTTGCCAAACCGAGCTTATGAAACCCGGGGAGCGCACAGTATAAATGGAACCAAAACCTTGTTAATTTCCCGCCTAAATCGAACACAGACGCTTGCAGTCGCGGGGAGCACCCAAAATAGTAAGGGAGAGGGTGCATTTCGAAATAGCTGCCTTGTTCAGTGAAAATTTACATTCCGACAGCGCTCACCAGCGATTATTTATTAGGTACTTATTTAAGATACTGCATTTTTATTCTCTTTTTGATTTCATATTTATCAATTATTTGAATTTTAAGCTTTAAGCTTATGATAGGTTGACTCGATGAATTTCTGAAGGGATTTTTAGTTTGTACTTTATTCGGAATTGCGGTCTTAATTTGTGAAACGAATTGGAAAACTTCAAATTAGCCCCATTTTTTGTGAAAAATGAGTTTTGTAATAGTGATATTTTTTTATTTTTTTTTTGGGGAGAATGTGTGGTTAAAAGGTATGGAAAAATTTTGGGTTTATGTGCAAAATTATTTTATAGAAAGAATGTGCGTTTTGAGTTTGGAGAAAAATAGAATTCTTAGATAATGGGGCTGAAACATGTGCTAGAGTTGGAAGTGCATGTATGTTACAAACTTTATCGAATTGTCTTATAAAAATTAATAGTGACAGAGTTGTTGAATTTTAAATCAATATGTAAGGATAAGTTTGGTGGAGATAATGGTTACACGGATTTGTAAGTGCTCTTGATTTAATTTGGAGTTAAATTTAACATTCTGTTAAATAATCCATATAAAGAAAGATACTTATGTCCTGTGGCATAGGATTATGTTACAAGGGACGTGTTTGTCTAAGAGGTGTACCTAATCTATTCTTTTTAATGTTTTTTCATGCCGTCTTTCTTTAGACAGTGTTTCCACTCATTATTATTCCCTTTTAGCTGATGATGAATACGAATTTCTCCTTAGTAAATCGTGAATGTGTAAAATGTAGTAAATTAAGATATCTTGTTCTATTTGTTTTTATCACATCTCATTCATTATTCAACTGACTGTATAGCTAAAAATGTTGGATTCAAGGCAAAAAGCTAATATAGATGGACGCTGTAGATTTGGAAGGTTTTGGAGAAGGCTGTCCCGCTACCTCCACGGTTATCACCTGATAAAATGGAAGATCACTCCATAGCCCCGATCCCAGAAGCTAAATGCAGGGCCTGATTGGAATGCCTGGCAACCACGTAATTTACTTCACCAGATTTTTATATGATTATTGATTTTAGCAATCCTTAATTGATGCGTGTAACTCAAAATTCTCTCTGAATATATCAAATATAAAATTGCTTTGAAATGCCAAGCTACTTGCATGCTTACATTATAGCCTTGTAATTATTAACTCGCATCATTCTCTCTGCCTTCACACTGGTTTGTCAGAACAAACAAATGGTCACCATCACGTATGACACTTAAGTCATTTATTTCTGCACTCTCTGCATTTACAACTTTTGTAAGATTCTTTTCACCGAATTCTTGACCTGCAATTTCACAAGGAAAGGGATGAGGATCAGATAGAACCATGGAGAGTTCATTTTTTTCCTCTCCTTCTTGACTTATTGAATTGTCTATTTCATCAAGTTTAATCAACTTTATAAAGTGCAATTTCAAGCTCTATAGAGATTGAAAAACGCTCACCTGCTGTTTTGAATAGCTCGTCCAGTGAATCAGGTAGCATAATTAGCTTTCCGCGCTGCTTTTGTGAAATATCTTTCTTTGGAAACTTCATGTGAATGGTGACTCTCTTCGTGGATGGTTGTATTGCTTCTATACTACTGTGATGACTACAACAGCTAGAACTGACATGCATAAGATTCCTACGACTATTTTTCAAATAATCAGCAGCCTCATTTTCCGTCGGCTCGATATGACTACTAGTTTTTTCAGCTATTTCTGGCCCAAGAAACTTGCCTCTTTGATTGTCTACTTTCTTCTTATTTTCGTAACTCAATATAAGGTCATATATTCCTTTTTTATTATATACTTCAGCTAATGCTTTTGGTGTCCACCCTCTCATATCTGGTTTATTTGCATTTGCTCCTCTTTCCAGCAAAATTCTAGCCATTTCGAGATGCCCCTGGCGAACAGCAACATGAAGAGCTGTTTCACCATCCTCAGCTGATGAATTTATCCCTATTTGACTTTTATAGGCATCATAAGCATTTGTTGGTTGTTTACTCCCTAGAAAATCTAACTTAGGTATCTCTACTCTCAATCCCTGTTTCACTCTATCTCCGCATGGGTTATCTTGATCTCCAGCATGGACATAGCAGTCTCCTTCTGCTCTATTATGCGAATTATTTAGGATCAATCTTGGATCCTGTTGGTCCTCTATATCAATGGTTGTACGTGCTTTCTGTTTCTGCAAATGAAAAATTGTGCAGCTATTAGTGTATGCATAACAGAAAGTAGGATTAACCTAATGCTTCTTATTAAACTTACCATGAACAGATTATTCATTATAATACGTTCATCTTCTGGGTTTGTTTGAAGAATATTCAGTAATATAGTTCTGTTCAGCCGTAGTATTTGAGAAACATCAGTTGTTCGAACACCAAATGGCTGAGGCTTTCCACATAAAACCCCTATTTCTCCAAATATTTCTCCTGAACCTGCCTGTCCCAGGACCTGTATGTATGAGGGTATATGAGGTCTAATTCTACGCTGTCCTTGATTTTATTCATGATGAAGGTACTGAGTAGAGATTTCTTACTTGATCATGCCCATCAATGTTTTCTATCACGTCCTACCACCAACCAAAAAAAAAAAAAAACATTAGTTTTGATAGAAATGGAAACACGAGTATTTTTAAGTCACACTTTCTAAAATATTTAATTGCATGCTTACAACAGTTCCCGAGACCAGTATATAAGTAAATGTTGGAGCCTCATTTTGTAGAATCACATCCTCTTTGGGAGGGTAGTACTCAGCTTCCAACTCTGGTACCTGTTTCACAAAAACCAGGAAAATTTAATCAATTTACTTGCTCATCTTTTCTATTGGTTCTCCATAGAAGAAAAACAAATCCTCAGCATGCGAAAGGAAAAATGGGGAAGAGGAGAGGAAAAATGATACCATTTGGAAAAGGAACCCTTGTGACACTCCCTGGAAAAGAGGGACAGTTTGGACAATAGGGTAAAATAGATAGTGAGCAATGCTGGAACGAATGGCTTTTGGTAGGCCATTCAAGGTCTCTTGCTGTTTCAATCCTTCGGTTTTGAACTTTAGACATATGTGAGACAAAATTTTGTCTTGCATATGTGGGGGCAGCTGGTTTCGCTTTGTAAATTCTGAAGCTGCTATGACTGTCTCTCTCTGCAGCACCAAAACCTACTTTCTCAGGAACAGTGAAGTTTCACTATATTACTTGTGCAGCTGAGTGTGTGTTGGTTGGAGGGGGTGGTTTTTCTTCGGCTAAAGAATTTCTTCATGAAATGCTCATTTCAATCAACACAAGTTAGGTGTAACATGGCTTATAACTCATTGAATTCACCAATGAGAAGTTGTACAGTTTATGGTTGCATCTTTCCAGCTACTTTCATGGAGTTAGTTAACTGCTTTTGTTTCTTGAACTGATATCTAATTGTGTGATAACGTCTAGGATATAATTTCATGTTGGCTTGTTTTCAGGATAAGCGTTAAATGTGATTGCAACATTGCCAACATATGTTCAGATTTTCCTCAAAAAAATTTGACATATAAAGTAATTATGTGTTTGCATGCCTGGTTGCATGTGTGTCTGTGAGAGAGAGCAAGAGAGAATCATACAAAGTTTCTGGTGCGGCTGGTCCAGTGAACTACAAGATTTGTCATGTTCCCTATGAGGTAAGCTGTCAATCCCAAGTTAAACAGCATGTAAAATATATCAAACAGCATCTCTCTTGGGTTCTCAGCGTGCAAGTCCCCATAACCTGTTGTGGTTAGTGTCACTATAGACCAATAAATTGCAGTTACGTATCTGTCCCAGAGGCTAATTTTTTTGAAATTAGGATACAAGGCACCAATCCATGTCCTTTTTGGATCTGGGTATCTGTCTGCAATAATGTAGTTAAAGCACCCAGCACAATGTACAGTGAACAAAGTTACCTGATTCAAATAAAAGAAGTAGCAATTTATAATCTTAGTGGCAAACACATGCAAGTAGATAGAATAATTACTACCGAAAATGTAACGAGAAACGTCTTACAGAAACGAGTTTTGTGCAGCGAGTCCAGAAATAATTAAACCGGATATCCTTTTCAAGTCTGAAGGAAATCAAACTGGCTTAAGTGAGAATTTGTTTTGTTCGGCAGGTGTTCAAAAAATTTGAAAGAAACAAAAGAGTTCAATGTGGTGGTCGACCTTGCGAACAGGGAGCTCACTCGTCTGAGACGCCAAAGTCGTAGCATACTGAGCAATTTAAAGCCTAGTCCACCATTGTGTTTTTTGAAAAGGAGGCTAATAGCTCGAAATGGTACCGTTGAGCAGATATCAAAGATGAACCAGGTGGATAGATACCTGTTAGCCAGATATAACACATGTAAAAGAATTACTTCTAGATTATAGTAAAGGATTTCCTGACTGTACACAGGTATAGACTGCTGCATGTTTACCTTATGGCAATTTTTCTTGGATCATCAACTAAAAGATAAGTTTGTCTATCAAGATATGCCACGAAGAAGGTGAGAAGAATGTCCATGGCAAAGAAGCTGTTGACAATGTTGTCAAAAATTAACAGAGCATCCTGCTTGTAAGTCAGAAATGCAAACTCAAATGGAGAAATCCAGGCCGAATAAATGACTAAGAGAACTAGAAACATCTCCCAAGCCCTGAAATGAACAATAGAAATGAGATCAGTGGCTTCCTTATTACACACTGGCTTTGAGAGTTGAAGCAAACTCATCACCTATAGCGGGGACTGAATGGAGAAACTATGTGTCTACGAAGTTTTGTTTCTTGGTTGATTCTGGCTCCAAGGGATGGCAGGAGATCATTAGAGAAGAAGCCACTATAGGTTTGTGTATTCATTTGGATTTCCTCCACGCAGAACCGTCTTCGGAAGTTCTTTGAATATGAAAACGACATTTTGGGATTGAATGAATCTCTAAGGCTAGAATAGACTGTTAAGCTTGGTGTGTGTGTAAGTATATGATGGCAGTTTATATATAGCAAAGTCGTTGGGAGATGTCATGAGACTCCTTTTGGACTCAACTTTCCCTTTATAGAAATTTACTTATTCTCCATATGCCCTGAATGTAGATTGAAAGATTATGCAACTAATACGTTAGCAAGAGCACAAGTCAAGAAGAGAGAAAAGGTGAAAGGAAATAAATTTTTGTACTCTGAACAATTATAAACAAGGCAATACTGGCATAGAATGGAAGTTTGGAACCCGAATGGCAGACCGCAGACATGAGTCTTTTTGTAATGCAGTTGCAGAGATGAAATTTTGAAAGAGGGAGAGGCGGAGAGGCAAAGAAAACTCCGGATGGGATGGTGCTGGTGTTGATGGAAATGGTGGGAGCCCCATCATCAATACATGTGGGATATAGATTATATGTACAGACATTTAAAGTACAGATTCGAGTGAAAATTAAATTGGTGTGTTCATTTCAAAATCTAGAACTGGGCCAACAATTTTTATGGATGCTCACGTGGACCAATAGATGTGTCCTTTCTAGGAAATGAATGACATTAGGAAGAGCCCTTCTTAACAACTCAAATTTTGACATACTTTGTTTATGGTATGCAATCAGAACCATATATGTGAAATGGATTGCTGCCATAAATCCAACCGCCCTCTTTCCGCGGGTATGAATTGGATCTTTTGTGATAAGCAGTTTTATGTACTGTTCTTGATACCTGCCGACCTTCTTTTTATTGATTTCTTGTCATTGCTTGAAAATTGATGTTTAGATAGCCAACATGCACAAACTTTAATCTTTCCTTCCTGTTTTATATTCTTGTGGGGTTAGTTTTTGTAGATAAGGGTTAGTGGTAGATAAGACATTTAAGGAAATTTTCGCGCAAATGATATTCGTGTTAGGATTAATCCATGTGTACATAATGGATTACCCCCTCTCACATAATGCGTGGGGCCAACGTGTATTTAAAAAATCTGACAATGTGATTCTTATTCCCATTGTGAGTAGTAGGTAAAAGATTCGGTACATGTAACATGATCTTTCGTGTTATGGAGTACTTTTGGAGGGTTCATGTCACAATCTTGTGCCCCATGTTCATACACGTAGACTCGTGAAATGTCCTGGAAATTGTTATTAATATAGTTTAATCAAAGATGCAGGAGCTAGATAAAATATGATACTCTCAATAAGTTTTTTGTTTATTTTATTTTATATGTAAAAGGAAGACCCCCACCCCCCCCCCCTCCCAACCCAACACACACACACACACAATGTTCAACAATTATATCCGGATTCATACATATCTTTTGCCGATTCGATTTTATTTTAAACGTGTACACGCTTACATGTTGGTTGGGATAATGTGTCCTTAATTCATCATAAATAGTAACACAGAGATAATCAAGTCGACACGTTTAGCCCTCTTTCACTGCAATTAATAATTTGGATTACTGTTATGATGTAGATCGAGTTGGGTTTATCTTGTTTTGTATACTTTCTTTAGTTGCTTGCTGAATTTGGCTTTAAATTTCTAGTTGAGCCAAGTCGAGCGAATCTAACTGCAACTAATTTCTAGTTGGCTTTAAATGAATTGTTACATACGGGATCTTGATAAAACTGAAATAATACAGAGAAAATTAGCATGATGGGCAAAGCCCTCGACCCTCGTCACTCGTTCTCTTGACTAGAAAATGAATGTATTTCCGTGGTCTATGATTTAGACCATACAATGTGGAGAAAACGTGGTGGTTTATAATGTGGGGTTACTTCAATATACCCGTGAAACGTCCTATACTTTAGCATTTGATCATGAAAAGTGTGAAGAGAAACTGGAAAAGAGGAAAAAGAACTCCCCAAAGTGATAAAGATAATAATTGTTCATGAATAATCCATGATTATTCTAGAAGAATCCGGGTAGTCGAGAAATAACCAACTACTTTCATAAAGTCACATGAAATTAAACGGTTTGGTCAAATTATATATTGTTTATTAATGTAAATAACTAAAATATTTGAATAGTCCTAATTAGACTAGTTTTTATATCCTACATCTTGCTTTCATGGACCTTAAATAATCTTGAAAAAATAGATGTATGGAATGAAGAAAACCTCATGACCAATCAGCCTGGTGGTCACAGGCGGAAGTGGGGTGGCGTGGTCCTAATTTTGAACGGTGGTCCTCGGCAGAGAAACCCCCTAAATTTCTTACTCACTTAACCATATATATGGCCAGTCGTGTTTCATTCCAATAGGTTTGACTTACAAGAAAGGGTAGTATGATTCTTTCATAATGTATTTAAGATGATCTTCCACCTCTAATTGTTGGTGGTGGATTTAAATCTGAACCATAATCTGCAGTATATTTTCAATCGTGTATTGACAGTCTATTTAAGATAATATATTAATCTTTCAGCCAAAAAATGACAAGGGAATCAAATTTACCTTCAGGACACAATGGTTGATGCATGTTTATATGTGTTGGTGCTCTTAACGACGACAAATTCAACATGTGCAAGTTTTAAATGAAAAAAGAAAGAATCTTTTGAACAAGAGGAGGAAGAAATGAAGAATATTGTACTTTCCTTAAGAAACCATCAACATCTCTTGATTAGAGTCATCACAAGTCAAATGTAAATTACACAAACGAATAAGGACTAGAAAGGGGCCAAAAGTGGTACAAACAGGTGCAAAAGCATCTGTTCAGAATTATACTTCAAACTCGGCCAGCCATACCGATTCCCGCCACCTTGATTCTACCCTTTTGATTATTTGTTCTGTTCTTGATCTATTACTCAAGCAAATTCTTCGATACATCACACAATAACTAAACGACATCGTTTTTTAAAATTAAAAAAAAAAAAATACCACACTCTGATCGACGTTGGACTTTTATTCACAGTTTTTCCAATAATATTATACAGTCAGTACATCAAGCAACCGAGGATTGTTATAGTCAACAATGAAGTTGATTTGTTTTTCTAATTTGACACTCAAATTTCAAAATAAAGCCTATATATTTTGACATTATTTCTTTCCAGAATATGATGGAATTAAAAATAAAATGAGCATGGCTAACTGATTACATTAACAATTAATGTTGTTATCCACAGGTGGTATATAAATGGAACAATCTTAAATACTGCAGAGGCACATGATCTGCTAACACTTTTTTGGAGAACTCTTCATGCGCCTCGATGCATCCATCCTCAAGAAGTTAAAGAGTGTAAAAACCCCTCGAGCCATGTCTAGCTGGATAATTTAGGGATGAGACACCCGGGGGCTGCCTTGGCGACAGACAGTATCCACCTATGGCCCTTCCTAAGTGGGGACCACCATAATATTAATGCTTTCAATATAAAACTTCATATAATAGTAGTTTTAAACCTCCAAAAATCTAAAAGACGCATAAAAATGGAGATTGTTGGGTTCCTGTGTTAGGTAGTTCACACCAATGAAACATTAAAGACATTTTATTGAAAATCTTGAGTTAAATGTTTTTCATTTAAACGATAGATACTATAATGCAAACATGTGCATTCAAGGTTCTTCATTGAGTTTATTTAGAAGCTAATCAACAAGTTTCTTCATTGAGTTGATCAAGGGTCATTCTCCCAAAATGGTCATCTCATGTGATGAAGCATTCTAATGGTCCACCATTTTTTCCATTGTAGGCGATGGCATTTATCCATTCGACAAGAGATTTGTCTCTAAATATACTCATCAGTCTTACTTGTCAAATCGCACCAAAATAAGTTACATTTTTTTCCATTTGGCTTGCACTAGGAAACTCGTAACACTATGAACAAACTTTTTCCATCAAATGGAACAAGTCAATTCATGGTGAGAGAAATATTGGAAACGTGCAAAAAGAAAGAGAGAATAAATTCTTTGAATTAGAAAATAATCTTGCTTTCCTAATGAAATGGAGACGTAACGAGATTTTTGCTTTTAAAAATGCTTTTCCTTATAATGATCGAGTGAATTTTTCTAACATAGACAAGACTAATTATGCATCTTATGAGGACTGACAAAGTTGAGTAGTCTTTCTCATTGAAAATGCCAAACATGGCCTTGTGGTCCTTTACTCTTCCACTTCAAATGGTATGTTATTATTTTTCAAATAAAAAAAATCACAACCAGGCCATTTTGTTTAAGACATTAATACGTTAAATTCCTTATTTTAACAATTTAGAATTTTATTATAAGAAATTCTGAATTTGATGATATCCATTGTTAAAATTGCACATTCAAATTCACGAAATAAACTTATTCTTAATGTCATAACATCTTAAATCTTCATTAGCATAACAACATTGTTGTATAACGTATATTTTACGAGTATTATTATACCCAAAAGGGAGCACTATACCCCTTAGGTGTTGCTTGGCACAAATTGTTCGTAGAGTCTAGAGATGTCCACTTGAAGTGCTACATGGACAAAGTGATTATACCGATCTTTCCAAAAAAAAAAAAAAATTATTCCCCCGGGACATAATGTCACTTGAGACGTGTTGCTATTACGGCCAAAGGATAATACAACATATTATCTATAAGAAGAATTAACATTAGTAATTACAACATTATTTACAACACAAAGGGAAAAGAAAGGGTCAAGAAACTCAAGAATTTATACGTGAAATAAGAACCCTAAATTTAACTGCAATTTCAAAACTTTTGAGTATTATTTGGTTCCAAATTAAACAATTGTTACCCTGAACATTCGTTTGAAATAATGTGGCAGAAAGTGCTAGGAACTAAAATGAATAATGTAATACTTTAGAGTCATCAATCATAACAACTTAGTTCGAGTTCGTTTAAACGTCAATTCTGTTACAAGTTCACAGCTTATAATCGAACCAACAAACTAATAAAAAACTGCATAAGGTAGTACCATAATGGTCGAATTCCTAAACCTTGTTACGAAATGATTCGAATTTACATTTGATTTTAGAAATTGTCAAGAATTCGAACTAAACCTGAAGAAGTACAATATGTTTAATAAAGAGAATTGTTGGTTCTCGTCCAAATACCAAAACCCGTCATTTTGAAGTCGAGTTATTTGCTTGTTGAATATGGAACCACAAAGTGGAATATGCACGTCAACTCAAGCATGAGAGGAGAGGGACAAGCGTGCCATTATTATCCCGTACATGGTACGAGCATTTTAATGGACTCTGCATACCCATTAAAATATTTGTACAAAAAGTGACGACATTTCGTATGGTGGAAATTCGACACTAACCAATGTGTATCAAATCCGCCTTGTAATAATTAGTGTACGATGAAGGGCCATTCCCTCCAACAGAATTAACATTTCCATTTGAATCACAAGTTGCTGCACACAGTGAAATGGAATGTTTTATAATTTTCAAAAGGCTTTTGATTAAACTGATAATGATTCTATAATGTTCTTTGATTGATGGAACCATGTGGACAATGTGCAGGGTGTTAAATGTAATATGTAAAGTCGAAGAAAGATGAAAATTATATTTAACGTATATGGACTTGGGTTACTTTTCCTAACAAAGTTGATCTAATGGAAACCTTACGGCTCGAAAAGCTTAAACGAGCAATTCTATATATCTAAAGCTCAAATAAACAATCGAATTTCAAAATTGATGTTCTCGAACAAGTCATTGAGTTGAGTTACTTTTTTTAACAAATTGAACCTCTAAAGGTTTTGCCATTTGTACATCGGGTTTGACACCCCGATTTACATACCCCCTCACAAGAGGGGTCCCGCAACCCATAAAAAATCGTGAGCTCCCCATCTTGTGAAGGGATCTATACATCGAAGTGTCAAAATCGGTGTGCACTTAGCAAAGCCCAACCTTTAAATATGAAACCACAATATTCAATACCAAGTCATACTTGATGTAATTGTATTTCATATTTATGATTTATTTTTAAAATATATATATTTTTAGTAGGTATAGATCCATAGATATACCTCGGTATTGGACCATTGGTACATCCACCAGTGTATTATCACCTGAAAAGATTAAAAGCAAATCAAATCTCGCCAGAATATAATCATATATTGCTGCTAATAAAGACAAATTATTATTTGCGTTTTTCTTTTTTCTTTTTTCTTTTTAATAGTTCACTGCCTTGTGACAATTTTCATAGATTTTTCTTTTCTACGCATGAAGCAAAGTATACGCTTCCTCTACGGCAAACTTTTTATGTTGTCCATTAGACATGCACATTTCTCCCATAACTTTTCAGTTACAAGACAGACGACACGTGAAGTTCTTTGCATAGATTAATCTGATTTGCTATCTTTATTAAATTATCTTGTTTAAAAGTTTTTAACTTATTCAAAAAATACATTTACTTATTTAAATTTACAAATGCTTAAAAGAAAAATATATTTCTCTTCCTTCGCACCCGCGCGCACACAGATATTGTCTAATGTATTTCAACGAAGAGGCAAATGGCATCATGACAAGGGATAATTTTCCGAGTTTTGTCCAAATAAGAATAGTTCTAACTACGTCAACTCAGGGTACATCAAGATTAGGACGGGTACTTATCTCAAGCAATACCACTACTAGATGCTTCCGATCGATATAACAAAAAGAAGACTCAACTGATAAGAAAAATCTTGAAAATATATCTTATGAATGCCATTTTCTAAAATCATTTTTGTGGGACTCCACTTTGCACATGGAATATTGGATTGTCTAAATCACGAGTTTTACTGTATGGTGTTACATTCACCAAGTACAAATTAGAAGTCCCAACAATTTGATCATGTTTAATGTGGCCATCACTGCCAAGTTTGGTAGCATATTAGGCATGTTTTTGGCCCCCCATTTTTTAGGAATAATTAATTTTTGAATAGTGATTGATGGGAAAATGTATGGTGAAAAACTGTTTTAAATTTGTGTGTAATATTATTTTATTTGGAGAATATGTAACTGAAAATGAGTACAATAGAAAAATGAATGAGAAAGAATGAGACTCAAACATGGACTAGAATACCAACAACAATTTGATTTTCTCAAACCATGAGGAGAATAAGTTAATGTCACAATCTTGTGTTGCAATAAATATTCTTTTCCTTCAAACACTGAACCCGTAGATCCTAAACTCTTGAATTTTTGGTTATTGTGTTCCTTCTTATCTTAATGGCTTACGATCTGGAATCCATCCTATATGGAATGTAATTCCTTCTTATCACAAAACCATCGCATCCCAAAGCTTCCCTATATTCCATACTGTTACTATTCATCCTCCAGCCTCCAAGGAACCATGAAATTAGAAAGGGAAATCAAGGAGAATTTATCAGCCGTAAATTCATCAAAAGACTTGAGGAATCAAACAGATTATTGGTGCAGTATAGCTTTTCTCAAACCATATATTCAAGAATTCAAATACAGAAAACTGCATATCTATTAGCTCAATTAAATCCAATCCAAGATCTCTTTATATCGTAATATTACAAATATTCCTACATATCGCACTACATTGTATTATTTGGGTCTAGCAACACTGAATCGTTCTGCAACTTAGAACTCCATTTCAAAATTGAAATTGAAAAGGATGAAAATCAGGATGTGCAGGAAAAGGCTTAAACAGGGCTTCAAATACTATCCTAAAATCGTCAGTAACAAGTGCCAAAGTAATTTACTACCATGCATATGACATTCAAACTTACGTTCAGAGAACAAGATCTATAATAACCAAACGAGCATAAAAAAAAACATCAGTCAACTTCAGCAGTCCTTACACACTAATTGGATGCAAAATGGAAATTCAATATGATATCATTGGCGATGGCCACATTGTGCCACTCAAAAAAGAGGGATCATATTTGTGCCTCTGACACGTCGACAGTAGAATTGCAGAATTTTTGTGATGATACGGGCAGGCATGTTATGCCTTTCCTTTTCCAGCCTGGAGAGACTGAATTCTTTGTTGTACCTTAAAAATCTGCATAAGAAAAAATATAAAAGGAAATATGGCCATTAAATTTTACAAGAAACAGGTTAATTCACGTGAAAAGAATGCTAAACTAGTTTAAGCTAACTTTCTGATTGAGGGAAATGGGAGAATGATATCTTTTAACATTTTCTGTTATTGCAATCTGATGTAACAGTTACAAACAAAAATGTAATTGTACAAAGAACCCAAAAAATGAAGAAAAAAAAGAATAAAAAAATGATAAAAAGCACGAGAGTTCCGAAAATAAAAACAAGTGATATGATAGTATTAATAATTAAAGTGTCAGTAACGTCTAACAAATTGATGTGCAGAACAATGCGAGCATATTATAACTTTCAAATCCCTTGAGCTATGTTTATATTATCCTCCTGGAAGATAAAAATAACTGTAAGCCATGCATTTCCTCCATCTCCCTCCTACTCCAACTACACTCTCTGTATCTAAAGGTAAACATCTAGTTCTACTCATAACATAGAACCACCAGACAACGAACAATATATTCATTAGATCAATAGGAAGCAGGAAGTCATATTCAAGTCATTTTACTGCATTATTTGCCTCAATCTTATCAACTCTAGCAATATCTTTTCACATTTTAAGCGCCTATGATGCACCACTTTTAAAAAGTATTGACACAATGCGTTGACACGTTAATTAACATCTTTAAAATTCTTCATTTATATAATATAAATTTAGTTTTATATCTTATTGAAAAATTTTAAATATGAGCATGTACTTATTATTTAATATTTACTGAGTTATAAAGTTATTTTTTTTTTTGATAATCGTGAATGTCCGGGCCAGCTTGCGCGCATCTCGACTAATCCCACAGGGCCCTGAAGTTTACAGCCGTTTCTCACCTCAGTGGTCCTGAGGGGACTCGAACTAGTGACCATTGGGGAGCAAACTCAAGACCTGACCAATTGAGCTACCCCTCGGGGTTGAGTTATAAAGTTATAAACATGTAATATTGCTGATAAAGAAAAAAGAAACCCTGGTAGAGTGATTCCGACACTCCTCCGACATGTGTCGGACACGAACACAAACATGTTACCCTAATTGAAGTGTCCGTGCAACACAGTTAAGCGCTTTTTGTATTTATGTTCTTTTCAAGAAGTAAATCTACTAGTAACTAACATTATTGAATCTTTCGACTTTTAGAATGATCACGTTAACGTCATTACAATCTCTCGATAAAAACCTATGTTGCTCGGACTTGCATATGGGTGTCAAACATGGGTAAATATCTAGGAGTCGGATTCATTTTCTTCTAAAACATAGGATACGGGTTCCTCATTACTAATGGAATTCAAATGCTCTGAATAGATAAGAAGATCCTTATAGTCCAACTCAAAAATATCCAAAATTTGGACACGGATACATGAGTACGTTTTACAAACGTAATTTTTTTTTATAATATTTCTTATAATTTTTTACATACGTTTTAGAGAGAGTAACATTAAATGGGCTTGGTTTCATGCCTTAAAAATCTTGGGTTTATGCCTCGAAATCAATTTAATTAATTTAAATATCATGGGCCAACTCTTTATCTCCTTAAAACTTTTTACTTCCTCCGATGGTGATCTACCTTCATGTTTCAGTCGTGTCCACTTCTAAATTGAAGGACTCACCAAGGGATTTATACCATACCATACCCATTTCATGTCATGTATACACGGGGTACCTTGTCCAAACTGAAGAGTCTTAGCATCATAAATAACAATAAAGCAAAATCTTCATAGTCACCGTTGCCAGATATTAATAAAGGGTTATTTGTAACTAGTAAGTCTACAAGTTAATTTGACGTATAACTGCTGAAAATAGACAAACATGCTCTAAATATTAATAAAATACTCAAATTTGAGAATTAAGGAAGAAAAATATGATAAAAAGGAAAAAATGCCAACCGCTTCTTTCTTGCTGTTTTGCTTTTCTTCTAAATCTTGAAGTATGGCATCCAAACGCTTCCTGGTGCACAAGATTAGACATTTAAAGCCAATGGGAATTGTATAAGCAATATTAATATTTAAGTTTGAAAGAACAAAATGGCATTGAAGAGGAGAATAACTCAACAATTTAAATATACATGGTCAGCAATTGATAATTAACTGTCTGCAAGAAATCATTCATATGATTCACAATTTACATCTTTCTATTTTGAACATGTTATACCCAGTGGGGTGAACACGTCAATGAACAATAATATCGAATTACAAGCATTTTTTAACATAACGCGAATTTTTTTGTCGGAGAAAAGAAGGTAGAAAGGAAAGAGGACAAGGTGGACATCTAGTCCTAAAGGTAAACATCTAGTTCTACTCATAATCATAGAACCACCCGACAACGAACAATATAAGCATTAGATCAATAGAAAGCAGGAAGTCACACTCAAGTCATTTTACTGCATTTTTTTGCTTCAGTCTTATCCACTAGCAAAATCTTTTCGCATGTTAAGTTCCTATAATGCATTGATACGGATACGTGTGTCCAACATAATACGTGTTGTCGACTCGCCAACTCGTGATTTTTTCAAAAAATACTGACACGATATGTTGTCGACTCGCCGACACGTGATTTTTTCAAAAAATACTGACACGATTTGTTGTCGACACTTTAATTAACATCTTTAAAATTCTTCATTTATATAATATAAATTTAGTCTTATATTTGTTACTAATTTTTCTTGTTGAAATTTTTTAAATATGAATATGTATTTATTATTTAATATTTACTTTGAGTTATAAATATATAATATTGCTGATAAAGAAAAAAATGACCATGGTAGAGTGTCGGAACTCGACCCAAGTCTGACACGAGTCCGACATGTATCAGACACATTAAGAAAACTCAAACTAAAAAAGTATCAAATAAACTTCAAACTACTTCGAGAGCGACAAGAGCCATCTCATAAAAAGTTCTTATAGATTTTGCCAATAATGACACAGGGGAGCTTTCCCAATCTCATATTAAGCAAAGACAAATGACTCATTGGTAATTTGCTTACTGAGAATTACTTGGCGTTGACCGGGAGATCAAGGGGAAGTAGTATGAGAAAAATGCAAGGGGAAGGGAAAAAAGAGCACGGTTAGGACCCATTGAAACTCTTTAGACATAGCATTGAGTCATTGACCAGCCCCATGATAAGATAAGCATTTGAATATGATTCCTCACAATGTTGAAGAGATTGTTGCAACTGTGGAGATTGATGAAAATGTATAAGAAGATCCTGAGGCATACAGTTCCACGTTTATGTGTCAGGTGTGGCGGTGTTATATTGATTTCAATACAACCTTCAAAGAAAATTGATCCAAAGGCAAAATTACGGCCGTCATTGGGGTCAAACAACTGGTTATTGGTCCTGTGATTTCTCTACTCTTCGCTATTTCCCACACGCTGAAGTGCTTATGTACCTGATCGAAGCATGATTAAACACAGTATCTACGTATTTCCAGTTCCTCCCAAAAAAAAAAATTCTAGTGACTTGGATGGAGAGAACTGCTAGAATCTTTTGACAAACCAGAGCCAACTCGAACTTATCTCAGGTACTTGGAGGTTGGAATTTAATACATAAATGGTAATTCTAATTACAATCTCCTAGTGCTACATATTTTATTCCCCCAGGTCTGAAGCCTCGAATTGCAAAAGATATTGCATTTGGATAGGCACTATAAAATGATGCTTCCCATGTACATATTCATACATATATCTTCACTCGGAGCACATTATAAGAGATAACAGAACAAACAGACAGACGAAACAAAGTAACTTTTCTGGTGTTAGCAAACCATTTGTTATCTATGAAGTAGTGTAGCAAACCTCAGCAACCTTCTCATCTTCTTCAAATATCCTCAAATTTTCAAAGACCTCTATAAGATAAGGGAGAAGCTTGCGCATACGTAACCCTCTTCTACCCTCTGCAACTATTTAGCAGAGAGAGGGCAGGAGTTTCAGAGGCTCCCTTCAGATTGCAGAAGGAAAATATTCTGAATATAGCTGTATAATTTATAGAATTGATTTACAGACTGCTTGCTACTACTCTAATACAGTAGTTCTCGTCTTCCTCCATTTACCATGCATATCTATCCGAAATCACGTGGCTATAATCATGTATTAAATTCACCACATTGAGAGTTGATATTAACATTTCTGGTTCACTTTTGGATTTTCTGTTTTGTGGATCTTCAAGAAATGTGTGTGCTCACGACGTATAAAATGAATTAATAATAGAAATGAAAATATCTTAACACAGAGTTAAGATGTCTTTGTTTATCTACATTAAATGATTTCAAAAAATAATCAGTTTTTTCTCCAAATGTCCTGAAAAGTTCAAAGATCCGAATAGATAAGAACAGCGTCATTTGGTTTCTTAAACAACCTAATGGAGCAACAAACGTAATTGGACCATGCTGACACCGATTTCCCACCCAACACTTGCCACATGAGATTAGGATTTCAAAATTAGACTTCGAGAAAAGTATGGTTTCACATCTGAATGATTTTATATCAGTCCCAATCACGAGCTACATATGAACAGCATGAAATACAGAATACTTGCAACTATTTTAATTCAATAAAACATCATTTATCATGTGTTACATACACGTGCACACCTACCCCACAAAATACAAAAGGAGTTTCAGTTATGACTCAACCAGAGTAAATAGATTAGGTATAGTGCAATGCCAAGTCTAGCACAGATTATAAATAAAAAGCCACAAGTAAACAGCACTCAAATTAACTAAGTAAAAAGTACATACAATTCGGTAGAGATGTAATCTATTCGCTTGCGAACATTGGCATTTGCTTCTGCCAAGTCCTGTTTCACTAGCACTGGCCCGATTAACTTGTAAACATTCGCATCCTCATTCAACAGATCCAATTCCTTTAAACACGAGTCCCATATATACAAATTAAATATATTAAACCAAAAAAATCAAAATCACATATACAGAAAGAGGGGAAAGGAAGGACCTTTAGCACGAGCTCGTTTTCTCCAAGCTGAATAGTGTACTTCTTTCGGACTTGGTGATTCTTCGCTATATCTGCTCAATTTGTATGCCAACATTTAGTTCACAGAAATAAAATATAAAAATTACACAGTGAGTGTTAGGGTTTATTGAGTGGGAGGGGGTGACGAAATATATGCCTTTTTGGAGTTTGCTGAGATCATTGGCTTTGTTCTCAAGGTCTCTTTGTAGTTCTTTAAGGGCGGTCGTTGAACCCATCGCTGCAATGTTCTTCGACGGCGCTCTTCCTCTGTCTGATTTTCTCCGGGGAGGACTAGAATTCCATGTAAATGCATATTTTAATTGATAATCGCTATTTGGCCGATGAACTTTATTTAAAATGTGGCAGATAGGTTCTCAACTTATTATTCTTACGGATTCAGTCCCTAGTGCTTTATCTTTTAGCATCGAGTCCCAACTGAACTGACAATTTCACCTGCCCTTTGATTCAAAAATGTATTTCTTTCCTCGACTTTTAGTCCTTTATGGAATTGATTCAATTGAAGTTTAATTCTTGTGTTTTATTTTTGTGCATCATTTTGTACCCTTTCAAAAAACTAAAAATAAATAATATATATATAATGAGAGTTAGGAGAAATGATGGAACGTTGGTTGGCATTTAGGATGGCAAAAATTTTGACAGACGACTCATCCCATTGTCTCGCTCCAAACATATGCAGGTTGTGAACGAGGAACGTGATACTACCCTATATTCTCAAAATTCGAACATAATTTTATATTATTTTGTATTTTTATATTTTCTGATTTTTATAGTTTTCAATTTATATCGTAAATCAGAAAATATAAAACAATATTAAAAAGTAAGATAACAGAACAGTAAATGCCAATTTTTATCTCGTCGTGTCCCATCACGCCCTCAAAAATCTTGGAAGGGTGCGAAATAATAATGGTTGCCCCCAGGGGTGGGCCGAAACCAATTTTCTTGTGGGATCAAAAATAAGATTTAAAAAAAAAAAATTGTGGGGTCATCTGACCCCACAATCAGCCCCTGGTTGCCCCAATCCCATCTCGCCACCATTGTCACATCTAAAGGTATTATTTTTTCTTTTTTGTTATTTATTTATTTTTAGTTTATTTAAACATAATATAAAGTTGTAGTTTTTAACAAAACTAGGTGTAAGCAACGTGCAATGCACGTTTGCTTAGTTTATATTTAATAATTTCGTTTAAAAATTAATTTGTTATTAATAAAGATATAATTTTTTTGATTAATTAATATAATTAATGATATAATGTTTATGTAATTGTTAAATAATTAGACGTTGTGACATATTAAAAATAAATAAACATCGCCAAGTTTAATACTGATTATATCACCGGGATCTAAAATCGCAACATCTTCCTCACGTCACCTCCCATCTCTAAGAGCCTACATCATAATTCATATTATTTATCAGATAAAAACAAATAAGGCAAATCATTCATGTTAACTCCAACATAAGATAATATCAATTTAACCTTAGTTTTTTGAGCAAGACGGGCGATGAGAGTTGCTGCTGCGTTGCCAGCATTGTTCTCCTCAATAAAATTAATGGTTGAATTTATCACAAACAAAGTAATAATACCAACAAAGTCTTGCCAATCCGGATGCTTTACCTGTAGAACTTGAATTTAGATATTAGTAAACCCTCCAGAAAAAATGCATACTTTTCAGCAATGAATTTATGTTCTTACTCCGCCATTTGCAAGGGCAATTGTCATTATAGCCGAATAAACTCCAAATACTTAATGTTTATTAAAATAAATATTTTCAAATACTAAATAAGATTATATAAGGGTGTGTTTGATAGCCATCCAATTCCATGGAAAATGGAAAACATTTTCTATTTTCCTGTTTTTCATGTGTTTGATAGACATTTTTTTCTAGGAAATTCATTTTCTCACTTTAGCTTACACGGTATATAAAAATCTATGAATTACCGTGTTTTTCCTCCAATAGTTCCCAATTCCGGTAATTCATGCAATTAAATAAAAAGACTTCTTTTCCCATCCACAAAAGTACAAAAGTGACATGTCATCATTACAAATATCCCCAAAATCAAGGCATTGAAATAGTAAAGAATAATTTGACACCCTTTCAATTTTATCACGTGGTTGACTCACTATTCTCATTTATAAAAGAACCAATTAATAACCTATAAAACTACACGCGTCACTCTCATGTTATCTCATTAACTTAATTAATCAACAATTTAAATGGGCTGACTTAATTGCTAATTAACAGCCTTAATTCCTACTTAACGGAATTCATCAAAGTTAATGGTGGAACAAGAATTTATGTCAAAAACAATAACTTCCGTTTTATAGCCACTTTTTATATAAAAGAGAAAATAGTTTTATAAGTGCAAAATGGTGAACTAAAAATCCAATTATTACAAAAATGGAAGGTGAAGGCCGAGGCAGCCACAATGTTGAGTTACAGACCTACTTGTTATATATTCAATAGGTTGGGTGGTATCTTTAATTTTCATAAATATAACATAGCAATCATTTTTTTAAATAATTTTATTTGTGTAGAGTTTAGATGATTACAATAAAGTTTGAATGTATTTGTAGCAATGTTCTACAAAGCGCGAATAAGCGCGAAGTGTGATGAAAATGTTTCGTCTTGAGTTTAAGCGAAAATTAAGAGGTCAACCAATGTTGACCACTTAATGCTCGCATAGGCGTGTGCGTTCCTAGACGCACCTTAGGTCCAAATTTTAAGATGGCCCAATTCCCTTCCATAACTGAGAAGACGGAAGAAAGGGGGAAAAAAAAAGACGGAAGAACAGCCCAAAACCTCTCAAATTTTCTGCACACCGCACTGATTTGGGTATCATGTATGTATAACATTAGGAGGTTATTATACTTTATATTGTATTTATAATTTTGGGGCAAGTGATTCTCAGTATTTTTTGGATTCTTGGTAAAAAAAATTTACAATTCTTCTTTTTCTTTGCGTGTTTCCCGTGGTTCCACTTTCCTATACTTTTGGGCATTTGACTTTTGTGTTTAATTTCAATTATTATTAGTTTGTTAAATGAATTAGATAAAAAAGAAGATATTGAATTGGAGTCCGATAAAAGAGTTAGATTAGATAAGATTTAATCTACAATTTATTTACGTTATGTAATTATGAATTTGAAACTTATTTTTATATATAAATTATTAAGTAAATACAATATTTTATAATTTTAGATGTTTGATATGTATTATTTGAATTATTGATTTTTTTACAATGATTAAAAATTTAAAACAAAAAACGTTTTTTTACGCATAAGTTTCGTCTAGGTTCGTAAAACTTAAAACTTGACATCCACGCCTGCTCACGCTTTATGCTTTTTAAAACACTGATTTTTAGACATTCCCCGTCAATGTCCCCACTGTCATGTAACTAATAATCTAAACTCTAAATTAATAGTACTATTCCTTTTTATGCAAATAATAGTCGTTATTAATTTTGCGATGTGATTCAAAATTCAGGCTAAATACATCTTGTGCCACTAATATTCAGTCTAGATATGTTGCCCCTTTTATTTCCATTTTATATCACTCAAACCCCTCACGTTGTTGATGGATAAACTTGACGAGGGAAATATCTAAATTTCTAATCACTTTTTATCGATAAGCACTGCTTATGAATAACATTACGCGTTGACATTTATATGTCAATTAACAAGCACATTACTCCTAGCATTATTTAACTAAAGTTTTGGTTCTTCAAAACTCGAAAAACCATATTATTTTGTGTTACCCAATAAATATGTCTTCTTTTTCCTTTTGCTCATCCCAACGACTTTCGTGTATTCTTTTAACTTTGTACCCTACTAAAGTTAACGAGTGAACGAAGGTATGTATGAATTTTGGCCAAACTCAAGGAAATAAATAAAAAGCTAATGTCCAATAAAAGTTAGGATCATCAAAAGCACTAATCAATTTACAATTTTATCCTAAGTAGGTACCTGTTTGACAACCATTTGGGTAGAGAAAAAGGGTTTTGAATATTAATTTTTAGGAGAATTTGTAATTAAAAAGTAGAGAAAACTTTTTATTATGTGATAGAATATTTTACTGTGTGAATGTGATTAAAAATGACCATATAAAAAACCATAAAATAAATTAAAAAGTGTTAAACGACATTATATATGAGGTAATTACACGACTCTAATTTTGGAGTCTCTTTAATATCACGTCTCTCTTCATATGACAACTAAATAGGCTCCTATTTTACAACTAGGGAGGTCAACAAGCAAAGTCGAAACTCAAGGTTTGGGCTCGACTCGAGTAAAAATGATTAGATCTTTTTTTGACTTGAGACGAGCTTTTGTTCGACCAAAAAATCTAAACTCGACCTGAGCTTTCGGCTCAAGCCTTATCGAGTGGAGCCTAGTCAGCTAAAGTTTTTTTTTTTCTTTAACACTTAGCTGCCTCTCTGACAACAATGGTGTAATATGATTAAATAGGGCAGAAAATGAAATTGATTAATAAAGAATCCCAAATAAATTATTAAAAAAATTAAAAATTATAAAAAAAACTGCTTAATTTTTTTTTTAAATTTTAAATATAAGGTATATTCTTCATTTCACTGCTCTTTATTGAGAAATTTGATGAAAATGAATACAAAAATGATTTGCACAATCAAATGTGCAATTAAGGTGAAAATGCAAAAGAAAAAAAAAGTACGGACATTTTTCGCTATAATGATGAAAGGTATGGACATCATGTGCTAATTACAATTTTATTAATTTATTTGAGAACTCATTTACGTTTTTTGTCTTTTTTTTTAAAAAAAGTGGGACTATGGTTGTATTTATATTTTTCTTTTTCTTTTTAGTTTTTTTAAAGATAGTGGTATATTCGTCATTCCACGATTTTTAATCGAGAAAATGAATTAAAACGATCTTTTGGGCAATGAAAGGTGAAAATAATGGTGAAAATGTTAAAAATGGAATGTAAGGATGTTTTCCACTATAATAGTGAAATGTAAAGATGTTTTGAGCTAATTACCAAAAATGAATACTCAAGGCCGACTAACTTATGACTCGTCTCGTCGCATGAATGTCTCATCGTTAAATAAATAAAAGTGTAATGGAAGTAAATTTTATTAGGACCAAAAGTCTTCTTGAAGATTATAATTAACAAAATAAGTAACTTAAAAAAGATAAAACAACTATTTCAGGTTAAAAAATACATTACTTTAACAAAGTTGAAACTTTTGACTTCGCTCGACAGACCTTTGCTACGGCCTCGTAGATAGTGAAATACCTAATCCACCGATCAAAGTCCAAAAAGCAATATTCAATCAATACCAATGCGGCAGTGGACCAACAATGTTCCCTATGAATGAAATGCGAGTTGAGGAGTCAGATAAAATTTTATCTGATGCTACCAAAAATCGCACCTGATGAGATCCGAGCTGGTCGACTAAAAGGGCACGAACAAGAGCTTCCTTGTACCTGAAACAAAGGCGTCGAGGAGTGTCCTCGTTGCCCCTCCGATGCTTAAGTCAGAAAGCGAACCACCAGAAAATATATGCTCTGAATTGTATGTAAAAGCGTACCTGATTAATGGAGATGAATGGTGTATTTATAGGGGTTGGAGGTATTTCGGAGTGGCAAGGAGTATGCCATATCTAGGACTTCTAGTGTGGTTAGGACTGTACTATGGTAAGTTTTGTGTTCCTACATATTTGGATAAGAGTAGGACTCTTAAGGGATGGGGTAGTACATTGCTAGTAGGACTCTTCTCTCTGGTTCAGACTGACGAAAAGGGGCACTGCATCGGAGAGAGGTTATAGGAGGTGATGCCTCGAGCTCGGGGATCATCATACCCGAGGACACATACCGAGGAGGGAAGGACTAAATGGGTCAAATAGGGCGGTTACTCCTCGGGTTACTTCCTCGAGCTCGGGTACGAAGTCGACATTATCATTATCAAACAAGGACTATGGTCTTAGAATAATGAGGGGTCAAATTTTGGTATGTAACACCCTCGAAATAAGCATCATCGTCTAAAGGAAAATATACCGGGCTCACCTGCCGAAGCTTTTAAATATTTGCTCTCAATCATAAATGAGGACACCCGTGTAATAATAAAAGAAAATGAGCAAAAAAGTAATTTTAGATGAATGATTAAAGCAAATGAGAGTTCAAATAACAACAATAATGCTACTCAAACATGATTAAAAATAGGGTTTTGGAAAGGTGTTTTATTGGCGACACTTGTATGGCTAAGATTTTTTTTTATAAACCGTTTGATGATATAACGTCATGTGCCCCTTTTAATCTCAACCATGCTATTTGTACATAAAAATTTGATAAAAATATTGACAAAACGCAAGGTGGCGGTGAGGCACTTGAAGCGGTCAAGGTTTATGTACAAATGACTTTATTCTTTTAATCTCTTAACATGTTTGTGTAGTAGAGTTAATCCAGTAGTATATAATAGTTTGTACATAATGGATTATCATTTCTCATATAGCGGGCCTGCATGCATTTAAAAATTTCGACAATGTGATTCTCATTCCCATTGTGAGTAGTAAGTAAAAGATTCGATAAAAAAAATCGAAACATGTAACATAATCCTTGTGTAACATGATTGAAATAACAAATATTAGCAGGGATCTTATATATAAGGACGCTTGCAGTGTCTTTACTCTCGTTCTCTCCGACTAATCTCCAAGTCTGATCTTCCGTTTTCACTGCTTTCACACACACACACACACACTCACCCGCAGAGAGAGAGAGAGGTTTCGGCATTGAAGATGGTATTGAGCTCAACAAGATGCAAATGGTTCCCTGTAAATGTTCTGCTTCTACTGACTTACTCGGCTACTGCATTGGTTGAAGACGGTATGCTCTCTCTCCCCCCCTTTATTTTCCATTTTAACTTTAATTAAGCTCACACAGCTTTTATTACACTTCTCCTCCTAATTTCGAGAGTAATTATTACTTATTCTTCACTGTATTTGAGATCCCAGAAACTTAATAGTCACTCCACTAGTTTTTTTTTTGCCTGAAATTGAATTCAATTCCATTGAATTTACAGCATATTTGGTTGTCAATTACATGTCTGCTTATGCCATAAATCTGTTAATAAGCATCCATTTTATAAGTTAAAATTTTGAAGTTTTTAGAGTTTTTTTTTTAACTATTTGCTCATACTTTTTAAACACAGATTCTCTAAAATTTCTTAAAGACTCTGTTTGCGGTGCAGTAGAATATTTGAAATGATGGTAGTTTTCACGCGTTCAACTTTATTGGCCCACTAGTCATTATTCCTTTGAACAACCATTTTTATTCTTAAAAAAATTGTGACGGTCCCCTTTAGAAGTATTATAAATATTACAATTTCCATGTTTTGAATGTCACAATTTCAGCCCAGTTGTACATTCATTAAATCAATTTTTTTTTTTTTTCAAATTCAATTTCAACTATACGTTCACACAATAAAATATTTTACACGTAAATCTAAATTTTTTTACTACTTTTTAAAAGCTCATTAAAATGTATGTCAAGCTAGAGCTCAATTAAGTGGAATGCACATTGTTGAAATATTTGTTATTTGATACATTAAGCCTGCTAAAATGTATGATTGAAATTTAAATTAGAGTTAATAATAAAATTTAATTATATATTTTATGAGATTTATAATTTTTCAATTATACATTCTATCAATTTTTATTAAAATATATTAAAAAAATAATTTTTACCCAAGACTAAAGGGCTATTCGGTACGGTTTAAAATCCAATTAAAATTGAAAATATAGTATTTTTGGGTCACGTTTATTTAATAAAAGTCAACAATAATATCTAATTTTTTAATTTTAATTTGCGAACATGCCCCAATTGTATTGAATATTGTGCCATTGAAAAATTCTTCGATCCTTTTCTTAAAGGTCAACAATCCCACAGTAGTTCAACGCGGCTTCTTGAACTTGCCTAAAGTTTGTGTTGGGATGGGGGCCTTCTTGTCTTATTGGTCCATTGCTTCTCGTCTAGCCCTGAATCTGCATTTCACGTGACAAAATTTCATGTGGGTCTTCAAGAAAATTTTATGGGTCCTCTAGGATTTGTCCCCAATTATTTATTTATCTTTTTTTTTTTTGTAAAACTAAACATACTTCACATTTAATTCATATGCACTTTTTATCTAATGGTGTAAAAAGTAAAAGGTTTGCTTAGATTTGGCATGGGAAAAAGCACAGTCTTGCCTTCTTGTCTTATTATATAGTCGAGAGCTGTGCCATGCTCGACTATATAGGCGTGCAAAATGTGCCTAGACCAGTTCATGTTGCCATCTATCTTGAGCAAATGAGAAGATAAACGTATGGTCTGTTTGATAGGTAAATGTGGGAAGGAATTTCAATTTCATGTTAGTTGAAAAATAAAAATTCGCAAAACCCATAAAAATTCGTTTTTCATGAAAAAAAAAAAAAACAATTTAAAGTACGTAGTTGTATCTTAGAATTCGATTTTCATTTATAAGTTGCAAATCAAACGGTCAAAGTGAAATTCATTTTCCTCGGATGCGACATTTTTCATGGAAAATGTGGCAATCAGACAGGGCCTCCTTAAAGTTCAATAAATTAGGCTAGCGCGTCCGCAATGATGAGTCACAATGTGTTTTGAAGGCACAGTTACATACTTTTAAGGGTTAATCCATTTGTATATAATGGTTTAGTTTAATCCATTTGTATATAATGGTTTAGTTTGTACATAATGGATTACCCTCTCTCACATAATGCACAGGACATGCGTGTATTTAAAAATTTTGACAACGTGGTCATGATCCTCATTATGAGTAGTATGTAAAAAATTCGATACATGTAACATGATCCTAATTTTAATCACGTTCTTTCTACCTCAACGTTGGATTAGTTAAGCTTAGAACCATTATTTATAAATTTTGTAATCAATCAAAGTTGACTTTTAAGTTTATGAAAACATGCTTTTTACTTTTTACCATTTTTAAAATTCTTCAATTTTTATATTCATTTTTATTATACATTTATCCAATAAAATATTTTATACGTAATTTCCCCGTATTCACCCCTGCTGCTAAAACATTTTTGCAGGCTTACTTCCCAATGGCGATTTCGAGGCCACTCCACCTGGAGGATTCTCCTCAGAAGCCGGACTTTCCGAGGGCGTGGCAACAATCCCCAGCTGGAAATCCAACGGCACAGTCGAACTGGTCGAATCAGGCCAAAAACAGGGCGGAATGATCCTCATCGTTCCGCAGGGTGCACACGCTGTGCGGCTCGGTAACGACGCCGAAATTAGCCAAGAAATCGCTGTCGAAAAGGGCTCACTGTACTCGATCACATTCAGCGCAGCTCGAACTTGCGCCCAATTAGAGTCGCTCAACGTTTCGGTCCCGCCGGCGTCGCAAAACATTGATTTGCAGACTCTGTACAGCGTTCAGGGCTGGGATTCATACGCGTGGGCCTTTCAGGCAGAGGAGGATAATGTGCGGGTGGTGTTTAGAAATCCTGGTATGGAGGATGATCCCACTTGTGGACCCATCATTGACAATATCGCTATAAAGAAGCTTTTCGTATCCGATAACGCTAAAGGTTAGTAGAATTCTGTATGTTTTTCGAACTTTAAAATACATTACTTTGCTTTTAACCTTTCATCCTTCAATCAAATCATGTTTGCTATGATGTTGAATTAATAGAAGGGAAATATGTTTGTGAGGCCAACAGTGTATGGATCTTGGAAGCATTGGATGCTTGTGTGCAAAAGACACGTTTGGCAAGCTTCAAAATTTGCGTAATTTACTTCTGAGGAAACAAAGTAACTTCTAAAATAAACTATTTTTATTGATCTAAGTTGAAAAGTAAACTACACGTCCAAACTGTTTGGAAAAAAGCTATTTAAACAGAAGTTTTGCCTTTTCCTTAAGCTTAGCCAAATGTGCTCTCCAACAAGTGAATCAAAATTACAGTCAGTCCATAGTGGATATCCCCACTGTTACATGAACATCTCTACCTTTCACATCAGCTAGAAGATTTTTACTGTCAAATTTGCATATAATTGTTTGAAGTAGTGCCATTTTTATTTAAGTTCTTTTTTCACTCTTGAAAAGATAATTCTTTTACTCAAAAGTTCAGCTCCTAGTTATTATTGAACAGACAACAATCTCCTAAGATTTTTTTAAATACCATTTGCGTAAGCGAAAAACTTAGGTGTGTGCGATCAGGATCGATGAGCATGAGCTGTACAATATTCTTCCATGATTTTCTTCATTGATAGCACCTATCATTCGAAAGTTAAGCATATGAGCTCCTTTGTTTGTCCTCGAAAGTTCATTAATGATTTTAGCTTGCTAATCAGTTATGTTTTCAACATAATCAGATAATGCAGTTGTTAATGGTGATTTCGAAGAAGGCCCTTGGATGTTCAGAAATGCTTCACTTGGTGTTTTACTTCCCACCAATCTGGATGAAGAGACGTCCTCATTGCCCGGTTGGATAGTTGAATCAAACAGAGCCGTCCGCTACATTGACTCGTACCATTTCTCTGTCCCGGGAAGCAAACGAGCCATTGAATTGCTTTCTGGAAAGGAAGGAATTATCTCGCAAATGGTCGAAACCAAGCCTAATAAACCTTACAGATTGACGTTTTTATTAGGCCATGCCGGGGACTCCTGCAAGCAACCACTAGCCATCATGGCCTTCGCTGGTGATCAAGCCCAAAACATCCATTACACTCCAGATTCCAACTCTACATTTCAGACAGCTAATCTTAACTTCACAGCCAAGGCCCAGAGAACACGAGTCGCATTCTACAGTGTTTATTACAACACAAGAACTGATGACATGAGCTCTTTATGCGGTCCAGTAGTGGATGATGTGAGAGTAGAACAATCAGGGTGTAAAGGCATTACCCCAGGATTTTTAGGGCTGATTCTGGTTTTAAGCATTTTGCTCTTCATTTGATTTCTTGTTCAGGTTTAAGGTTGTGGTCTGATTTAAGTTGTAATATGACTTGATTTTCATGTGCTGGCAGGGGAGTGTTTGGTAAACCAAACTGTCTGTATGGACTCAAACGAAGTCCAAGACTAAAAAGTAATGAAATCTGAAAATGTTGAGAGCCCTGAGACTGAGGTGAAGTTATCTAAATTCAACGTCTCTCAACCTTAAAATAGGGAAGTTGAAATAGTGGTGTTCCACCTTCAAATTACCATCACAGTTTCATTAAACCGTTTTAAAAAAATTGTGATCTGTGTGATAAGCGTAATTTTTACATTTATTTGTGGTCTTAAATTATGATATTTTATTATTGTTTGAATTAAATTTTACCTAATTTATGTTAGATTATGTTTTGTATGTAAAATTTTATGTTTAATGAAGAATTTGAGACAAGAATGCAAAATAGTGAAAAAAATGGCAAAATTCAAATATTGGATTCGTTTCTTAGCAATTGAAAGGGAAGAAGGACAAAATCGAATGAAATTTATAATCTTGGGATCAAATTCCACAAGTTAGAATTTGAGGAGGACATTGGTTGCACAATTGATGAAGTCAAGGACTAACTTGCAATAGTTGAGAAAGATGAAACCTTGAGAGATATTACACTAAATGGGCCTCAACTTCGAATTTAAATGAGAATGGAGCTCAAGTGGGTTTGGACCCCTTTTGGACTAGTGGCTACCCGTTGCACTTCTAATTGGACATAAACATTGGATAGGTTGGAGAATATATATAGAGGAAGTTACGCTCATCCCTGGTTTTAGATTTCCATTTTCGGAAATCACATCACAAGTTTAACTTTTCAAAGATCAGGTTTTTCATATTTAATTTAATATAATTATATAATTTTCTTCCCAATTAAAATAACCCAAATCAACCCTAAAATCCATTCCACCTCCATTTCATTCTCTCCTCATTGTCTGTGTGCGTAAAAATCGCCGCCCAACCACACATCTCCTCGCCGGCGAATAAGGGATATTGCCCATCTGCTCACGGTCGTCACCGTTCTATCTCCACTCTCATCTCCGCTCCCGTCTATATACTCAAAAGCCGCCGCCGCAACGACCTTCAACGATTCTTCCCCTCGCAACGGCTCCTCTCTCTCTCGTCTCTTTTCTGTCCGGACTCCACTGCCGACGCTGCAGTCCATCTATCTCTAGTGTTTCTCTTTTTTTTTTTAATGCGAGTGGTGCGGTGTTGCCATAGTTGTGCAATGGTTGCGGTAACTCTATGTGCGCGCGCGCGTAGGCTCGTGCGTCGGTTGAGATGGTCGGGGGTGTGTGCATGGTTGCAGATCTGTTTTTTAGTGGTGCGCCAGTTGCGGTTGGGGTGTGTGCAGATGCGGTGGTGAAGGTGCATATCTGTTTTTTAGTGGTGTGTATGCGTAGGGTGTGGCGGGGTGCGGTTGTGTGTGTGTGTGTGTGTGCGTGCGTGCGTCGATCGTGGAGGTGTAGATCTATTTGGGTGCAGTTACGTGCAGATCTGTTTGGGTGCGGTTACGTGCAAATCTGTTTGGGTGCAGTTGGGCGTCGATTTTGAAATGTTGATGTTGCTATTGGGTTGCGACATTGGTGGTGCCGCTGGTGGAGACAGTGGCGAAGAAATGGTCACAAATGATTTTGGTGGTGGTCACAAATGATTTGGTTGTTTGTGACCAATAATTTGGTTGGTTGGCTACCAATAAACAATATGTAACCAATGAATTAAATAAAATGTGACCAATGCATGATGTGTGACCTAAAAATTATTAATTGTGACCATTAATTTGATAAATTGTGACTTCAATATAATTTATGTTCAATTAATGTGATGTTTGTAACCATAAAATAAGTAACGTGACTTAATTTTGTGATATGTAACTGATTAACAATTTGTGACTTTTAAGTTTTTTAAGTTGTGATCAAATGAACAAATTGTGACCCGTGGAAATTTTGAATTGTGACCTACAAAATTTTAAGTTGTGACCACTTATTAGAATCGAAGTAGTCGCTTGAACAGTCGTCAGAGAAGAGTTGTGATTGGAACGGTGACCGAAATAGTCCCCGGAACAGTAGGAGTGGTGGAGGTGGTGTGGGGTAATTATATTATATTAGAATTAAATATTTAATAATTCATTATTTCATAAATAAAAAATTGAAAAACCTGATTTTTGAAATTTAGAATTTATTTTTTGTATTTTTAAAATGGTGTAAAATAAACATCTTATTTATGTATTGTTTCCATATATATATAGGCAGAAAAAAAAGGGTGAGGGGGGAGGGGACGGATGGACGGATAGGAAAAGCAAAGAGAAAGACAGAAGAAGAAGAAACGTGGAATAAAAGAAAACAAGAATTTTTTGTGATATCTCTCCACTTTTTCGTGTTTTTAGTTTTACAATATGGATAACTAATTTTTATATTAGGGAAAACAATGTAGTCGACTTGTTATCCTTTATTTTTTTATTCAAGATTTATGTGATTTATTTATTTATGTGTTGATTTTATTTTGAATTTAATGCATTAAATTACTTGATCAATAATTTGATGATTATGTGAGTCTCTTACGAATCAAGAGGTGAGTTTGAGATTTAGACCATATAATAAAATTCGATAAATTATTATAACGTGTAGAGATACATATACTAATTATTGCTAGAGATGACAATGAGGCGGGTATAGGACGGGTCGCTCATTCCCACCCCGTCCCGTCGAATATTTTTATTACCTTGCTCCATCCCCGTACCCGGTTAAAACGGGACGAGACGGGTTCGGGGCAGGGCGGGGCAAGCGCAAGTCACTTGCCCCATTTATTTTTTATTTATTTTTATATCTTCAGTTAGTAAATATTATTATTTTTTTACTAATTCGTTAAAAACAACTTATGTTCTCTTTAAAAATGAAGATAAATTTATTATTTTTGTTCAATAAAATACTTAAATTTTAAATTAATTTTAAATGGGACGGATAGCAGGGCGACTGTGAATGAGATTTCTTAAATGCTTGACACGTAGTCTCATCCTTCAAAGGATATATAGGCTAGGTATTTATAGATCGAACGTCTATGAATGAGATTTCTTAAATGCTTGACTAGGTATTTGTAATCTCATCCCAACGACTTACATGCTAGCTTAATTATATGACTACAAACTGCCGTCACGTAGGTGCCACATCATTCATTTCACTCACTGTTCAAGGCGTCAAAAATTATCATATTTGGTGGGGCTGTGGGTTGGGTCACTCCGATGTTGACGCCTTGGAGTGACGATGTAATTTAAAATGCACTAGATGATATGTGCACTACTTGATTGCCTTGTGTTCAGTACCTAAGTTTAAAATATGGAGTGTGTTTGGTAGATATGAAAATCGGATTAAAATTGAAAAATTAGTCTTTATTTTTTACTTTAATTAGACGAGTGAGACCCAATAACTACTATATTTTCAATTTAAATTGATTTTTTAGTTCTACCCAACACACTCATGATTTGTTCCCTTGTATACTTTATTTGAAATTGATTACTGAAACATTGTTGAATTTTTTATTTAATATTGAATTCAATGTCAACATATTAAAAGGGCTAAAAAAATTTGAAATAAAAATTAAAATGTTATTAGTTTTGTTAAATAAATAAGTAAAAATTTAAATTTTTAAAAACAAAAAATAAAAAGATAAGTCAGCTCATCCCATCACCTAATCCTCCATAATAACAATATAACATATCCAATGCAATCGTGGATTGCTTAAAAAATGTGCATATAAACAAAATAGAATGCGTTTAAAAACTCATCTCCAATGCAAGTGACAATGATTCAATCAACATGACACGGTGGAGAAAAATAGATATTTTCTAGAGTTCCGTCTAAATTAAAAAATTCTCATAGACATGCTACTTAATAAAGTTTGTAGATTCAAATGCAACTTTGTTATTATTTTGAGAAATGAAAGCCAACTAGATAATAATCAATAGAATGCATTGGAAACTAATATTGAAATTGAAAGTCAATTTATTAAAAATCAATATCATGTAGATTGAAAGTCGTTCAATTTTCCAATTTTTTCTCTACTACATCATCTTGATTTTTTTTTTTTTTTCCAATTGTCATATTTATTTTAAATTTTATTTATTTAACTAAAATTAAGGTCATATTGATCTTTTAATCAAAAGTTTGACATTTTAAACCATAAATTGGATAGAAACTAACTATCCAAAATGATCAGTTTTGCTCATTAAACTCGGTTATGGAGGTCTATACCAATATTTGAAAGTTAGGGAGCCTTTGTGCAAAACCCCATAGATTAGGGACCATTAACTTCAATTTTCCATTGGATTATTGTTCCAGTACTTTCCTTAGCTTCTGCAATATCAATCTTGTGCTACTATCAACTTTTTTCTTGTCAAGAATACTTCAAGCTTTTGTACACGTCTTTCAGTGTTCTCTTAACTCCGTGTTAGTGTTACGCCCTCTTATACAAACTATCAAGTATGATACTATCAAAATAAGTTAATTTTTCCTATTTAAACTCGCTCTTAAATATGTTAGGAGTTGATTTTCGATTATTTTTAGCTGCTTTTGTTCAGTTATACTTTTTAACCACATTTCTCATTACATCACTATTTAAAATACATTATTTTCTCAATAATATTTATCAAACACACATTTAGCCCATGTTTGAGCCCTATTTTTAGGTCAAGATGCATTTTGAAATAATATTTTGTTGAAAAATGTGTTGTTAAAAAATAAGAAAAGTCTTTGAGTTTTGATGTAAAATTAATTTATCGGAGAACGTATGGTTGAAAATGAGTTTTTTTGGAAAAATGGGAGCTAAACATAGGTTTAATATTGGTCGTTGTCCAAAATGTATTTTGATATAGTATTTTGATGGAGAGTGTGTTGTTAAAAAATAAGGAAAAATTTTGGATTTACGTGTAATATTATTTTATTAACAAATGCGTGATTAAAAATAGGAGAAAAAATGTATTATGAAAATAATATTTTCAATCACATCATAAACTTTTTTTTTTTTTAATCATATATTCACCATCATATCACAAAAAAAATATATCATCTCCTAAAAAACGTGTATCAAACACACTCTTATTAAAATTGTGGGTAAAGTAATATATAGTGCATGTATGCCCAAATTATTATAATTTCAACCAATCAAATGTACTTTTTTATACATTTAAATTTTACCCATTGTTTGAGTTCCATTTTATCGAAAAATCATTTTTTATCAAAATTTGTTTTTAACCTCATATTCTCTAATAAAACAATATTACATATAAATAAATAAAAAATCTTCATTTTTAAATACACTCTCCAAAAATCACTATTCAAAAATTCATTTTTTTTCCTCTCAAAATGGGGCTCAAACAATGGTTTAATTTAAACTCCAAAAAATGCTTGTAGGAAGGTTGAGGAACTGGGGAAACATCAAAAAACAGTCTATTTGGTTATTGTTGAAAATTTGATGGTTAAAAAGAGAGAAAAAGGGAAAGGGTAATTAATACATAACGTTCTTACATTTCCCCATTATTGTGGCAAACGTTATTGTTTTTCATTTTTTGACATTTTCATCTTTCATTGCACAAAAAGTATTTTTCATCAATTTTTTCAATTAAAAACTGTGAAACGATGAATATACCCTTCCATTTAAATAAAACAAAAGAAGAAAAAGAAACAACTAATTGCAACCATATTCTTAAAAAAATTTTAAAAATACAAATGAGTCCCAAATAAATTATTAAAAAATAAAAAAAAATTCTCGTTGTTATTGAGAAATTGAATGAAAATAGATTAAAAAGAATGGTTTGCTAAATTAAATGTATAAATAATAGTGAAAATGTCAAAAAAATGAAAGGTTTTGACATTTTTCACAATAATAGTGAAAGGTAAAAAATCTATTGAGACTCGTTTGCATTTTTAAAAATTATTTGGGACCATGATTGTAATTAGTTCTTCATTTTTATTTTATTTTATTTAAATAGAAAGATATATTTGTCATTTCATCGCTTTTAATTGAGAAAATAAATAAAAATGACATTTTTCACAATGAAATGTGAAAATACGAGTGAAAATGTCAAAAAATGAAAGACCCAATAATAGTGAAAGTTAAAAATATTTTGTGCTAATTATCCAAATGGAAAAGTAAGCCGGTGTTTGATTTTAATCGAATTAAGCCCATGTTCAAGAGCCCCATGTTTTAGGAAGAAGTTGGTTTTGAATAGTGATTGATGAGAGAATATGTGGTGGAAAAGTGATGAAAAGTTTTAAATTTGTGTGTAATATTATTTTATTTGGAGAATGTATGGTTGAAAATGAGTATTGTAGAAAAATGAATAGAAAAAATGAGAAAGAATGGAGCTCAAACATGGGCTAAGTTTTTAGTTGATTTTGATAAATTTTGATTTTATTTTTTATTTAAGAAATGAAGCCGAAAAAAATAAAAGACCAGAAAAGAAATTAATTACTCTCCCTGTCCATGTTAAATAGGTTAGTTTACACTCATTTAATTATCAATAATTATTACTAAATTATTATTGAAAGTAGTAAATAAATAAGGCTATATTCGTAAAACGAACAAAACAAAATAAAAAAACAAAATTATATAATTGGGAAAAGAAAATAAGAAAATTGAAACTACATAAATAGGGGCGAAGAGAGTACAAAAGATGATTTGATATATATTAAAATTTTCATTTTCATTATTCTACTCATTTTTAACTACACATTTTTCAATAAAATAATATTTTTTATTACATTAATAAATTTTCCTTATTTTTCTCTATCAATCTACTATTTCACAACACATTATTTCAAAAGGCATCATAAATTGACCAAAATAGAATTAATAAGAAATTTCCTCTACAATTGACTGTAATAGACTTCTCTCGATTCCGTAACCGAAAATAGTCTGGTTTGGCTTTGAGCTGAAGCTGTATAAATTTGTCCCTACAAAGAAAATTTTTCCTTCGAGAGATCATTCCCTTCTCTCTCCTCTCTCCTGCTAATGGAACAAGCCCTAATTCCAACCTCTTCATCACCACCGCACGATCACGATCACGATCACGATCTTGATAACGATCATGATCATGAACCCGATTACTCACCGGTCGGATCTCCGGAACTTGCTGAATCTCACTTCCCCCAGCCGCCCGATCTACCTCCGGCTTCCGTGCTATCTGATGATCTTCGGAACAAGATCATCAAGCAGGCAACTTTTTTTTTTCTTTGTTTTTTTTTTTTTTACATTTTAAATTTGCTTTATTGCGTAGATTTTGACTTTAAAATGTTACTGAAAAATTGAGCGGTTGATTTAGTTATTTTAGCAGTTGCTGATTTGGAATAGGGTTTATTTAAAAATTGCTGATTTGTAGTAGGTTTTATTAGTAATATTTGATTCTGGATGTTTTCAAGACTTTAGGAACTTATGTACAACATCAAAAAAATTGATTATTACGTCAAATTGTTACTGAAATTTTAGACTGTTGATTTTAGTATTAGTAGTTGTTGATTTGAAGTAAGGTTTATTAAGAATGAAAATCATCCACAATAATACACTATAATTAATTGTGAATCTCAATGCTTTGAAGATTATAGAAACTTACTTTGCAGTATCTAAATTTTGATTTATTGTGCTACAAGTTCTTGAAGTCTTGCATGTTGAGGATCACTGATGATTATTGTGTGTATGACTTTCATTTTTAGGAGGGTTTTGAATTGGTGGAGGGCTAATGTTTAATTTTTGAGTTGTTAATAGGGTATTAAGCTAAGCAATTTGTTTAGTTATGAAGTTGAAAATTTCGATATTTGGAGTTTGATTGGTTCAGTATGAGACTAGTGTTCATTTTGTAATTTTTTTTTTTCATGTCATGTTTAAAAGTTTTGTAGGCACTTATTTCTCTTTATCTGGTTGTTAGGTACATTAGAACCAGAGATGGTTTCGTATAAGCTTCCCTTGATTTTTGCCTTCAAGTTTAAAGTAAGAGGCATGTCGGGCCCTAGAGTGTTCTGTTTTCTGTTCAAAAAGTTTTGTCCTATATAATAGCTGGATCTTTACATGTGATTTTTCACGGTATTTGCCGATTGGTGAGGAAAGGAAATGATTTAGGGTTTAGTGGGGTTCATTTGCAGTTTAATTCTAGCAATATTGCATTTTAAGCGCATCTGTTAATCAAAATATGCTTTTGAAATCTTTTTCAATTTGCAGGTAGAATATTATTTCAGTGATGAAAATCTGCCAAATGACAAGTTTTTGATGAAGTATGTGACAAAAAATGCAGAAGGGTTTGGTGAGTTCTAGTTATTTTTCTTTTATTGATTAAATTTACCATTTTCCAATGTTACTTCTGTTACCCAGTGTTACTGGGAAGTGGTAATTCTAAATCATTACAAATTGCATCTGATTTTTGTTTCCAAATGTGGTAAACTAACTAATTGGAATGCTGAAATTGGTACTCTGAAATCTGGGAAGTTATCATCTGTAAAAATTGATTAGAGAAAAAGCTTAAACTGTTGCTGCATGCTATTTTCTCCGGTGTAAGATTACTATGTATTCCAATGAACCACTTATCGGGGACGTAAACGGAATGATGTATATTTGCATGATTATCTATTTAGGATAATAAAAAGGAATTTCACAGTATAGTACAGAACCTAGATGACTTGGCTCAAATTTCTGGCATGCCACGTGTGGTGGCTTGAAGCTGATTGTCCTCAATATTTAGCTTATTCTTCAAGTGAACTAGCCAATCTCCCCACGTTGTTTCTTGGTGCAGCTATTTCTCTGGTGCCCAATAAGCTATCCATTGTATCTTGGAGAAATATACGTTCACAGATGTTTTTGAAGTGGTGGTGGTCACAGTGAAATTTGTAATATTTGCCTATTTAAATGAATAGAAGCTTTAACATAATTCACCAAATAGTGACTATCCAGGATCTCTCTTTCTCTACCTCACGTCCCTTCTTTTCTTCCGCCTTTCCTTTTCCTGGCAATAAATTATTGTGCATGTTAGAAATTGAGGTTTATATCTACTCTCATCTCTAAAAAAAAAGTTAACTGTCTTCCAGTTCCTGTTGGAGTTATTGCTTCTTTTAAAAAGATGAAGAAGCTCACAAGAGACGTATCATTGATAGTGGCAGCCCTCAGTGAATCCGAGCATCTTGTAAGCGACTTAGTTTTTCTGGAACTTTACTTTATAACAGCATTCTTAATGACCAAATTTCTTAAAAAGTATGATACTCTTGATAATTGTCTTAATGTTACCTAGTTTAATTAGGTTCTCGAATGGTCTTCTTTTGCCATAGCCATCATTTCATTTTTTCCAAAATTCCTATTACTAGTCAGTGTGCCTCTGCGGACTGCAGGTAGTTAGTGCCAATGGGAAAAAGGTGAAGCGACTTCATCCTCTTCCATCAGCTGAGGTTAAGGATCCTATGGTAATATTTTTGCTTGAAATGGAACGTGATATCTTTAATCTGACATGCAGTTTTAGAAGATATTAAGTCTTGATATTTCTTCTAGCTGTGCACTGTTTTGGTGGAGAATTTGCCTGAGGATCATTCAGTAGAAAACCTTCATCGGGTGTTTGGTGAAGCTGGAAAGTATGCATCTTCTCCTTATCTTTCATTTATGCTGTGTCCATATTACTTCGTCCCTGGTTGTCCATGTAACAGTTCTTCTGCTTCCAAATTTTTAGCATAAAGCATATTACCATCCGTAACCCACATGCTACAAGGGAGCCCAAAAAGTGCACAATTGCAGAGAAGCTGCTGAGTGGGAAGGTACGGTAAATAAGTTTTCCTTTTTAAATTTATTTATAATCAAAAGGGGAATGCAATGTAGGATGAGATTGGGTCCGCTCTTAATCTCAATTAAAGTTACTCCAGTTCCCAAGCTGGCTCCAACTAGTACAAACTTCAGATGTGTCGTTATTTAGAGCTTATGGAAAAAGGCTTAAGATGGATACCATCTCTGTGCCCTCCCATTCTAGAAGCTGTCTTTATAAAAATGGTTATAGTTACAATAGCTGATGCCTTAAGTGCTACCTACATTTTGAGTAAGTAAAATAAAAGGCACATAAACACACACAACTCAGAGAGTTGCGAACTGAATACGCTTGCATGGAGAAATAGTTACGTAGATGCTTGTCTCGCTTGAAAGGTTTTTACCATCTAGAAGTATTATCTTAAATTTTCAATAAATATCTGTTGACCCATTAATATCTCCTGGTTTCGACATGTAGTTACATGCTCTTGTGGAGTATGACACTGTGGAGGCTGCTGAGAAAGCTGTGAGTGCGAAGCAAAACCCTTTTTGTAGTGCTAGTGACTCGTGACATTCTAATGAAAATTTTATTACCTTGCCCCTTGGCATGTTAACGATGCTAATTTGATTTAGGTGGTCACTTTAAATAATGAACAAGATTGGAGATTCGGATTGAGGGTCAAGCTGCTTAAGAAAATGGTAATTGGTCCTATTACCTCCCTTTCCCTTTTGGCGATGGAAGCATGTATGTACACACATTGTGTTGGCAATACTAATATTAGTTTTTCTTTTGACCTCTTAGAGCAAGCCTGGACAGAAGAAAAAAGTTTGGAGGGAATCGGAGCCCGAGAAGAGTAACAACACTCAAGTGTCTGATCCAGTAGGGAATGAGGAGAATCTCTATTCAAGTGAGCATCACGACGATTCACATGACGACGAGGTGCATATTAAATCTTGTAGAAAGCTATTTTCTTCGTTCATCCTTGGTAAATTATATTTGGTTCAGTTACCTCAGTTTTTACATTAATGTTAGTGGTTTTTGCTGAACAAGGTTCTGCTTGATTAGTATTATTTTCCCCAAAAAAAAAAAAACCATTGGATGAAATAGCGAAATAAGAAAATGAATCCTGTTAAGAAATTATAGTAAACTTGGTATAACTGAAATATTCATGAGCTCATGAGTGCAGACTTGATGCCCTCTGCAGACTGCATAGCAAAAGTGTGTCGAATATGTAAAAAAGTTTGCTGTTTGTATGCATCTTAGGACGTGGAGCATTTTGCGAAGGAGAAAAATGGGGGACATTTACCTAAAGAGAAAGATGGAAATAAAGGTCGAAACAGAGGGCGTGGAAGGAGACAAAAACTTTACGGCACAAATGAACATGGTATTGTAGAAGTTGCTAGTATATTTTCTTTCTTTTGTTCAATGGTATCTTAATTTATTTGTCTTCTGTGGACCCTTTTTCAAAAAAAAAAAAAAAAAAAAAATTTATATTTTCAGGCCATGGAACACATGCTTCTAGTCATGGTATTGAGCCTTCAAAGCCGCCTCCAGGCCCAAGAATGCCTGATGGAACCAGAGGATTTACTTTGGGGAGAGGCCGGCCACTGGCTTCCAATTGATCATCTATGTTTGACTAAGCTTTAAAGTTACTCAACTTCATTGAAAAGTAGCTACAGAGGTACTTTTCAAATAAGCTTTGCTGAACGTAAGAGAGCCGTTTCACTAGCTGCCTGTTGGTGGCAAAGTAAATATATTTACGAGGTCTACAATATCAAGTGGAGGTTATTCAGTTAACAGTGTGTTCTGTTACTTCAGTTCTGTATTTGAGGGATTTCAACAGTGTTGCGTGGATTTGCAAATGAATCTGTCTCGGGTTGTAATATTATGATATTGTGGACCAAAAAAATGTAACATTCTCGAGTTTCAATGTAATGTAGTCTGGACATTTAAAGGTTGGTTTGATTCCTTGAGAAATGACTCCCCATTTGATGCCATTATAAAGAGATATTAGAGGAAAATGATATTTTGAATAGTGACTTTTTGGAAAACGTGTCGTTAAAAAGTAGAGAGAAGTCTTAAATTTATGTGTAAAATATTTTGTTGTGTGAATATATGATTGAAAATGAGTATGAAAAAGAAAGAATTTTGAAATAGAGAGTCCTGTTAATCGCTTTCATGACATTGGGTATGCTTATATGGTATTGCACATGATAATTGTTAAATTTGTGGGTGAAGCAGTGTTAAATTATGTATGACTTTTTTTCTTTGGCTTGTAGAAATTCATGGGCCTAACTCATCTCATAAAACCGGTTATACAAGAGAGGTTTGCCACATTGTTTATAAGCTGGCCCAAGATATTGTCCACAGGCGATGTGGGATTGATTCTCAACACCCTCCCTCACGTGCAGGCCAGTAATTTTTTCTGGTCCTTGTCACGGGGTAAGTAGTGTGGGCCCCAATCAGTCCTGTGGTAGGCTCTGATACCATGTAGAAATTCATGGGCCTAACTCATCTCATAAAACCGGTTATACAAGAGAGGTTTGCCACATTGTTTATAAGCTGGCCCAAGATATTGTCCACAGGCGATGTGGGATTGATTCTCAACATGGCTGAAGGGTTTTGCTATGCTATGTACGATCCCCTAACGGTAGAGGTTCGAGGGATGTCAACCATGATGTACAAATAATTCTTGACTAAAAGGCAAATGGATTTTCTAAATTCTTGTGATGGTTGACCAGGATTATGAAATGACTTGCCATTGCGTAGAAACAAAAAAACTTGTGAAATGTAAACTTATGATTTTACGTGTAAATTTATTTTGTAGAAAGGATATGTACTTGAAAATAAATTTGAGAAAGTGATTTTGAAAAATTATTAGTGAAAAGGACTTAAAGTTAAAACTACCCTGCAGGATATGCTATTCAACTTTCTGAATAGCCAATTTTTTTTTTTTCATTGGAAACAGTCTACACGTGTTAATATTTTCACTTACCCAAACATTTCGTATATTTCGAAGTCAGATATGTGTCATCCCCTCTCACAAATGAGATTCGTCAATTACGCCCACAGAATCTCACACTGCAAACACACACAGCAGGCGCAAAATATTAGATAAATATATAATCCTAAATTGATAATGGTTTCAATTTAGGAATCGAAAATGTAATCTCATACTAATAGTACGACGAATTAGGGTAACTAGCACATGACGTCTCCATCTTTCACTATTATTGTGGAAAACGTCATTATCTTTTATTATGTAAATGTATGATTGAAAATGAGTACGAAAAAAGAAAGAATTTTGAAATAGAGTCGTGTTAATTGCCTTCATGACATTGGATATGCTTATATAGTATTGCACATGATAATTGTTAAATTTTTGGGTGAAGCAGTGTTAAATTATGTATGACTTGCTATTTTTTTTACAATTCCCTCACAATAGAAGGGTCAAGATTTTTTTATTGGTTGTAAGCCTCTATCTATTGTGAGGAAATGTCAAGCCTGATGTATAAATAGCAAAATTCTTGACTGAAAAATTCTTCGCTTTTCCAAATTCTTGTGATGGTTGACCAAGATTATGAAATGACTTGCCATTGCGTAGAAACAAAGAACTTTGAAATGTGGAGTTATGATTTTACGTGTAAATTGATTTTGAGAAAGCGATTTTGAAAAATTATATTAGTGAAAAGGACTTAAAACTACCCTACAGGATATGCTATTCAACTTCCTGAATGGCCAATTTTCTTTTTATTGTTTTTATTTTTTTGCCCCGTTGGAAAACAGTTTATAGGAGTGTTAATATTTTTACTTACCCAAACTTTTTGTATATTTCGAAGTCAGATATGTGTCATTCCCTAATCACAAATTAAATTCGTCAATTACGCCCACAGAATCTCACACTATAGACACACAGCACACGCAAAATATTAGACAAATATATAATCCTAAATTGATAATGGGAATGACAAAGCAAACTTATATGCTTTGCCATTTTCATGTATAAATGATCTGCCTTTAATGATTGAAACTTATACGGCAAAGCAAACTTTGTATTTGTTTTTCAACAGCAGGGTTGTATGCTTTGCCATTTTCATGATCAATATTTAAGATATCACGGCATCTGAATAAGTACTATAAGCTGGTGTGTGTCTGGTGATATGTTTTTGTTCATCTAGGTCAATTCATTAGTTCATTTGTTGGATAGTATCTCACTTCTAATCGCCATTGTTTTTTTTTTATTTTTTGTCCATGAATAGTTGATTTGCTGACAAGAATATTCGTTTATGGCACCTGCTACTGTAGTTTGATTTGCTCCCAGAATAATTTTTCAATCATCATCATTTTCCCAAACTATATATAAAATGGCAATGCAATACTCTGCTTCTGACGACAAAATTGCGTTTTAGGTATGAATCTTCGTAACAACCAAATATTTTCGGGAACAATGCTACACTTACAAAGGAGGATGACAAAATTGGGTGAATATTGAAGCCGTAGGAGCCCCTAATAGGGGACCATCAAGTGGCATTTTGTCACCCACTTTGTCATCCACTTTTGTACAAGAAGCATTATTGTATTTTCGAAAAACTGGTTATCAATTCTTTCAGATGGCACCCTTCTATCGCCGCTGAGGAATTCGAGGAGGTGATATGACGCGATATAAAGTATAGATCTCACAAATAATAAACAAAAACAAGATTTAAAAGAAAACAAACAAGAAATGATAGAGGAACCAAATATTTTATTATTAACAACCAATGGAGAGAAAATACTTTTGTCTTTTCTGCTATTCTACTGCACACAAAATTGAATGAAGAGTCTACTATTTATATGAGACATGTCCAAACCATAGAATTAACCTAAACTATGGAGACTATAGTAAAAATCACATAGAATCAAAAAAGAAGGAAACAAATCTGTCGCTCGAGCGATAAGCGGGCTACAGCCTGTCGCTTGAGCGACATCTCAGCGACAGGCGGGCGACGAACTCTATGTTCTAATTTTGCTCATTTCGCTCAAGCGATAATCAGGCGTTCATTCAACACCGTCAAATCGTCTTTTTTTTTTTCTTGGATCATATTTTGACATCTTCAAACCTAATACTCCACAACATGAAGCCCTAAACCTAATTTGGACCGGATTTGAGTCACAAAACCCAACAATCTCCACATTGACACAAATTTCGGTGCAACTAACGAACCTCCTAAATTTCTCCACTTGAAAAATAAGTCTGACTACAGCGAAATACACTGAACTCTACAACCTGAACCAAACCTCTCCAACACTCGAAAATACTCTTCCTCTTCCATTATATCCAAACACGAATACAAATAAACCCAACCCCCGGATTCTCAAAATCCATAACGAATTCAAAATTTACCAAACATGATTGAAGCACACCCAAAGTAAAATCACCACTAAATGCTTTAACTGAAGGCATCTTGTTAGACTCGTCACCTTCAACAACTCCAAAATGATATACATTCAGATCAGTATCCCCCTATCTATTTCCAATGAGTCTCTCCCTAGTCGTTGAATTCGATGGAACCACAGACTGTGGTGACAAAGCGGAATTACCCATATCCGCCAAACTCGAAGAGTAGTATTCCCCAAAATATACTACAACTAATATCCAACTGTACTGTACCAAACTGTATATCCACCAAGGTACCAAACCTGGTGCTGATGTTTCTTCATTGATTCTGCCCAACATTGTAAGATGTATAACTGAGACTTTCTCTATCTCTCTAATACAACACAGGCACCTTTCCGGACCTACAAGACTCTACCTGCACAAGAGAACGTGTACCCTCTCGAATTTAGGGTACTTAGCAAGATGACGTTCTTTTTTAAGTCTGGACCATGTCAGCCGGCCAAGTGTTCTGATTGTTTCATCCATCAACTTCAATATGACTCTCTCAATACTAGCTGCCCTACAATATGATTCAAACAAATCCTGATTGTGACTCGTATGAAACAGACAAGCTGCATCCAAAATCCACTCCTCGTCAGGCTTGGATTCCACGTTAGAAATCGTCAAAAGATCTCACTCACTTAAAAAGTCATCTACGACGACTGCTTCACTTGAAATCTCTGATTGCTTTCCATGATTTGCAGCTGAATTATCCTTACCCTACAACTTCTCGCAATCCCTCTTGATATATCATTTCATCTTATAGTAAAAACATACTATATTGCTAAAATCTACCATTGACTTGCCCCTTCACCAATCACCACAAATCACAAGAGCTTTATCATCTCTGGAACCAGCTCCAACCAGATGCTTAATCTTCTTCTTTAAGAACAAGACATCATACACGTCATCAATGGTGAGTGTGTCTAGACTGTACAGAATCACGTCCCTCAACGATGAAAATGAACCTGACAGAGAGCACAACAGGATTAATGTCAAATCCTCTTCATCATATTTTATATCTAACATTTTCAGATGAGCGACCATCTCCTTAAACACGACCAGATGGTCCGTAATCGACCTTCTGCCATGCGATGAGAATAAAACCTCTGCTTCAAGTGCAATTTTTCAGTTAGACTTTTGGTCATGCACAATTGTCCCAGTTTCAACCACAATGCAGTTGTTGTCTTATCTTTAAAGACGTCCTGAAAAATGCTGTTAGATAGATGATGAATCTGCGAAAGTGCCTTACGATCATTCCATTGTTTCTCCTCTATTGTCTAAGTTGTGGGCATCCTATGAAATCCCAACACAAGTATCATCCAAATCCATATGCGCCAATATAGCTCTCATCTTTACTTGCCACAACGAAAATGTTGTACTGTGATCCAATAGCGGAATATCATATTTCATGGTAACCATCGATAACAAAAACCTCAAACAATCAAATCCTTGTTCTGCGGAACTGTTGAACTTTGGCTTTGATACCACTTGTTAAGAATTCGAGGAGGTGATATGACGCGATATGAAGTATAGATCGCAAAAACAATGAATAAGAACAAGATATAAAAGAAAACAAACAAGAATTGGTAGAGGATCCGAATATTTTATTATTGACAACCAATGGTAAGAAAATACAACTTCTGCTATTCTACTGCATACAAAATTGAATAAAGAGCCTACAATTTATAGGAGACATATCAAAACCCTAGAATTAACTTAAAATATGAAAACTATGTTAAAAATCGCATAAAATTGAAAAAGAAGGAAACAAATCTGCGGCCGTCGCTCGAGCGATGAGTAAGTGACAGCCTGTTGCTCGAGCGACATCTCAGCGACAGGTGGGCGACGAACTCTATGTTCCAATTTTGCTCCTCTCGCTCAAGCGATAAGCGAGCGTCCGTCCATTGCCGTCAGATCGTATTTTTCATTTTTGGACTTTATTTTGACATCTTCAAGCTCAATACTCAACAACGCGAAGCCCTAGACCCAATTTGGGTCACAAAACCTAACATCCACCTTGAATTTTATGGAAGTAAAGAACCCGAAATAGTTGCTGCCGCGTATATTGCCACTGGAGTTTTGATCTTATGTGGGGCATATGGGCCTTCGGGTCTCATTTCAGCATAACTTATAGATGCGTTGTGGATGACCTCCGAAGCTGATGTTGGGTTTACTCAGGCCTCTCTTCATTTAAACATCCCTTTTTTATATTTAATTTCTCGTCGTCACCACCTCCGTTATATTCTTTAAATAGCTTCGTAACATAAAATCATGTAATTCATCCAAACGTTAGCCAGTTTTGAACTTATGATAGCTGAACTGGGACTCATGCCCGTTGACAGTCTTCCTCTTTGTTAACCTATCCAATTGTTCTGTTGTTTTCTACTTGTTTTTCAATCTCAATGCTGCTATGTCTGCTGAATGAATACACTTGACGAGTTAGTTTAATTTGTATTGTGAAAATTGTTCTTGATTTAATCAAATGAAACAAAACATATTATAAGTCAATACAAATAAATGTCAATTTTAATTATTTTAAAATTGCTTATGGAATCTAGATTAGGAGTTAGTTCCTCTAGAAGGAAGAAATTCGATCCAAGAATCTGACTTTTCTTCAAGAAATAGGAAATAACAGTGTGCTATTTGGTCAGAAATGAAATTAAGTTACTCGTTAAGAAAAGCAACTTTTTCACAAAAATGTAAGAGAAAATAGTTTTACAAAACTTATTCGAAAATCATGACGTGCTATATAAAGAATGAAAGTTGTATATATCAACTTTTCAACGTGACTTCCTTGTTAGAACAATCCAATTTCTAGAAAGTATACGCAAGAATTTTCTACGCACATTACATCTTCTAGAATTTCCTCATTACATCTTCCTTCCGCCCTCCACCGTCACATCACAACGCCGATGAACCAAGGGCCGGATCGGAGCCATAAGAAATAAAAAAATGTAAAGGACGAATCTCAAGCTGATTTGTGACGCTTGCTACTATTTATCTTAAATTTAACACAATCTCGTGGTGATTGATTGTAAGTATATTGTAAGCCATAATATTATTAGTTTAATGTTCGTCCATTTCGTGGGACAACTATTGTTTCTCTATATAAATAATTTATAAATTTGCCAAGCATTACTATTGTTCAATAGAAGTTACTAAATATTTAAAAAATTTCTTGACATAAGATTCCTTATATATGAAAAACTTACGATTACAAGTTTTTCTCGTTTTAAAATATTGTATTAAATAATTTTTGTTCAAATTGTTTTCATTATCTCGGACTTGGCTATCAAGACAAAGTTGTTGACACTGAATATAAGAAACACGAAATCCTCATGTGCTTGTTCTGTTCGAAACTATTCGAATCCTCCACCTCAATTCTTCAAATTTCCAGCAGGATTTCAACTTACCCGTCAAGAGCATGTTTTGGTTTAAAAGTCCACTTTTTAGTTTTTACCGACTTTACCAGTCCTATCTATAGATCCGCGCTAGCAAAGAAGAGTATGGTCCCTTTCTTCTCATGACATTAGCTGCTGCTACTCCTTGTGGTCACACCACTATGATATCCTAGTTCGATGCAATAGTCGAGACTTTTATTAATTTTCAGAAGAAAGTAAAGATGAATTTCCAAGTCATATATATATATATATTTTTTTTTTTCAAAACTAACATTTCCACCACCTTCCTCATTGCCAACCCAAAGAACCCAATACCAGATTAGGCACTTAATTAGACACGTTACTTGTCTTTAAAATTCAGACACGCTGCCATCTATTTTGAACACTGCAAATCATCTAAATTCTGAAAATAAATTCAGATTTGGTCTCCTTTTTCGTCTTTTACCAAAGTTTCTACACATTCTACGACGCCGCAAGAATCAGATTCCATTTCCTTAGATTGAATTAGACCATCATCTCCATTTTGACCTTCCTCCACTGTTATATATAACCCAAAATTCTTCACTAAAACGAAGCAAATATGGAGTCTGTATGGTCCTTTATATCGCCATGCATTCCTTATCTTGTTTCATTTCTTGCTCTTATTCTTCTTCTTGAACAGATTTCTTACCTCAAGAAAAAGCGGTTTCTCCCAGGACCAAAACTGGTTTTTCCATTCATAGGTAACGCCATTTCCTTAGTAAAAAAACCGACCAAATTCTGGGACATACAATCCTCGTATGCTAAGTCAACTCCCCTTGGCATCTCGGCAAACTACATCATCGGCCGCTACATTCTTTACATATACTCCGCCGATCTTTCCCACAAAATCTTCGCGAATGTACGGCCTGACGCCTTTCATCTCGTCGGCCATCCCTTTGGGAAAAAACTCTTCGGTGAGCATAATTTAATCTATATGTTCGGACAGGAACACAAGGATTTACGTCGTCGTATAGCGCCCAATTTCACACCAAGAGCCCTTCAAACGTATACGAATATCCAGCAGCGGATTATCCTCAATCACCTTAAATCCTGGTGCCAGAAAACTAGAAATGAATCATGTGGGTCTATTCCACTTCGTATACTCTGCCGGGACATGAATTTGGAGACCTCCCAAACAGTTTTTGTCGGGCCTTACTTGAGCTCGGTGGCGCGTGAGCGGTTCAACATAGACTACAATTATTTCAATGTCGGGTTGATGAAGCTACCGATTGATTTACCGGGTTTTGCGTTTAGAAATGCGAAGCTTGCTGTAGAGAGATTGGTGGAGACACTTGCAGGTTGTGTTGAAGAAAGTGAGATGAAAATGAAGAATGGTGAAGAACCCAGTTGTATGATTGATTTTTGGATGCAGGAACATTTAAGGGAATTAAGCGAAACAAGGAATAACGCATTTGAATTGACATATAAAGAAATTGGAGGCCATTTATTTGATTTCTTGTTTGCATCACAAGATGCATCAACTGCATCTTTACTGTGGGCGGTGGCTTTCTTGGATTCACACCCTGAAGTTTTAGGGAGAGTGAGGGAAGAGGTGGCACAATACTGGGTACCAGAATCAGACAACGTGATAACGGCAGAGCAGCTTAGGGAGATGAAGTACACAGAGGCGGTGGCGCGTGAGGTGGTGAGAATCCGAGCTCCGGCGACTATGGTGCCACACATTGCTGGAGTGGATTTCAGCCTGACGGAGAATTATGTTATTCCCAAGGGGACTATTGTTTTTCCTTCGGTTTTTGATTCTTCTTTCCAAGGGTTCACTGAACCGGAGCGGTTCGATCCGGATAGGTTCATGGAGGAGAGGCAGGAGGACCGGGTCTATAAAAAGAACTTTCTAGCATTTGGAGCTGGGTCCCACCAATGTGTGGGCCAGAGGTACGCCATCAACCATTTGATGTTGTTTATTGCAATGTTTGCCACTTTGATTGATTTCAAAAGGGATAGAACTGACGGCTGTGATGAAATTGTTTATGTCCCTACGATTGTTCCTAAGGACGATTGCAGAATCTTTCTTTCACAGAGGTGTAGCCGATTTCCATCTTTTTGATGACGGAAATACCCTTTGTATTTAATTTTTTTGTACGTTGTATTTGAAATGGAGATTGATTTGTCAAGGGTGTATTAGTCAAGTAGAAAATTTGGGTCAAATGGTTTGATTATTTGTTATTTCTTTTTTCATTTTTAGTTTTTCATCTTGTGTATATATCAAAGTGGTCAAGATTCTTCCACGGAATAAGATTGGGTGGCATATTTGTGTGTTACGTGGTGTCTTGATGGAATCGATGTTTGATTATGCTTAAAATTATTTCTGACGGCATATAATGTGATAAGACGTTCTAATAAGTATTTAAAAAGGCACCTTTTGAATGTTATAAACGCGCTCTTTTAATTTTTTCTCACACAATTATTTTACTTAATTGTTGTAGGTGTGGATTATCTTTGGTTATTGTCTTTCCGACTATTTTGATAGCATGTATAACAGAACAAGACGTACTTTTCAATTTTCTGAACGTACTTTTTTATATATATCTTGGTTATTGTCTTGTTAGTACCGTATTATATGGTCTCCTAAAGGTAACATTAACTGGAAATTTGTTTGGATTGCCTCTTTGAACTTTTGGATTGATATTTGAATTGCATATCAACTTGGTAATAATGTATGCTTTGACTTATAAAAATAAAATTTGTACTCATCCATTCTTACTTTTGCCAATATATATATATATACACACACACAATCTAACCTCCATCTTTATTTAAAACGTAAATTTAAAAAAATTCCTTATTTTTAACCAAATATTATTCATCATATCACTATTTAAAATATATATTTTTGGGAGAATAACGTTCGGGGTGTAAATATTAGATGTAAGACACGACTCAATATGACATCAATTTTGATAATGCAATCTTTCTTTATTAATGGTATGATGTCTATTCTTTTCTGTTATCAAGTTTGTTTTTGAAACATCTTGAGAAGATAATGCATTGATTTTATCAAACAATATTTAATTACAATTTGATCAATAAACTAATTCTGTGAATTTAATAAGGGGCAATTTTTAACCTTTATTATGTAAGGAATGTTGTTGTGTTTGATGATTATAAAACGAGTAATTGATGACAGTTTGAAACTTTTTCGACAGTGACAGTTGGATAGTCAACTAATATTCTGTGTCAAGTCTCTCTATTTTTGATTGATGACCTGGATCTCGACATTTGTTTTGCTCTCCACAAATAATAATTCAGCCCTATGCAGTCCACAATCATGCCGACGTATATCTTGTTTTACATTGTACCACGTGTCGATGTATCTAGTTTTCGTCAAGCACTTTTTGAATCCTCACACAACGTCCAAAAAGATGCAAACCTAGAAATGTACACTTAGCACGATTCATGCAGTCCAATGAAGAAATTTCGTTGATTAATAAAGTTGATATGATAGAGAACAAATTAATGGGAAAAATAAGTAGATTTTTAAATTGATAATTCTAGATTTTACTTATAATTAAGTTCACTTGATGTAGATAAGTAATCTTTTTGTCATAGTTAATGACGAGTAACTTAGGGTCTATTTGTGGTCGAGTTAAAATCTGATTTTAATCTAAATTAAAGTCAAACAATCAATATTAACCACATCTTTCATAGGTCTCACATCTTTTCAACCACACATTTCAAAAACTTTTATCACAATTCACTAAAAATCTAATTTTGACCTTCACCAAACACCCTCTAAAAATAGGGATGTCAAAATAGGTATGGGTAACAAGGGCTCCGTTCCGTTTTATTTTTAAATTTTTTTTAAGAATATAATATTTTAAATGAAAAATTTCACGAAATCTCATTAGTTATAATAGAATATGACAACTAAGATTATATATGGAATATAACAAACAATAAATGCCTTAATTTATCAAATATATTTGAATAATTTAACTTTTAAAAATAAATAAAAACATTAATAAAAATATTATTGTTTCACTTTAATGAATGTGGACAATAAAATGAATTATCAAAAACTTTAAAAATAAATAAATATTAAACGGGGCAAGAATCCCGCCACTCCTTAAGTGGGTAACATGGTGGGTACGGGGTGGGGCGTGGGAGGTTGCTGCAAAGTCCCGAAAACTTTCCATATAAAGAATTAATTATTCTATGTGCTGTATTTTAATATTTTGGGAAGTAGGGGACTAAAGTGTATATATATTAAATTACATTTTATATGTGTTAGATATTTGGATATTGATGGAGAAATGATAAGTATATAGATTTTGGACTCGTTGGATATATCGTAATTAATTATGCATATTAAGCTCGAGAAAAAGTCGATTCGAATAAATCAGTCCTAAGATATTTCAGTTTGAAGAAGTTGTTTAAAACTAGTTTATCAAATAAATTAAGAACTTGAATAGAAAATGGAAATTGTGCCAGGGTGTCTTATTTTAAATTTTGAGTTGTATGGTTAGTTGACACGTGTAGACTTTAAGGTAGAGAAGGTGGTTTTATATTATCTAATTGTTGACTTGTGAAAGTGATCATGCTCGCGTTGGTTGTTGGGATTGAGTAAAAAGAAAAGAGAAATACTACGCTTACAAATTTGATATACAATCCCCTCGCGTGTATGTGGGTCCCATTGTACACTTATGCACTTATGTAGAAGATTGTATATCAAATGTGTACAAATAACAATTTTGAAAAAAAAAAATGGGTTATTTTATTTGCATTGGAAAGATAAAATAATTTTTTTTTAAGAGGAATGAATAATTATTATATAATATATTTTAAGAAATTTCCTTGCATGGTACCGACAATTATGACTTTGTACTATTAATATGTCAGCTGTCCTTGATTTGAAAATTGGTAAATTGCCTCGTTTGAGTGTGAAATTTATTAGTTGACAAACACATGTGCATTATAAAATTTAAACAATGAGCAACTTTAGACCATTATATAGGAAAACGCGTGTCCTAATATTGTGATAGAAGGTTCACACGTATATCTCACGTGGAATGATTATAGTATACCTTAAATAAGAAGCCCAAGTTGAAAATAATAGATGAATGATATTTTCTTTTTTACCGAAACACATACTTAGACACGACAACATGGAAAGACTTTGAAAACGTGAAATACTTGCTCTTCTTCCAACAACTTCTTTTAACAACAAAAATGTAGGATCGCGAAGTGCAAGCGATGTTATTCCGTTTAAATTATTAATTTTCATGTTGATAAATTTTATGTTAGAGAAAGTTATGATATGATATGATATAAAATGACAATCCGGTACGAAAGATGTGATATGTTTGGTGTAACGTGATAAACCCTTTTAATTTCAGCATTATATTTAGTTTAATTCATCAGGACTTTTAATTCATTATTTAAGACATATTTTTTTTTTGTCAATTATTATAATTTTGAAAAACTAGTCGTTATTGTTGACTTTTATTAGACGCGTATGACCAATAACGACTATATTTTCAATTTTAATTTTTACCGAACGGACCCTTTAAATAATATGATATCATGTATGAGATGATCTCTAAAATTGGACTTTACTAGAAATTTGATTTTATATGAAATTGTCGTAGTGGTGGCAATCGAGTCGAGCGGCTCGTACTGTAGCGACCCACGAGCCGCTCAGACTCGTAAAAAAACGAGCCCGAGCACGAGCTGAACAGACTGGTCGGTAGGCTCGGCTCGTTTTTGACGAGCGGCTCGTCTTTTTTTAAGAGAAGGATAGTTAAAAAAAATAAAAAATTCAAAATGCTTGATTTTATTTTGTAATAAGTACTAATGGATGATGGTTGATAAATCTTCTAGAATATTTCGTCGACCTACTTTTAAATTTTAAGACATGCATGTTTTTCCTCTCTAAATTCATAATACATATTACAATAGTATATGTATAACATGTTAGACTTAGTACCCGTATGTGGTGTGTGAATTAATACTAATTTAGGATATGTCAACTCCTACTTATGAATTTGATGCGTAAGTTGTTGTGAGTGGTTCAAGAGTTGAGCAGACAGAATAAATAACCTTCACCACAAAATGCACCACTACCGCAAGACGCATCTTCGTTTGTACTTGGAACCAATTCAGTAGTTGAGTAGTTTCGTAGGTACAAGTCTCATACTTTTGACCGTGGTTTCAACCCACTGGCTGTTGAGGAATGAATTAGAGGTCTAGAGCGCATCTTTCGATACATTGTTTGTATGGATACACGGAAGGTACTATGTGCAAAGTTTATGTTTGTTAGAATGGCCAGTCACTGGTGGGAATCTGTCCCACGCACTAAAATCGAGGAGCAACAGCGTAACATGACTTATGAGCAATTTAAGGATGAAATGATGTCGAAATACTTTCCACATGCTTTGAGATATTTCAAGGAATCAGAGTTTCTACAACTCAAACAGGGCAACTTATTGCTTACTGATTACAAAAGGCAGTTTGAGCAGCTCTCAAGGTATGCCCCACACTTGGTAGATATAGAAGTTAAGAAGATAAGGAGGTTTGAAAATGGACTACGTCTAGAAATCGACATGATTATTATGTCACATCGTTTCACTTCATATCGTGAAATATTGGAAATGGCTCATGCCATTTCATATAAAAGGATTACATTTGAGCAGTATGCCCAACAAGGCAAGGAGGCATTGTGAAAAAGAAAGTGGAACGATCAGAACAATGACAGACGTAACTGACATAATAAAAGACCAAGCACATGAGTTAGCATTGGTGGGATGAGAGGAAGTATCACATTGTGTCCTAAGTGTAATAAACTTCACAAGGATGAATGCTTGTTTGGAAAGCAAGTGTTTTCGGTGTGATAAATCAGGACACATTGCTTTAAACTGTACCAAGCCTCCAAAGAAGAAGGATGAAGATCATGACAAGAACAAGAAAGAGAAGACCTGAGTTTTTGCACAGAATCAGCATGAGGCGGAGCATGATCCGAATGTGATAACATGTATTTTATTATTATTCGAAGTACCTGTATTATGTTCTTGATTTTGCATCCTCCGTCGCTAAGTCTAACCCTATAATTACGAAAACACACACGTGAACATCTAGTAATGATCTTCAATTCTTAAATTAAAGAAAAAAAAAATATTTTTTCAAGTAATTCTTGTTTTGCATTCCAACGGTCACAACATAATTGATAAAACCGATGACAAAGCTTATGTGGGTTTTGATATACAAACGGGACTCGGAAATTTGAAGGTTCTTACTTTACAATATTGAATTCAATTTAGAGGAAATTACACCCAACCCTACTTTTAAATTACCATTTTCATAAATCATAACTCAAGTTTCATATTTCAAAAATCAGGTTTTAATTAATAATTTAAAAATATTTTATTTTTATTTTTATATCTATTTACAATAAATTCATTTATATAACTCCCCCAACCCTATCTACCCCAAACCCTAAATCAATTTATCTCTCAACCTCTCCACTCGATTCCGCCACCCGTCTCTGCACTACGCCGCCACCGCCTTGGTCATTGGATCTTCTTCCTCTCCTCTCCCTCTCTTGTATTCAACCTCTCCTCTCCATTTTTTGTATTCGCAGATCCAACCATTTTCCCCTTTACCTCACCGTTCTTCTCTCGCAGATCCTACCGTTTTTTTAATCGTCGTCGCTGACGCTCCCTCTCGTCTATTTCTTCTGGACTCCACCGTCGACGCTGCAGCCGTCTATCTCTGTCGTTTTTTTTTTGTGGCGCGGTGGTTGATGTGTTGGGATGTAGCGGTGGCTGGGGATTTTTGTGCGTGCGTGCGCCAATTGTGATGGTCGGGTGTTTGTGCGTGGTGCGGCGGGTTTTGAGGTTGGGTGTGTGGGTGCGACAGATCTGTTTTTTGGTAGAGGTGCGAAGGCCGTGGGAGGAGTAGATCTGTTCTGTGTGCGGTTAGGTGCAGATCTGTTTGCGGGTGTGGTCGTGCTACACGTGATGGTGGTGAAGATGCGTCGATGATGGTGGCGCCGCTGGTGGAGTCAGTGGCGAAGTGATGATCACAAATGATTTAATTGTTTGTGACCAATGAATTTGATAAACTGTGAGGAGTACAAGCTTTGTGACCTAAACATTATTAGTTTGTGACCAATAAATTGAAGTTTGTGACCAATAAGTTGGTCGGTTTGTGACCAATAAACAATTTGTGACCATTGAATTCGATAAACTATGGCGAGTACAATCTGTGTGACCTTAAAATTACTAATTTGTGACCTAAAAATTATTAATTTGTGACCAATAAATTGATGTTTGTGACCATAAAATAAGTAACATAACTTTTAAATATTGTGATTGTAACCGATGAACAAATTGTGACCTATGAAAATTTTGAATTGTGACTTAAAAAGCGGTGGAACGGTCATCGGAATACTAGTCGAAATCGGAGCAGTCGTCGGAATAGTCGTCGGAGAAGAGGGGTGATCGGAAAGTCGGTTGGGGTGGTGGAGGTGAGATGGGGTAATTTTATTAAATTATAAATAAATATTTAATAATAAATTGATTTAATAATTCATTAATTATTAATTAAAAATTTTAAAAACCTGATTTGTGAATTTTCAAACGTGTTTTTGTATTTTTGAAAAGGTGTAAAGTAAACACCTTAGAAATGTATTGTTCCCTTCAATTTATTCATATTTTTTTGGAAATATAAACTAACTCATTAAATTAAAATGTCATCTAACACAAACTGTAACTGTGACACAAAAAGGAACATATTCGAACTAACTGTGAATAGTTGAAAAAGAAATAATAAATAACACGAGATTATGGGCCACTCTATTTCGGACACTAAAAACCATTTTTCTATTCATACATTTCTGTTTGTGAAGAATAAATGGCGGGTGATTCTCATTTGATCATATATATATTTTAAATCAATCTAATTATTGTTGGAATAACTGGTATTATTTATAGTGAATTGGAATAAGTATTCAATATGTGCGTTGATTGGGCACGACTCTTCAAATGTAAATGGTGCATATCAAAGAATTATTTCGAATGAGCGCGACCTTTTGATAAGGTACAATCTAGACCATTATTTTTGAAATGACGGCATCTAATGTTTAGAATTAATTTGGTCATAAGATGTGACCCTTCGAAGAGACACGTACAAATCTATAAATAGTACTCTCCTAATTCAATTTTCTTCATTCCAAATTAATTCCTAATAATTGATTTCTAATTCTTTCTTTCTCTAAATTCTGTCCAAATAATTTTCAAATTACTTTTGAGTTTCGCCTTCGATATTTTGTGTTCGATATATTCGTATTTAGAAGAGTATAGTCAAGCATTGGTTCGCCCGACAAAATTAATATTGTGTTGTAATAAAAAGCGTTGTATCTTGAAATACGAACGTCCATTTGATCCTTTGCATTTTCATACCTCGCTTTATTTCATCATCTTCATATTTTTACATTTTTTTACATTTGAGTAAGTCACGATTTGCACGTACCATGGTTTCAATAAGTCGTTACTCTATTCATATTTGCATGCACGTGTATTTTTATTAACGGAATACAATTTATACGATAATTTATCCAACAATCCTAAGACGATTTTTCTCGCTCTAATTTATACTCTTGAGGAATAGTTCACGTCTCTAATGTAATATATTTGTTTAGCATTAAGTATCATAACTGCGTATCAACGTAACAACATGCTATGAATGGATAAAAAGACACCTATATCATATTTTATGTTAAAAACGAATGGATATGCCAAAGGGAAGTAGTCTTGAACTTTTCAGTTTCAAGGAAAGAGAAGTGAAAATTTACGGGACTATTTGGCAAAAATGTGTTTCCATGGTTTGGAACTTCTTATGCACATTGAATGAAAATCATTATTTATCATTGTCGAGAGTGAAGAAGTATTTTTGCAGCCACATTTATTATACTCATTTTGTTAAGCACTGATTGTGTGACCATGGGTCTCTGCACATAATATAAAAGGCAGGCAAGGCATAAGGCTGTCATCTACCAGACTATTGGAAAGATGCCATTCTATTAGGGAAAAATTGGTCTAGTGGGTATCAAGCCCATCCATCATCACGTGTTCTCCAATTCCTTGAATTGTTCGAAGGACTCATTAATATCAATATCTGGTAGTTGCACTTTTGTGGAAAATAAAAAAAGAACAATCATTTGTTACCGTGTGATGGTAGCCGAGTTGTCGATGGATCTGCAATGAATAAAAGTGGCTTTTCATTTTATTTTGTGGATTAGCCATCTTATGAATATGAAAGTGCCTCAATTTTCATGAGACATTAACATTCCTAGTCATTTTATATATTGACTAGAGGTGGAATGAAATTGTTTATCCGATTGATAGAAATAATTGATGATACAATCAAACTTGAAAAGAGTAGATGAATATTATGTTGTCAAGTTCGATCTTACCTAGAATTGTGGGGGTATGACTGTTTGCATAATATCCTCAATTGAAGTTCACATGTACCCCAGATTTGTGGGGGGTGGCATTGGTTTTTTTTAAAAAAAAAAAATTAGAATATTGCAATATTCGAGAATATTTGAAATGATAAATTATACTATAATGAATACATTGTTAAACTTAAGATGCGCATGATGTTGAAGATTGGATATACAATGCAAGGACTCAAAATTTACTTGTAAATATGGTTTACTATAAGAGTGTACTTGTTTTGTGGAAATCTTCAATATAACTTGAGAATTGAAAGAAATTAGAGCTTTCAACAGATTAGAAGGAAACATGATGACTACAAAGATTTTGGAAGGATTTTTTAATTGGTGACAACATGTCGTAGACATAATACCATTTGACGGTTGCTCTCAAATGAACAATAGATTGATTTTATTAAAATAAAGAATAACATATCGGATCCATTTACAAATGAGTTATATAGAGAGAATATATCTGCACGTCAAGGGAAATTGGTGTAAAATCTAAATTAATGGGTCAGTTTAATGAAAACCTAACCTAGCAACTGAAAATCCCACGGACTAGGTTCAATAGAAAAATTAGTTATGATTGACTCGATTAGTAGCACTTTGGAGTTTTGACTCCTCCCTATTTCTAAATGATGATATATCTAAGTATTGTAGGGTACTCTTTATAGAACATCACTTATGTGAATGAGAACTTGGTCGATTCTATGAGAATTTTACTTAGACGAATTCTCTAGCGTACTTGCAGAACCAAGAAGATTCAAGGCCCAAATAATGAACACAATAGAAAATCAAAGTTTGATATAAATATAATGTGTTCGATCTATTGTCTAGGCTTATAATAATGCCCCATAGTTCAAAATGTTGCGTTCGCTGATAAACCAAATAAGTCAAATAGATTCTTACTAGGGAAGTTTAAAATGAAAGTTACCGATCCTGATGCATTATATTTCAACTGTGCTCTTCTTCATCTTCCTTGTTCCGAGTCGACTTGTTCCATTCATGTGGGGATTGCTAGAATAATTGGTATTATTTATAGTGAATTGGAATAAATCTCCAATAGGTGCGTTGATTGGGCACGACTCTTCAAATGCAAATGGTGCATATCAAAGAACCTTTTGATAAGGTACGATTTAGATCATCAACTTTGAAATGATGTTATTTAATGATTGGAATTAATTTGGCCATAAGATGTGACCATTCGAAAAGACACATACAAATCTATAAATAGGGCCTTCCTAATTCAATTTTTTTTCATTCCAAATCAATTCTTAATAATTGATTTCTCAATCTTTCTTTCTCTAAATTCTGCCCAAATAATTTCCAAATTACTTTTGAATTTAGCCTTCGATATTTTGTGTTCGATAGATTCATATCCAAAAGAGTATAGTCAAACGTTGGTTCGTCCCGCAAAATTAATATTGTGTTGTATTAATTTTGGAAGAAACATTGTATTTTGGGAGACAAACATTCATTTGATCATGTTAGCAGCAGTGGCAGGGGGCGAAATTCATCTTAAGGAGATTTGCATTTGCATACCTCGCTTCATTTAATTTCCTTCATATGTTTACATTTGAGTGAGTCATGATTTAGACATTATTATGCACGTACCATGATTTCGGTAAATCGTTACTTCATTCATATTTGCATGCACATATATTTTTATTAACAGAATATAATTTATACACTAATTTATCCAACAATTATCACGAGCTGTTAAGAAGAATAAGATGCTGCTGCTGAATGAAAAAATGTGCTACATAAAAATTACAGAAGATTAAGATGTTGTTGCTTGTTACAGGTGATGATGCGATTGCCTCTAGCTTCTACCAATTGTGATTAGCGCATATTTACAACTCGATAAGCATATAGCCATCATCATATATTTGATTACTGCAATTGTGGATAACTTGGTGTTGCAATCGGATATCATTCATCAGGACAAAGTGATCAAAGCATGATTGTCTGAACAATTCCTTCTATGATGCGGTCAGCTTGAGGTTCAACTTTGATATAACGCCGTGTTTGTAGAAAACATTGAGGCTTCCACCAAATTTATTCTCGGGAAATGTAGAATTAGGAATCCTGTTCAATATACATTAAAAAACAAAAAAGGTCAGCATAATGTCATTTGAAGGATGTGAAAACACAGACGTGGGGAGCGTTCCATAACCTCAGAGCCGGACCTGAGGGGAGGCCCAAGAGGCCGTCGCCTCAGGCCCGGGAATTTTGAGGGCCCATTATTTTGGTGTTTTTTTTAAAAAAAAAAAAAAAAAAAAAAAAAACCTAAAACACGATTCACTCACTTTCGTGTTCCCTCGTCCTTATTCTCTGCACCGGGGTTCTACACCGTCTCCACGCCTCCATTCCATCGTCTCCACATCTCCACGCCTCCATTCCATCGTCTCCACGCCTCCATACCTTCAGGTTAGCCCTTCGCCCCTTCCCTCCTCTCCTCCCATTCGGCGTCCGCCTGGGCCCGTAAGGCATGAAACGTTAATAATATGGAGAGAAACTGACAGAAAAAGAGAAACAAAAGAAATAGAAAGTTATAAGGAGAAAACCCTGTAATTGTGGAAACAAAGAGCGCCTGAGAGAAGACGCATTCCGAAGAAACCCCGGCATTTTAAACCCAAAAAATAAACTCACTGTCCACCCAACTGTAACTATAGCCGTCTGAGAAAAATATTTTCGATTAGGATGTTAGGAATTAATTTATGTTAGAAATCATAGTACATTAGTACTGAAACTGAAGTGCAAGTGTGAGTGGAGGGAAAATATGGGTTTAAGCGTTTTTGCTTTATTTTTGAACTTCTCTGTTTGCCGGAATTTGTGATTATGGGTATAATTGAGAAATACAGGAAGGATAATAGAGTTTGTTTCAGGTTTGATGGGCCCAGAGACCAAAATGATGCTAGGTATTGTTGGTTGCCCATTTTTTTTTTACACCTTCGTACTGTAGCTCGTTTTAACAAATGAAATGATGCTTGTTGATGGTGAAAAATGATTTGGCACTTCTTGATCAATTTTGTTGGAATTTAGTCGTGTTTGACAATCATTATTGGAAGAAAATAGAGTTTTAAATAGTAATAGTCGTGATAGATAGAGATTTCTTAGTTCGTTTCTTTTCACTCGTCCCTCATTCCTTTATTTAGGTCATCAGACACGAATTTGATCGAAACATTTCATTTCAATCTTTGATTTACAGATTAAGATAGAGTAGCTGGAGCTGGAGCTGGAGCTGGAGCTGGAGCTGTACATTTTCATTTGAAGCTTGATTTACAGTTACAGGAATAAATTAATCAATTTTCTTGAGGAGGTATCCGGGTATGTTTCTTGATTCCATAAGAGATTTTTGTTTCTAGCTTGACTAGTTTACTTTTTTTGTTTTGTGATTGAGATTTGAGAATTTGAGTATGGATATTGGATATTTGGATGTATAAATTGAATATGTGAATGTGAGAGTGTGATTGAATACGTATTATTACTTCTCTGGATTTGGTGTGATGAAGTGTGAATTTGAACTGGGGTTTTGATGTTTTGTAAATCTACATTTGCTCATGTTAATTGTTACTTGATTGCAAAATAAATATTTTGAATATTTTAGTTTTACTTGTTGTTTTATTGTTGAATTTAAGTTAACAAATTTAGTTCCGTAAGACTCTTTTAAAAGAAAAAGATGAGTGTATGTTATGACTTGGGGGCCCAAATTTTGAAGTTCGCCTCAGGCCCCGCGAAACACAGGTACGGCCCTGCATAACCTAAGCATGTTACATATTTAATAATTAATATGATATTTTTCCCAAAAAGTGTGACATTTCAATTGTGTTATACCAACAAGGCCATGACAACATATGCAGGTGATAGGCAGCTACAAGTTGCTCAAGAATTCTACAAAAACTTGTGTTATTGATTTTAGGATTAGGACATGCACTTAAAGAAACTTCCAGTTAAGTGGCATTTCATACTGTCATGTTATTAGTGGCATACACGATAGGTAGATGAAGCTGGAAGACTGTGCTTGAATGCTAAAGAAAGGCGTATTCGTGAAATCCTACACTCTAGCACTTTGTCCCACTGAGGGTCCTGAATTTTTGATAAACAAGGGTAAATTTTCATGGCTCCACCACCTTGTAGAAAACAGCGAGGCATGCCAAAGAATTTCAAAAGAAGGCAACCTGATGAGCACCAAAAAAAAAAAAAAAAAAAAAAAAACCACCAAAAGAGGCAAGCAAGGGATGGACACGAATTGCAGCAACCGTGATATATTTGGCATAAACAAGTGGACTTGTAAATAAAGTCTCTAAGACAGCAAGAAGGGAGATGGAGCAAGCACCATTAAAACTAAAAATAATAGCAGGAACAATTCCAAAAATTAGTGGCACCGTGGCAGGACGTGGGGATCTTTACATACCGTAAGCACCTTACATATAAAATGTTGGGTTTTGATACCCAATGAATCCCATGCTATGATGTAAACGTCGGATTGAATTTCATAGGCATTGGCTGAGTGAAATTGTTATCAACATCCAAGTCCAAAGGCTTGATCCGAAAATAATATGAACCGTTTGAAGTAGTTTAAGAAATTAATATTACTCACGGTCCATGTATATTTATCTATTGGATGACTTTAAATCTTAACTCATTCAATTGTGTTATACCTATCAACAAGTGGGGATGGATACCCTAATCGATATGTGGGAAATGTGTGAAACAAGCTTCTAAGAGATACATATATGACAATTTTTATAAAATAATCCGTGAAAGTGTTCATATAAAAAAGTCTACAAATGCTTTCGGCGTTTTTTCCTCGCAGTGGATTAACCAGTACTTTGTGGGAGCCTTAGCATTCAAGAAAACACGAATTTTTGGATCATACTTTCAAATTGAAAAATCTAACAGCTTGTAGTAATTTCATTGTTAGTGTACAAAATTAAGAGCAGTTCATAATTACCAGCCAATTCGGTTTCGAAAACAGAAATGTAAGAATACAATACACACCATAAGAGGAGTAGTATTGCGAAGCAGAGAGCTCATAATAAATACATTTAACTGTAATTCATGAATAGAGCATGATCAAAGAGAATTCAACAACGAATCGGATTAATACCGAAAATTTAGATATCGCAAACTCTGAAACTCTTCCCAAAGCATATTTATCCTAGTCGCGGAATATGATTCACCATATGACCATTGTTGATGTTAAACTACCCAAAATGCCAAAATTGCATTTGCAGAAACGATTTTCGAACATAAAATATGGAGAAAATAGAGAATTATATATGAAGAAGACTGATCTGGATCGGATTGAGGATTTCTTGGTATTAGGCTTGAATTTTTTATTTTATTTGAAAGACATGACACTTTGTTAGAAAAATATTACTTGTGGTGAATTGTAGAACTGTAAAATGCAGTAAAATGCAGGAAGTAGAGTGATCGAGTCTTTGATAGCACGATATTCAGAAGTGAAATTGCTTGCCTTTTACCGCTGCGACCTTTATGGATAATTATTCTCAGGATACAACGATCAAGCAAACCACCTGTGAATTAATCATGAATGGTTTCAAAATATATATAAATATAAAACTCGAGTATGAAAAAGACAATTTCGTTTTTTATGTAATTTTTTCAAAACCTGATGTGTTTATATAGGCAGAATAGATATAACTGCATCCACCATAATCCAGAAATATTTGCAATTTTAATGGATTGTTTAAAAATGTTATATTATATTGGCTAGTTTGACTCATTAAATAAATCCGAAAATGATTAAAACAAATAAAAAATGGGAAAAATTCAAATCTAAGAGAATAAATTAAGAAACAAAGTTTATTATTTCAAAAATCAAATATTAATTAAATTTTATTTATGAAATAATTAATTAAAAATATATTTTATTAATTAAATATATTAATGTCACAAATTATCGAATTAATTGGTCACAATTATTTCTTGGTTAAGAAATTAATAATTTTATAGATCACAAATTATTTCACGGTCACAAATCAAAAACATTTTAAGTCACAATTTATTCATCAATCACATATAAAAAAATTATAAGTCTCAATTAAATATATTAAGGTCATAATTATATACAATTTGGTTACAAATTCTTGAATTAATTGACATAAATTATTTTTTGATCACAAATCATTTTATAGTTCACAATTTATTTATCGGTCACAAAATATCAATTTTATAAATCACGATTCAAATTTTCAAGTCACATATTATTTATTGGTCATAATTAACAAAATAATTGGTCACCCACCCCATGCCATCATACCATAATCACTATACCACCGCTTCGATCACCACCATAGCTAGCATCACAACCACCACCGCCTCACATTCTAAAATTCACGAACATAAAGCCGACATCGCTCACTGCAACCACCACCTTACAATTTGAAACTCACTAACAGAAATAGAAATCAAAAAGTCAACACCACCACACCTTCACTGCCAATACCACCATCTCCACCACCATACACATCGTCGTCGATCCCACCCCACAATTGCCAACTCTAACCACCATCACCTCCACCTCTACCTCTATTTACAACTCCAACCAATCACAATAGCACCACCACCGCCCGCACCAGTAACTACCACCAACGCCTGCTAAAATTCACCATCTCTTCCACTCTATCATACCACACCAGAGCCACGAACAAAATCCCCAAACCAGCCACCGCCATCAATTTAGCCCCCAATCATCAAGTTTCATCAAACCAAGGAATCAGTATGAAATTGCACGTTTCTTCTTATGCATTGAATTTTTCGTCAACTCATCTTCCTTCCTATACTACCATGATCACTTAGATATACCCACCACCAGAGCCTAGCCAAACACCCTTCCCCTCTTATCCTGCACAACCACCACAACCAATACAATCTAACATTAGAAAGGTTCAAAAACTCACCATCACTAGATCTTCTGCCTCCTCCTCCTTCAGGACCAAATGCTCCACCAGTGAAAATCACCCCATATATCGCAAAATAAGGAGCTAAAGTGGCAAATAGGTATTGGAGATTTGTAAGCCACTAAAGACCAGCTGTATATGGCTAGGCACACATTCTACACCGAAAATGGTTGCTACCATCGGAAGATGGAATGGGTGGAGAGAGGAGGACGGTTGCCATGTGAGAGAGAAAGAGATGGGCATTGAGAGATCTAGAGAGAAATGAGAGTAATTAGGAGGGTTTGTGATGAATTTTGGTTGTATTAATGATATTAAATATTTGAATTAAAAATTAAAATCTAATTTTTGTATGAACAAATTTAATATTTGATATTTGAAACTGAATCTTAATAATTCTGGTTTGATGTAATTACCAATAAAAAAATTTATTATTTTAAAGGAGGAGTTCACAAATCATGTTTTAAGTTTCACCAATGAAAAAATCAGGTTCAAGTTTTAAAAATGCAAAACTCAGGCATTTATTTATTAATTAAAAATATTTTTATTAATTAAATACAATAATATATAATTAATGGTCACATATACATAATTATATGTCACAACTTTTATTGGTCACATATTATCAAATTAATTGGTCGCAGATTATTTCGATATCACAAATCAAAAATTTTATAGGTTACACTTCATTCATCGGTCACAAATTTTCAAATTTTTGGTCACAAATTATCAAATTTAAAGTCACGGTTTAACGATTAGTCACAAAGAACCAAATAGTTGATCACATACACTAAAAAACCCAACTCTCGATCCATCACCAATACTTGGTCACAAATCAACCAAATAGTTATCACAAACACTTTTCATCCCATAGCCACGCCACAATCACCACCACCACCACCACCCCATCAACATTAACAACACAACACAACGACCAGAACATCACCACCTCGCCACTATCACGACCACCATCAAACCAGATCCGAACCTACCAACCCAGCACACACCACATCGACTCCACAATTGGTCAAACACCACACACTGACAGTGTCACCACCACGCCGCCAATACCACCTCATCCACCGCACACACATACACACCACCACCACCACATCCAAACACACACTATTAACACCACCATCAACTAGATTTGAACCCACCATACACCACATCTGCACCACAGCTGGTCAAACACCACTACAACAAGTATCAACACCACCACAACACCTTGATGCAACACCATCACCACAACTCCACTCCGCTACCACGCACAACGCTGATGTGAACAGCAGTGTTGGACGACACGTCTGTCGATCGACAGCTTCATAGGAAGAGAGACGAGGGAGAGAGTGGGAGGGTAAGGGGAGATGGAGGAAGTAAGGAATTGATAAAATTAGGTCATCAATATTATGTTTAATAATATTATTATATTAATTAAAATATAAAATTATTACCTGATTTTTGAATAATTAAACTTTAAACTTGATTATCGAAAATCAATCTTTAAACACCTGGATTTGTGTATTTCCACTTATTTTAATCAAGGAAGCCCAAGAGCCTAAGCTCCCAAGGCCCAATCAAAGACTTGTTAATAATTACATGGGATGTGAGCCGAATCCTCAACCTCCCACACAAATTTCACAGTTTTCACTAATTGGACACTTTATCTAATTTAATTATTTCTTTCACATAACATATTTATTATATAAATATCTAACACACTTGACCAGTGTTACGTGACATTCTATCATGGACTGTTTAAAACACAATCAACAATGATTTGGGAATTTTTGGGCAATATTTGGGGTCAATTGGGCCGCAGGGGGTGGGGGGTATATGGCTTTTTGTGTGTGTGTGTGTGTGTGTGTGGAGTGACGTTAGCTTTCAAATCTATATTTTTTTATTATCATTTTTACTCCATATATTGTAATATCTCTGGATTAAATAAACTTGCAATGTAAAAATTGAATATTTGTTTAATTCATTGTAATTCCTTCAAGAGTTCCGCCAGTTAACATATTGGATATGTTATAGATTCTCTCAAGGTCCTCTCCTACCAAGTGAAGTTTTTAATTCCCAATATCCATTACTATTCCAGCAGTCAACTGTTTTCAGAATATGGCGTCATCTCATATTGGTCGATTCACTCCAAAATTAAATTTTTTAATGCCGGTTTGACCCCTACATCCTTAATTGTTTACTAATTTTTCAAGTCAATTTGTAATATTCTTAAATATAAGCAACAGTTAGATTGTTTTCAATACACTACTTGCACTTAGAAGTGGACAAAACTCAAACCAACCCGACCCAAATCGATTTTTTGAATTTTTTGGGCAGATTTCGGGTTGTGGGTTGGTTAATCGGGGGTCAAGTCGGGTTATGTGTTAACAACCCAAACCCGACCCGACCTGAAAACCGAAAAAAAAAAGTTGGGTAGGTTTTGATATATTCTATTGTCTAACTTGCTTTGTTGGTAGGTATGGATGTAGGGGAAGATAGTGGCACTGCCCTAGGTTTATTGGTATGAAATTTATATAGTTTTAGTTTTGTTCTGTCAATTGTCAATTGTCGTGATTGTAATTGAAAATATGATTATAATTAAAGTCTCAGTATGATTTCTCATCTGAATATGTTTAATTTTCAATTATTAACTCCCTAATTTTGTTTAATGCCTTTCGTGACTCGTGGCACTTAACAGCAGTGCATATGATTCAATGTTAATTTTTATTTAAGTGACTATTAGCATAATATTTATAAATTTAAATGATTATTAAGGTAAGAAAATAACTTCAATGATCATTGAAGTAATTAACCCACTTTTCTTACTTAAAAGTTAAGAAAAAGTAATGTATCGAAAACACCTTAGGAAGCAATAAGTTACTAAAAAAGTAACTTTTACATTACTTAAGCTTTAGCCAAACATGTTTACAAGAAAACGTGAAAATTGTCTGTTTTCGAGCCAACAAAACTTGATCATTCTCTGTTGTGTCTTTGTTTTTAATCACATTTGCTTATATTCTTGGACTGATCTCTCTATCCTTTTATTTTATTGTGTTCTTGAGAATTATCAAACTAACCTTGTTTTAGTTTTAATTTAAATTTTTGTGCAATAAATTTATCTCAAACTGACCAACCTAACCTAATCCGACGACACATAATTGGGTTGGGTTGTGTTTAAACATTTACATGGGTTGAGTTGGATTGAATTTCGAATAAACCGACAATTTTTGATTGGGGTAAAAATTGACCCAACCCAACCAAATCCATGCCCACCCCACCCCTACTTGCACTATATTTGTTACGATCAAACATTTGATAGATGAACATCCCACCTATATCTATAGATCAAATTTGTCTAAATAATAAAGTCGAATTGAATCAAAAGTATTCAAAATCAAAATATTAAATGAATGAATAGATTAATGTGGTATAACAAAGTATATTACCACGTTTTAGCATTTCATTGTTTTTCATCCACAGAGTTGAGGCATTTAAGCCAGCTGAAGGGATTGTTTTTGGACTCTTCTTCTCTGAATGCAAACTTCCTTCATAGAATTGGAGTAATGAATTCTCTAAATGTGTTATCTTTGCTTGGGTGTCAACTTAATAAACCCAAGGAGCTGAGTTTGAGTGGAAATGAGCATGAACAAATAATTCCATCATGTCTATAAAATATGACATCGCTTTGATTGATTAAGGTCTCGAGGAATAAGTTCAATTGGAGATATTGCTATGTCTCCGCTTTCAAAACTCACCTCACTTGAATATCTTTCTACTTCAATTAACAACTTGCAAGTGCCCATTTCTTTTGAGCATTTCTTTAATCATCCAAGTCTTCGTTTCATATTTGCCAATAAAGTAAAAGCAAGTACTAAGTTACGAAATTGGGTCCCTAAGTTTCAACTCGAGGTTTTCAAATTGTTAAATTGTCATTTAAGCATGGACGGATCCATGACTGAACTACAAACCGGATTAATATGTAGAAAAAAATAAATTTACACATAATTTTTTTTTTCACTAAAAAAATTAAAGAGACAGAACGAGTCCCCCTAAATTTGTCAATGCATCCAAGTGTGCCTTACGATCTTCGCTATCATAATGAATTTTTTGATGTAAGAATGTAATTACAAATTACAATGCTCTTCTATAATTCTATCCCGATGACGAGAATAAAATCGGAAAGTAAAGTTTGCTTTTATAAATAGTAATATAAAGTATCCTATACAAAATATGGGTCAATTAAGAATCTTGAATTTAAATTTGGGGAGCCTTGTTATTTGAGAGCACGTAAAAGTTAACAAAAGAAGCGAAAGGATTCGCATCATCACAGCACATGTAATTGTGTTTCATGATCTTATGATCATTGGTTTTACTATTTAATTCCGTAGTAATTAATATTAAAATACTTTTTATTATTGGTGAATAGATATTTGATTAAATTATAATAGAAAGGTAAGTAGATGACAATTCAGAAGATACCTTTCTTTTCGCTGCTCATCTTTTGATGAATTTCAGGATTATAGAGCTTCATGCTTACATGCTTCCCTCACCATTTTTTCACAAGTAAATTACTTTATTCTAGAAAAATATTTAATTTAAATTATTTTAATTGGAATTTGTTTGCATTTTTATTTTTTTATTTTTAAATGTAAGATTATAGCTGCAATAATTTTTTTTTTAATTATTTCAAGAGAGTAAGTTCACCATTTTAAAACGCTTTAATGGAGGAATTGACGGCATGGACGATTTGCACAAGATTTGGTCAATCTGAGGGCTCATGTTGCAAAATTAAAAATAATAATTGGAATTTGTACAGAATATAGACAAATAATCAAGCATTTTGTGGAATTACCAATAATTCCACGTTCCTATCCATTTTTCCCGGTAGAAAGTGGACTCTTTCAACATTGACTAGAGGTCAAAGACTTCTGGTGGATAGCCTTAATTGTCTAATGACGTTTAATGTAGAGATTTTCATAACTTATAGGTCCATTAAAAAGTAGGGCTTTTAGGGGGTCTGTAAATTTACAAGGTTTTAATGGAGGAAATTGACGACATGTATGATTTGCTCAAGATTTGAGGGTACATACAGAGCCGGACCTGAGGGGAGGCCCAAGAGGCCGCCGCCTCAGGCCCAGAAATCTTGAGGGCCCATTTTTTTGGGCTTTTTTTTTTTTTTTAATTTTCAGCCCATTTTACGTTACTTACCCAGTTAGTCTTCCTTCCTTCCCCCCATTTAGCCATCCCAGTATCCCACGATTCCCAAATGGCCAAATCCCACCGTCGTCCGTCCTACTTAACCTCACAACTCCCCAGCCGGCCAGCCCCCACTGTTTTCGCCACCGGAGTCCGGTAGCCTTGATTAGCCAGTCCACCTCCACTCCTCAGCCAGTCATCCACCACCGTCAGCCTTCCCTCAGTTCCCTGCGACTTTCTTTCCCTCATCCCCGCGCAAGTCGCCTCCAGGCTCCACGCCGGCTCTGTCCGCTACCGCCTCCAGGATCCATGCCGACTCAGTCCACTGCTCCAGCTCCGGCTCTGTCCGCTACCGCCAGTTCGCCTCCAGGCTCCACGCCGCCGCCCCCTTCAGGAATCACTGAATCAGGTACGAGACCTCAGACCAGGGCCGAAATAGAAAACCTTCATGCTTCGTGGCCTATTTTCAATTTTCTTCATGGCTTCATCACTAATTAATTTGATTAATTGATTTCAATCTTTGATTTACAATTTTCAATTTTTCATTCCCAGCTGAAGCTCGACTGCTCGAGACTCGAGTTACAGTTACAGGCTTCCAGCCTTGTTCAATGAGTTGAGCCTAAGCTCTAGCCAGTAGCTCCTACAGATCCGGGTATGTCTCTTGATTTCATAGGAGTTTTTTTCTTCCAGATTGAGATTTGAGAATTTGAGTTTGTATGAATTTGAGAATTTTTGAGAATTGAGTATGAATTTGAATTTGAGACTCTGTAACTCTGTATGACTGTATGGATATTTGGAATTTTGGATTATGATTTATGAATTTGAGTATGTATATTGGATATTTGGATAATGAATTTGAGAATTTGAGTATGGATATTGGATATTTGGATAATGAATTTGAGATTTTGAGTATGGATATTGGATATTTGGATAATGAATTTGAGATTTTGAGTATGGATATTGGATATTTGGACGTATAAATTGAATCTATGAATGTGATTGTATGATTGAATATGTGTTATTGTTATTACTTCTCTAGTTCTCTGGATTTGGCTTGATATAGTGTGATTTTGGCTTGATATAGTGTGATTGAATGTGTTAGTGTTATCATATGAATGTGATAGTGTGATTGAATTGGGATTTTGATGTTTTGTAAATCTACATTCGCTCATGTTAATTGTAATGTTCAATTTCAGTAACCGTTAGCTGTTGAGTGATTTGAGTCCAATATCATGGCTCCAAAATATGAATCTGGAGCTCAAAAGAAGAAGAAGAGAGAAAGAATAGAGGCATTAATTCGAAGTCAGACCGGAGATATGGATAAATATTTTAATAAGAAAAGAAAAGAGAATGAAGGTTTTGAAGAACAACAAAATCAGAATGATGATGATAATGTGGATGGAGTGAAAGAGAACGGGAAATTATTGAACTTGCCAATGTGGATGAACCAAAGCAAACTCATGAAAATGATGTTCAAGATGATCAAGCGAATTGCTTTACTTTGAATTTTGAGGATCCGGGAAATTGGAAGAATGTTCATATTGATCAAAAGATAAGGGATTTTTTAGTTGAAATAGGTCCAAAAAGAGTTGATGATATCGTGTTTCCCAAAGATAATCAAGGTAGACATTTTGAATCATCACAATATAAGCGAGCACTTGCAAATGGGCAAACAACCGATAGAAGGTGGTTAGTGTATTTGATTTCTTTAGATAAGATCTTTTGTTTTTGCTGTAAGTTGTTTAAGACGGAAAAAATGATGCAAAGTATTGGACAATTGGGTAACGACGGATACAAAGATTGGCATAATGTGCATCGACGCCTTACAAGTCATGAAGTATCTAAGGATCATATAAGTTGCATGACTAGTTGGATGGAACTAGAAAATAGGCTTCAAACAAAACATGTAATTGATGAAAGTGTACATTTGGCCATCAACAAAGAAAGAGAGCATTGGAAACAAGTGTTAACGAGGATAATTGCTATTGTAAAAAGGCTCGCTAAAAATACTTTGGCTTTTCGAGGAGATTATGAGCAACTTTATGTTGAGAACAATGGACTTTTTTTTGCAAATGATAGAAATGGTTGCTGAGTTTGATCCAATAATGAAAGAACACATTCGACGTGCTCAAGCACGTGAGATTCAGTACACATATCTTGGTCCTAAAATTCAAAATGAATTGATACAAACTTTGGCAGGCGAGGTCAAAAGTGCAATTATCACAAAAGTGAAACATGCAAAGTATTTTCTGTCATCCTTGATTGTACTCCAGATGCGAGTAATGAGGAGCAAATGTCTCTAGTAATACGATGCATGGACGATGCAACAGACTTGTCGATGGTTAAAGAATATTGGATTGAATTTTTGAAGGTGGATGATACATCGGGACTTGGTCTTTTCAATGAGCTAAAAAATGTGTTAGTGAATCTTGAGCTTGATATTGATAACATAAGAGGTCAAGGGTATGACAATGGAGCTAACATGAGCGGGAGACATAGAGGTGTACAAAAAAGGTTACTTGACATTAATCCTAGAGTTTTATATACTCCATGTGGTTGTCATAGCCTTAATCTAGCAATATGTGATATGACAAGTTGTTGTTCAAAAGCTATGTCCTTCTTTGGAGTGATACAACGTATCTATACATTGTTCTCTTCTTCTCCAAAACGATGGAAACTTTTTAAAGATAAGGTTGAAGGTTTGACACTTAAGCCATTGTCACAAACACGTTGGGAGAGTCATGTGGAAAGTGTTAAGCCGATAAAAGAGCAATGTGTACGAATAAGAGATGCTTTACTTGACTTGGCAAACATTGCTGAAGATGCTAACACGAAGAGTCACGCTGAATCCTTAGCAACACATGAACTTGAGAATTTTGAGTTTTTACTTGGCATGGTCATTTGGTATAAGTTGTTGTATGCTATCAATACCGTGAGTAAATTTCTTCAAGCTGAAAACATGGATATTGATGAAGCCATCAAGTTTTTAGAAGCGCTTATTTTGTTTCTCGAAAATTATAGAAAATTTGGATTTGCAAGTGCTATGGATGAAGCTAAACAAATGGCAAGTGAAATGGGCATTGAAGCTGTTTTTCGAGAGAAACGTAGCATTCGAAGAAAGAAGCATTTCGATGAAAGTGGTAGTAAAGAGGTAACACAATCAGCTGAAGAATCTTTTAGAGTTGATTATTTTCTCTTTATAATTGATCAAGCTCGATCTTCACTTCAAACTCGCTTTGAACAATTTAAGCATTATGAAGAGACATTTGGATTTTTGTTTAATTTGGAGAGGTTAAGGAGTATGCATTTTGATAGTTTGTTGAAATCTTGTATGAATCTTGAGCAGTATTTGAACCATAATGGACATTCAGACATTATTGGTGATGATTTATGTACAGAGTTGTTAGTTTTGAAGTGCTATTTACCTGAAGAAACAAAAAGAGCTATTGAGGTGCTAAATTACTTGAAGAAAATGGATGGTTGTTTTCCAAATGCTAGCATTGCTTACAAGATTTTGCTCACTATACCAGTTACAGTTGCATCAGCAGAAAGAAGCTTCTCCAAGTTGAAATTGATCAAGACTTATCTCCGTTCAACTATGTCGTAGGAAAGATTGAATGGATTGACTATGTTATCCATTGAAAAAGAAATGGTTGAACAACTCGACTATACAAAATTGATTGATATTTTTGCCTCGAAAACTGCAAGACGAGTTGTATTTAAGTGATTGGTTATAACATTTTGCAAAATATATATTTTGAATATTTTAGTTTTTTTTTGTTGCTTTATTGTTGAATTTAAGTTAACAAATTTAGTTCCGTAGATTTTTTTAAAAGAAAAAGAGGATTGTCTGATATGGCTTAGGGGCCCAAATTCTGAAGTTCGCCTCAGGCCTCGCGAAACACAGGTACGGCCCTGGGTACATATGCCAAAATTAATATATTAAAGACGATTTGGACAAAACATATAAATGATAAAAGACGTTTTGTATCAATTACTCAATTTCTTTTCAAAGAAATCATTTTTTCTAGTAGAAGCTAGAAAGCGGACATTTTCAACATTGACTGGAGGTCAAAGTCTTCTAGTGGATATTTTTAATTTTTCAAACGTAAATACTATGCTATTGCCATTATTTGATTAAAGAATGGGTGGTGCAGAAATTTTCCCAACACTAACTTAACCTCTGTTTGGAAAAAAAAATTATAAACGATTTATTTATAAATAAATAGTAATAATGGTCGATATTACTTATATGTCTACTTAAAAATATTTGATTAAAAATGAAGTTTGATCATTTATAAATTTGGTTGGAAGAGGTTTAATTTACCGCATTTTTTTCTAATGTGATGTTGCAGCAGACTTCAACATTGATGGAGAGCATGTATAGATATTTATGCACTCAAATCAATTCTCAATTGGTTGATAATAGAAAAACGTAGTAAACATATATAATTTTACATACACCAATATTAATTAGAGAATTAACAGCGTATCAAGGTGACTGTAGATCGACTTCTTGAAACTGACAAAATTATTAAGAACAATAATACAGGCTGGTAATTAAAAAAGATGCAAGTTAAGCTTTCCGGGGTTAGTGATTACGGTCAGAGCTGGACCTGAGGGGAGGCCCAAGAGGCCGCCGCCTCAGGCCCGGAAATTTTGAGGGCCCATTATTTTGGGTTTTTTTTTTTTTTTTTTAAAACCTCCATTCCATCGTCTCCACGCCTCCATACCTTCAGGTCAGCCCTTCGCCCCTTCCCTCCTCTCCTCCCGTCCGGCGTCCGCTTGGGCCCGTAAGGCATGAAACGTTAATAATATGGAGAGAAACTGACAGAAAAAGAGAAACAAAAGAAATAGAAAGTTATAAGGAGAAAACCCTGTAATTGTGGAAACAAAGAGCGCCTGAGAGAAGACGCATTCCGAAGAAACCCCGGCATTTTAAACCCAAAAAATAAACTCACTGTCCACCCAACTGTAACTATAGCCGTCTGAGAAAAATATTTTCGATTAGGATGTTAGGAATTAATTTATGTTAGAAATCATAGTACATTAGTACTGAAACTGAAGTGCAAGTGTGAGTGGAGGGAAAATATGGGTTTAAGCGTTTTTGCTTTATTTTTGAACTTCTCTGTTTGCCGGAATTTGTGATTATGGGTATAATTGAGAAATACAGGAAGGATAATAGAGTTTGTTTCAGGTTTGATGGGCCTAGAGACCAAAATGATGCTAGGTATTGTTGGTTGCCCACTTTTTTTTACACCTTCGTACTGTAGCTCGTTTTAACAAATGAAATGATGCTTGTTGATGGTGAAAAATGATTTGGCACTTCTTGATCAATTTTGTTGGAATTTAGTCGTGTTTGACAATCATTATTGGAAGAAAATAGAGTTTTAAATAGTAATAGTCGTGATAGATAGAGATTTCTTAGTTTGTTTCTTTTCACTCGTCCCTCATTCCTTTATTTAGGTCATCAGACACGAATTTGATCGAAACATTTCATTTCAATCTTTGATTTACAGATTAAGATAGAGTAGCTGGAGCTGGAGCTGGAGCTGGAGCTGGAGCTGTACATTTTCATTTGAAGCTTGATTTACAGTTACAGGAATAAATTAATCAATTTTCTTGAGGAGGTATCCGGGTATGTTTCTTGATTCCATAAGAGATTTTTGTTTCTAGCTTGACTAGTTTACTTTTTTTGTTTTGTGATTGAGATTTGAGAATTTGAGTATGGATATTGGATATTTGGATAATGAATTTGAGAATTTGAGTATGGATATTGGATATTTGGATGTATAAATTGAATATGTGAATGTGAGAGTGTGATTGAATACGTATTATTATTTCTCTGGATTTGGTGTGATGAAGTGTGAATTTGAACTGGGATTTTGATGTTTTGTAAATCTACATTTGCTCATGTTAATTGTTACTTGATTGCAAAATAAATATTTTGAATATTTTAGTTTTACTTGTTGTTTTATTGTTGAATTTAAGTTAACAAATTTAGTTCCGTAAGACTCTTTTAAAAGAAAAAGATGAGTGTATGTTATGACTTGGGGGCCCAAATTTTGAAGTTCGCCTCAAGCCCCGCGAAACACAGGTACGGCCCTGATTACGGTGCTTTCATTATTAAGCTCATGTTTGATACCCATTATTTTAAGAAAATAGAGTTTTGCACAGTATTTTTAAGAGAATAGATTATTAAAAAATAGGAAAAAGTTTTTGATTTACATGCAAAATATTTTATTTTGTGAACGTGTGATTAATAATGAATTACAATTTTTTTTACTATACCGAATATCATTTGTTTGACTTTGTTTTGCATAGAAATTGTCAATAAAAGTGATAATTTTTTTACCATTGTTTCTAGAATTTTTTCTAATTAAAAAAAAAAAAAGGATTGGAAAATATTTCCCCACCACTTTGTTGGGAAACTGATTTCAAGAAAATGTGAGTGTGAGGAAAAGTGGAAAAATCATTTGCTTAGAAAAATAAAAAAACCAGTCAAACACGAGAAAAGTTGGAACATGGAATTCCCTTCCTATCAAACGCACCTGTAGGGTTGATGGTGTAGTTGGTTGAATTTAAGAAGGAACTAGAAGCCCAAGACTCAAGAGTCAAGAATTGAGATGGAAAGTATTTCCAGGTTTTCCTTCGTGTGAAAATTCTAACATAGAGGAACAATAAGTCAAACTACTGGACAGAAAATATCATGCAGAAATAGACTATGAATCAATCAACTTCTCGTACGAGCAATTTTCATTTAATCAATTAGACAATAGGAAAGTGCTACGAATTTTACAATTTTGAGGAAAAGTCTACAATTAAAAATGAACTGCCTAACACGGCAACTCCACTTGGGCACTATAAATTGGAGATTCTGCAGCCTTATTTATAGTAAGAATTAGTGGCTTAGTAGTTAAGAAAGATGGGAACTAAGTTACAATTAATGTTAGTGATGATGGTGCTAAATGGATGGTATTGTTTAGGGTGTTGGGAGGAAGAGAGGGTCGCTCTTTTGAACCTCAAAGCAAATATGAACTTCCCAGATGGAGGATCACTGCCTTCGTGGGTGGATAATGAGACTGCATCGGATTGTTGTCAATGGGAACAAGTTCAATGCAGCAACATCACTGCACGAGTAATCCAACTTAATCTTTATTTCGCCAGGATTCGGAGATTAGGAGATTGGTATTTAAATGCCTCTCTATTTCTTCCTTTTGAAGAGCTCATAAATCTCTCTTTAGAGGGGAATAATTTAGTAGGATGGGTTGAGAATGAAGGTATGCTGTCTGTCATCTCTTCCGGACAACTCATTCTATTTTATTATTATCATTCCTATTTCTTCGAGCAATAATATAGATGTATTAAATTTTGTTGCAGGTATTGATAAACTATCAAAGTTGAGAAATTTGGAGGCTCTTGATCTGAGTAAAAATTTTTTCGATCGCAAAATTTTGTCATCTCTTAGTCGGCTTTCTTCTCTCAAGTATCTGGGATTTGGATACAACTCATTAAGGAGAAAAAATTACGGCAATAGTAAGTTAAATATACTATGCATTTTGGTGGTTCTTTGATAGATCATGTGATTGTCTAAAAATCAACCTTTTGGAAATAAATCAAACTTATTATAATAATTAAAAGTTTTCTTGCTGCTGTATAAGATAAACCATTTCTCAAAATCTTTAGTTTCCTCTATAATAAGTATATATCAAAAAATCAATTGAACCTATCTTTTTATATTTTCCCCGTGGTTCATTTTTGATAAATCTAATTACAATACTGTAAGTTTATGTGTGTGTATATATATATATATATAAAAGCACCGTGCTTAGTTTATGCTAAGCACCATGCTTAGGTGACAAAAAAAACTATATACTAATGTAGTATGTCACCTAAGCACGGTGATTAGGAGATCATTACTATGTGTGTGTGTGCGCACATCATATTGAATTATTAACGGTACTAATAAACCCACGTAATTGTGTGAGTACTCTCAGTCAACACTGATTTCGTCAAGAAATCATTTAATTATTTAATAACTCAACGAAACATATTATTATCTTTTTAAAAATATCATTGTGTAGGTCGTGAAAGACTCTTCGGATTAAACAAGCTAGAAGTTCTTGATTTCATGGGTAATGATGATATTAGCGACGGCGACATTCTATCGGTGCTAAGTGAGTCTCCTTTTCACAAGCATGATATATTGTTTTTAGGTCAGAGAAGACTATAGTCACATTTTAATATCATTTTTTTTAAATTTTTTTCATAGATCTAAACGATTTTATCAATTTGAAGAAGCTCGAGCTAAGTGACAATCAATTTAGAAGCTCGGGTACCATTTATGGTATATCATCTCATTTCATTCTTTGTTAATTCCCTTTTCTTTCTTTACTTCACTTCTGCCTTGGTATGTATGAGCTGAAGCATTCTTTCTTTGTTGTTGATTGCATTGCATTATAGATATTATTACAACTTATTGTGGATTTTGTTATACAAACAGGTCCAAAATATTTGGAGGTCCTTAATTTACAATCAAATAACTTCGATAATCGCATTTTCTCTTCACTTTACGGGCTATCATCACTCAAGTCTCTAGATCTCTCTTGGAATGAACTAAAAGGAACCATCCAAATGAAAGGTTAGTTCTACAATTTAGAACTCCTTATTTTTCTCTCTGAGTTTTCAATCACTATATTCACATTTTTCTTGTACATGTTTATTTCTCTACCTCCATCTAGATTTACATGCTTTGAGTAATTTGGAGGAGCTTGATCTAAGTAATAATGAGATCGACAACTTCACAACTCCAATAGGTACTCCGCTAAGTTTTTCGTTATTCTATTTTTTGAATAATGAGCGTTTATACACTTGTACTTGAATATTACACTAGAGAGTTCTCCGTTTCAGACATCAAAAGTATGGATAGTCTCCAAGTGCTAAAATTAGATGACGTGAGTGTCTCCAACATTAGCAACATGGTGCAATCTTTGAGGGTATTCTCAAACCTCAAGCACTTCTATTTCCAGAACAATTATATAAACGGAAACATTGGACCTTATGGTAAGCCAAAAGAGCTGTAATTCCTAGTAAAAAAACTTATATTACAAATTAGAATATGATATCCAGTTCTCATGCACATTCCGTTTCTTTTGTGTATAAGAGTTGAGAAGTTTAAGAAGGCTAGAGAGGTTGATCTTGGACAATTCTGTTATGGATGGAAACTTTCTACAAGGTATTGGAGAAATGACATTCCTCAAGATTTTATCTTTGACTAGATGCGGACTCAATGGCACCCTTCCGGTTCGAGGTAAACTTCAACGGCTTGTTTGGTAAACAATGTTTTCCATGACTTCGCATGCTGATTAGTAAATTGTTTCTTCAAAAAAATTTAATTTTCACTATTTTACAACTTTCCTTGCTTCTCAGTTGAATTTTTGGTTAATGAATGCAAATTCATCTCAAGATCGATTTACTATAAGATTTCACAGAAAACACGAGTAGATATTGATTGCTTCAATATCAAATATAGGTAAAAGAGTTTGTGACTTCATAAAATGAACTAAAACATAAGTTTGTAACAAACGAAGGATTTAACTTCGTCAATTAGCATTTTATAATTAATATAAT
>CM032627.1:36502271-36684748 GCA_019097785.1 Fraxinus excelsior
TCGTAATCAAGTAAGAAAGTGAATGTGAATTTATGTATCGTTTCCAAGAGGACTAATATTTAACCTATTTTCAATTAAATATAAATTAATCAATATCAAGATTGGTCGAGATGTTTAATATTAATGAATTAAATGTACAATTAATTTAATTAATTTAACTAATTGAAAAGCGTGTATGAAACTGTTGACACACTAAAATGCAGCCCAAAATCAAGGGGAAGTCCAATTAAGAAATCCAAGATAAAGACCCAATGGAAGTCAATTAAAAGGCCCAAGAAGAAAAGCCCAAACTGGAAGCCTGTGGAAAAGCCTGAATATTGGAAGCCCAAGAGCAGAGGAATACTATCGCCCAAGACTATAGGACGCCCAGGAGCTGAACGAATGTAGTACTGGACAATCGCCCAGGACGACAGCCTCATTATCGCCCAGGACCTCAAGTCGCCCGAAGTCGGACAATTCTAAAGGGTATGGTTTATCTAATTTAACAATTATGGAAGCGGTTGGCAAGTGAACCCGGCACGATCCCACGATCCAGAAAACAGTAAGGGTAGTGGCAACAGTTACTAAACAACTACTCCCCAAACAAGCGGTTCCTCACTAAAGGAGTGGACGGTTGCGAAGATAATGGAGCAAGTTCGAGCAGTTTCGATAACCAAAAGATGCCCAAGAAGTATAAAAGGAAGTAACGTCATAGAGGAAAGGACAAATCAAAAACTCTCTACAAGAGATCATGTAATTTTTATTCCTTAGTTTAAATCTAATCTTTTTTTTTAGTACTCGTGTGCTTGCGCCCCTTGTAGGCGTTTTGTCTACTTCCCAATTGTAATTCTTCACTGGTAAACGCACCCCTTTTTGGGACTTTATCTCAAGAGGTCTGTTCCTTACACAATCGTCTGACCCCTCTCTCTCGTAATTGTTGGCGGGTTGCAAAAACGCGCGAAAACAATTTGGCACGCCCAGTGGGACAGTTGGTGTTTTGTAAGTGAAGATACAAAAAGAGAAAAGATATCATGCCTCATAAAAATTCCGATAAGGAACCAGCAAGTCAAGGAGTAGTCCAGTCTGTGGTTGAGCGATACGAGGAGCAACAACATTCCCCACAGACAGATGGACAAAGTCCAAGCAGTCACAGCCGCTACGAACCAATGACGGAATTGAGCCCTCGCACAATGCGTGCATTGCTGGGAGAACTCACGCAGGATGTCGTTGAACAGGTAAATCTACGTAGCATTCATAATATGGAGAAGTTTACCCAGAACGAGAATAGACATTTTGATAATATGGCTAAACAACTAAATACGTTGAATGAAATCATGAATAAGTTGGTAAGCCAAATGTGTCAACCTGTTATGCCTATAGATAATCACTTCCAGTCTAGGACTATCGTGGGGCACACTTCGCCATACAATTCTCTTGGTGTAAACTCCGGCCCAAATCTAGAGCCACCTTTCGGCCCTTCTACTTCAAACCCAGGGGGAAACGGAACCATAAACGTGAATAATGGTAACACTACGTCCAACCTGGGGGGTAGTACCAACATGAGAGACAATGTCCCAAATAATGGGCAGAACGGTTTGCGTACAAATGACGGTTTAAACACTCAGTTTACCGGTCATAACAACCTGAATAATGGCACTTTTATGGCCAATCAAGGGCAGACCACTAGGCCTCCCACGAATCAGCCAGTAAATCAGCCAATGGGAAACCCATATGACCCTAACGCCGTGCTAAGAAACCAGATTATGGAAATAGTGCAAGATCAAATGGCAGTTGGGGTACGTCCGGTGATTAGGCCAATTTACACCAAGCCATACCCTGATTGGATAGATCAGGCATATCCATGGCCTAGAGGGTACAAAGTACCGGAATTCTCACTATTCACTGGCCTAGGAGAAGTGTCTACACTAGAACATGTAGGGAGATTCACGTTGCAAAGTGGTGAGGTGAATGATTACCATAAGTTGAGGTTGTTCCCAAGTTCCTTAACAGGGGTAGCTTTTTCTTGGTTCATTAATTTGCCAGCAAACTCCATCCAAACTTGGCAGCAAATGGAGCAGTTATTCCATGCTCAATTTTACAAAACTGAGTCTGAAGTTACATTGGCCGATTTGGCGAATTTACGTCAATTACCTAACGAATTGGCAGAAAATTTCCTACAAAGGTTCAAAACGGCCAGAAGTAAATGCTTTGTGCCGTTACCAGAAAAGGAATTTGTCAAAATCGCACAAAGTTGTTTAAGCTTTGATCTAAAGAAGAAATTCCAGGATAGAGAATTCCCAGATTTATTCCAACTTAGCGCGAATGTCGTTAGGTATGAGCGACTGGTAAGAGAGGAAGAACAAATGAAAAATTCCAGTAAAGGGACTTATTATAAAGACCCGAATTTCAATGTTCATACTATCGATGATGGTTATTATGACCAGACCGAAATATGCTTGGCTGAGTTAGTAAAAGGAGAAGCATATACTTGTCCCATGTTAGTTAAGCCAAAAATAGTAGGCAAAGATGAACCTGCAAAAGGTGAAAACAGAAAGACGCGAACGTTCTCGTTCGACATAACCAAAGCTGACCTTATATTCGATAAATTATATAAGGATAAGCAGATAAGGTTGAGCGACAAACACAAATTGCCAGACCCTGAACAAATTAAGGGTAAAAAATACTGTAAATGGCATAATGCATGGTCACATGCGACTAATTATTGTATGGTTTTTCGCCATGTGTTGCAGGATGCTATCGAATCAGGACGAATTACGTTCGAAGAAAAGAAGAAGATGGCGGTGGATGAAGATCCGTTCCCACGGCCACTAGCAATGAATATGATAACGACTGGCTTGAAAAACAAATTGCCAAGGTTTAAACTGGTGATTGATGACGAAGAAGAAGAATCCAAACCACCTCCCAGCGTTTTTGAACGCATCAAAGGGAAGGAGCCCAAACAGGGCGAAGATGTTCTGTGCGACAGGTGTAAGCACGAGTTGAAGGCAAATACAGGGTCATCAATGACACGGCCATTCCACCATCGACCTGATTTCGTGTCAGTCGCTCAGCCTGTCAGGGGGCAAAGGGTGCCGTTGTACGGAGGATTACCTAGAGAAAGGGGGTTTGGGTCGGCCGGTCAAAGAAGAACATTTAGGCCGCAGCCTCGCCAGCCCAATGTATGGCATTCGTTCCAGAACAATGCAGGAAGTGTAATGCCATTCAATGAAATGACGAGAACCCAACAAAGGCGTTACTAACGTAATTACGGGCGGATGATGAGGCAACAGCAAGGAGAATCACGCCCTAGAGCGCCCAAAACGCTCAGAATAGCCAACGAAAATGCTTTTGAAGATAGCGAAGAAACAGGTACTGGTGAATCAATGGGAGAATTGCCGGAAAGCTCATCTGGGAGATCGAAGTTTGAGCGAGACAGGAAAGATGAAGATGATCCCGACCAACCTCTAACTATCCAGTTTGGCACATTACCTCCTGTCCTGGCTAACAACTACTTGTTGGCCGACGAGTTCAAAAGCAAAGAAAAAGAGGATAATGAGGAAGACACTTGTGTGCTAGTCTGCGATGAAGGCCAAACATCCAGAGAAATGTGTGATGATGGCGAGAACGATGGTATGACAGATGTTGAAGAAGAGATTGATTTAGAAGCAGAGAGACGGAAAAGGGGAGTGTCGCGCAACACCCTGTTGAAACAATTGCACCAGGAAGGAGTCCGCGAAGTGGATCTGTTGGGAGAACCATCTGGTCGACCGTTTGATTTCTATGTGCTGTATGGGACGCCAAAAAGGAAAAAGAGGGTACCTCGCTCTGAAAAATATGGATCACCCCCTAGAATAATGCCTCCTCCTACAAATTGGGTAACTGAGGATGAAGTATTGGAAAAAGAGAAGGAAGAGACCCAAGGAAAGAAGGCTCAGTCCGATGTGCTACACGTTGATCTATCACCAAGAGATAGCCCGCCAGAAAATAGGCAGGAAGTGGAAATAGACACTGCTGAAAAAGTCATCTTCAACAAACCAGCGATGAGGTTAACCAAACACTTAAGGCCACTGTACGTCAAAGCCTTGGTTAATGGTGTACCAGTAGTAAAAGTACTTATTGACAATGGAGTGGCTATAAACACCATTCCAGCTAGGATGATGAGGAAATTTGCTAAGACAGAGAGCGACATGATTCCAACAGAAATCATTCTTACAAGTTTTAATGGTGGGGCAACTTCAGCAAAAGGAGTTATGCCACTGGATATAACTGTAGGGACAACCACTAGGACTACTGTTTTCTTCGTAATAGACGGTCCTACCAGCTACAACGTGCTACTAGGAAGAGATTGGATCCATGGCAGTCGATGTATTCCCTCATCACTCCATCAATGCTTAGTCTTCTGGAACGACAAAGGGGAAGCAGAGGTGGTGCAGGCAGATCATAGGCCCTTTGTGGCGGAAGCGAATTCAGTGAGAGGTTCATGTATGAAGGGAATTATGGGCCTGTCAGAGTGGTTCAAGATGGGGAAGAAACTCAAATTACTGCCCGAAGCGAAGAGCCTTTCTCAATAGATTCACTCACTGAAATGTTTAATCAAATGAGGCCAAACATAGTGGCCTTGGAAGAGCCAGTAATTGGCAAAAAAGAAGCCAAACAACCTTAAATGAGTTCTCGACAACAAAAACAAGAGGCCGAAGTTCAGGCCTTCAGAGCCAAGTTGATGGCTTTCAATAAAGAATGTGAATGTATGAAGAAAGAAGAAGCGGCGTTAAAGATGCTGAAGGACAAATTAATGGTGTCCGAAATGGAGCAGAGCTTGGATTGGTGTCCGTTAAACTTGGCTACTCCCAAAGACGAATATCCAATGCCTACAGTAGATTCTCTAGTAGACTCGACTGCAGGACATGTGATGTACTCTTTTATGGATGGATATTCGGGATATAATCAAATCTACATAGCTGACGAAGATGTACACAAAACTGCCTTTAGATGCCCTGGGTCTTTAGGGTGCTTTGAGTGGGTAGTAATGCCATTTGGACTAAAAAATGCAGGGGCAACTTATCAAAGAGCAATGAATCTCATTTTTCATGATATGATAGGCAAATTTGTGGAAGTTTATGTAGATGATATAGTGGTCAAATCTGTTAAAGAAGAAGACCATTTTGAACAACTGCGATGTTCATTCGAACGAATGAGGCAGCATAAACTAAGATTGAACCCTTTGAAATGCGCGTTTGGCGTGAATGCAGGAAATTTCCTTGGATTCCTGGTACATAAAAAAGGGATTGAACTTGATAAGAATAAAGTTAATGCCATTTTAGAGGCTAAGGCTCCTAGCAATAAAAAGGAGCTGCAAAGGTTTTTAGGCCAAATCAATTTTCTAAGACGCTTTATATCTAATTGTGCAGGGCGAACGAAAGCGTTTTCGCCTCTCCTAAAGCTGAAAAATCAAGACGAATTCGTCTGGAAAGAAGAACATCAAAAGGCTTTCGAAAGCCTGAAAACATACTTAACAAGCCCACCAGTGTTGGTGTCACCAATCCAAGGGCGGCCGATGAAATTGTACGTGTCGGTTGAACGAGAATTGATAGCGGGGATGGTCGCACAAGAAGACCAAATTGGCGAAGAAAGGGCGATTTATTATTTAAGAGACGGTTAACCAAATGTGAATGTAATTATTCTGCTATCGAGAAGTCGTGTCTCGCATTATACTTCACATGTACAAAATTAAGGGCCTATTTACGGCTTGTGACAGTCTATCTAATTTCCAAAGTTAATTTATTCAAATACATGTTTTCTCGCCCTATTTTACACCAACGAGTGGGTCTTTGGACTTTAGCACTGTCGGAATTCGAAATAAAGTATGTGCCCCAAAAGGCAGTTTAAAATCAGGCCTTGGCTAATTTTCTGGCCGATCATCCATGCCTTGACGTGCCTAACGAACTAGAACTTGATGTTGATTCATTTGAATTAAAACCATGGGTTTTATATTTTGATGGATCGAAGACTTCTAAAGGAGCAGGAGTAGGAGTGGCTTTGATAAATCCTTTAGGGGTTTGCTATAAGTTCGCATTCACCTTGGACAGAATCTGTACTAATAATCAAGCCGAGTACGAAGCCTTAATTGTAGGCTTGGAGTTGATGGTAGATATGAAAGTAAAGAATGTAATCATCAGGGGCGATTCTCAATTGGTGATTCATCAATTGACCGGTGATTTCAAATGCCAAAGTGATTCTATCATAAGTTTATACGAAATCGCCCAAGAGTTGTTGGAAGAATTCGACCAAGTAGAGCTTCAGTGTGTTAATAGAATGTACAATGACATGGCCAACGAGTTGGCCCAGTTGGCTTCTGGCTATTCAAAGGCGATGAGTTGGGAATCTACCTACGAATACGGAACTATGTTGCCCGTTGTTCAGCGGAGGGCAAGGAAAATGGAAATTCAATGCATAGAAGATGGGGTCGCACTGGATTGGATAGATGAGATTAAAGAGTCCTTCAAAGAGCTTGATGGGCGAATTGATAGACGAACGAAATTGCGTTTATTGAACTATGCATTAATAGACGAAGAATTGTTCAAAAAACGTTCTGATGGTGTGTTATTAAAATGCGTGAACTTACAAGAGGCTAAGACAATTATGGCTGAAGTGCATGAAGGGATATGTGGAGCCCATCAGGCCGGCCAAAAGATGAGATGGTTAATTATTAGAAGTGGATATTTTTGGCCAAAGATGGGTGAATCGTGTGTTCAATATGCAAAAAGGTGTTTAGCGTGCCAAAAACATGGTCCAATACAGAGGGCACCAGCAAGCAACATGGCACCCATTATCAAACTTTGGCCGTTCAAAGGTTGGGCGATAGATTTGATAGGGAAGATTTACCCTCCATCATCCAAACAACACACCTTTATTATAGTCGTCACGGACTTTTTCACCAAGTGGGTCGAGGCAGTGCCTCTAAAAGAAATCACCCAGAAAAGTATCATAGAATTTATCCGGGACCATATCATCTACAGATTTAGGATCCCGCAAACTTTAATGACAGATCATGGGACTTCCCTAAATGGGGATCAGGTGAAGGAATTCTTGAGCGAATTTGGAATTAAATTGGTAAATTCCACACCGTACTACGCTCAGTCAAACGGTCAGGCAGAATCATCTAACAAGACTTTCAAATCTATCATAAGGAAGATGATAGATGAAAATGCCAGAAATTGGCACGAATGCTTGAACAAGGCTTTATGGGCTTATAGAACATCGCCCCGTTCAAGCACCAACATTACGCCTTTCCAACTCACTTATGGGCAGGAGGCTGTATTGCCCGTGGAAATTAACGTGCAATCCATAAGGGTGCGTCGGCAGCACGAGTTGAGCGAGAATGAGTACAAGGAATCGTTGACTCAAAATTTATTAGAGTTGGACGAATTGAAGTTAGATGTGCTAGACAGGTTGCAAGTCCAGAAACAAAGGGTGGCTAGATTTTACAACAAGAAAGTTATAGCCAAGTTTTTTAGTGCAAGCGAATTAGTTTGGAGGGCAGTGCTTCCTCTAGATAGTAAAGACCCAAAATATGGCAAATGGTCGCCAAATTGGGAAGGGCCGTATAGAGTAAAGAGTGTATTGCCTAATGGAGCTTATCACTTGGAAAATTTAGATGGTACTAGGCATATAAGATTTATTAATGGTAAGTACTTGAAAAGATATGTTCCATCCCTTTGGGAAAGTGAACAGATAAACACATGATTGATAAAATTGCAATCGTAATGTAATCATGCTAAGCGATGGCAGTTAACAAATTGGACGATCACGTTCTGATAGCAAAATAAACAGATAGATGCATAAGTGGTAAAATTGCAATTGCGATGTATTCATGCCGAACGATGGCGGTAAATAAAATTGGACGATCACGTTCTAAGTAAAGTCAGAGAGAACAAGGCATATTCAAAACAAAGTCCTTTATTACCCAATGCTCCTTACAGACCATTCTTTACAAGAATTAAAAGACACGGTCAAAATACAAGGCGAGACACGCTACAAATTATCCTCTGACTGAAAGGAACAGAAAGAGTGAAACCAGTACGGCCAGCCTTTCAGTCTTTAGCCGAATAAGAGGGCCAACCGCTCCCACAACCTTCCTAAGTGCATTGCTGCAATGGTGGGCGAGGAGAAGCAGCCCTTCAGTCTATGGCCGAATAAGAGGGTGAAATGGTCCCCACGACCTTCCTAAATGCATTGCTGTAATGGTAGGCGAGGAGAAGCAACCCTTCAGTCAATGGCCAATTAAGAGGGCTCCTTAACCTTCCTAAATGCATAGATGCAATGGTAGGCAAAGAGGAGTACCCTCAATATACAAACTGATGGCAAGAATCTTGCTTCAGTTTGAAAGAACATTTCCTATACCTCCCATACCAAAAGTGATATCAAAGCAAAGGAGACGAGTCAAGAAACCCATCCCTGTAGAAGAGGAAATTGTTGGTAAACGATCGGAGTGCCATGCAGTGGCAGGAGGCTTTGATGGCAAGAAATTGAATTTGAGAAGGCATGAGGATGAAGATGATGACTATAAACATGCGTATTTATAGGGGCTGGAAGATCAAAAGCCAGAATGTGGAAAGTCGCATTTATGACCAGTGAGTGAAATCAATATGGCCCAAAGATTTAGGGAAGAAAATTCAAATGCCAAGAGAATATGCATGAATGTTGGCATAGAGACTAAGTACGAGGTAAATCAGCAATCAAGGATAAATGCCACTTCAAAATATCTATTCATTAATGACGATGAATGACATTAGATTACATAACATCAGGGCAGTCAGCGCGAAAAGTTACAAAGTTAGGACAGTAAATGTTTAATTACAATTCGCCCCAAGCTGAGCGCATCTGCTGCCTAAGCCTATCCCACTCTTCGCCCTGCCTAGAAGAAATGATACCTAACTCCTTCACTAAGTCATCATCAACCTCCAACTTTTGATACTGCTCCAATAGAGATTTGGTCTTTGCAATTCCTTGGGATGCAGTACGCCTCTTAGCAGCCATTCTCGCCATGCAGTCGCCCATTTTCGCTTGCAGCTCTTTCATTTCAGCAGCCAGGCTCAGCATCAAAGAGTCTTCCACTACAAGTTCTGAAAAGACCTCAGTCAAGTCAGCCTGGTTCCTGTCAATTTCCTGGAGCAAGGATTCTTTCTCAGAAGAAGCGCGGAGATATTGGGCGCTTCGGGTCTTCAATTCTGCGTTCTTGGCAACAAGGAAACGATGTCGGCGTGAAGAACCCTCAGCTTCACCTTAAAATCAGTAGAAATGCTGAGCGACGGGAGCAAAAGTACTTGCAGTAGGTTCGCGCTCAACATATCTAGCTTGGCCTTTTGCTGAGCAGCGCTGGCACGGCCGATCTCCATGTCCATGAAGGAAATATACTCAAACAATGCCTTTTTGAGAAGTGCCATGTTCTCATTCGCAGGAGTAAAGGATGACGCAGAGGATGTTTTCATGCGCGCCCAAGAGGTGAGTAAGTCTTGGATGGAGTTAAAAATGCTATCGGATTCCTGCCAAGGAAGTTACCAATATTGGAGGTTTTCAACACAACAAAGCGAAATTAAAAATAAGAGTGAAGTAAAAAGACCTCATCAGCGCTGGTTGGAAATTCAGGCGTCTCCCTTATTTCTTCCATCACTGGAGGAGATTGCCCTTTAGTTGGGTAAGAAGGACCTTCCCCACCAGACGAAGATACAGAAATTTCTGCACATTTCATACCGCAGTAAATCAATGGGACAGCAGCGATAAAGAAAGGCCATTTCATACCGCAGTAAATCAATGGGATAGCAGCGATAAAGAAAGGCCAAAGCATCAAAAGTAAGCACTACGTCCTAGTTCCACGCTTGGGGGGTCGACACCCTGAGGAAGAAGAGTGGTTGGTGATAATGTTGTTGGAGCTTGACACCTGGGCGACACAGCCTCGACAGGAAGGGATGAAGAAGAATCTGCCAAAACTATAGTCTTGGAAGGGGAAGTTGAATCCTTCTAAAAAGAATTTTTAAAGCAAATCATTATCGCATGAAAAGAAACAACTTGTGCAGTAGGCGAAGTTCAGTTACCTTTCTCCTGACGATGAGGGGAGCGTCATCATCATCATCATCCTGCAGAGATATTACGGTTGCAGCCGGCCGTTTGCGACTGGGAGCACCTTTAGAAACGACGGACTTCGAGGTTGGGGATGAAAGAGCAGAGCGCGTAGAACGAGAAGGGGACGCAGAGCCCTTGCTGGGTAAAGAGACAGTAGAAATGGGAATACCCTGTCTATCCAGGAGGTGGAAAGCGCGATTCGCATCAGTTGAAAACAACATTTGCTTCACTGATGGCCACAGTTGGTCAAAAAGAGGATGGGTAACGGCGGTAGGATTGAAGGGAGCAAAAGTAAAGCCGGTTGCCAAAAGTTTATTACGGACATCTATGGCTTGGGCTTCCGCTTTGTTGAGGATGTAGAAAGCGATCCATTAAGTTATTAGAATAGCAAGGAGGGATAGGCCACATTTGGCCGAAACCAAGTTGGCGAGCACAAAACTGGGGCGCATATATCTCTACTCCCGCCTTAGCATTGGTTCCTATCAGAATGTCATGAAACAATTCCCTCCCTACCAAAAATTGAACCCAAACAGGCAGGAATGCATCTGCCTCGGCCAAAGTAGAAGGAGGCCGTACAAAAGGAGGAATTTGCTCAGAAGAAAAGGGGAAGAACGAAAGGGTTGAATTCAAAGTGTGAAAGAAAGTGAAAACGTCTCTCATAGACATATTTACGGGGCTCAGTTGATGAATAAAAAGCCCGTAGCAGGTAACCTCACGGGGAGGAAAAGGTGGAATACCCAGTTGAGGGAAATAAGATCTCAACCACAATTGAGCAAGCCATAAAGGCCCACTACCAGTGGGAGATGCATTATTTTTTAGTTGGAATTGGAGCATGGCCATGCCCCTATAAAGAGCAGCCAGGAGGAATGAACATAAGTTCAAAGGTCTACCCCGAGCCAATTCATGGGATAGAGGCAAGTAGCTCATGGAAGGTTTCAAGCTGGGAACACAGAGAACATATTTACAAAGCCAGACTTGGAGAAAAGCGACTCGCTCAGAATGGCCAGGTTCAGATACAGCAGTGACATAACTGCCCTGCATGCTCGAATAAGACTCAGAAAGTTTCTTATCAAATTTCGGGGCAGCACCAGAAATTAGCATCCCAGGAAAAATGGTATCGCCCAAAGGCGGGAGATTCAGCAAAGCCCCAACGTCCCTCAAAGTAACGGTCATGGGACCAAGAGGGAAAACAAAGGTATTGAACTCAGGGGACCAAAAACTTAGTGCGATTGGGAAAAGCACAGGGTCATACGTTGGGGGAAAAAGGGTAATCTCCAATAGGTCCAAAATTTTAGCACGTTCAAAAATTAATTTGGTGGGACCATGAGCCACCATACGTGCATGCCACCTACGGAAAGATGCATCAGTTTTAGGCCAAGTGCGAATACCTCTATCATGGATCGGCCTCAATGGCAAAGATTGCGAGAAAGGGAGATCTTCATAGCACGGGAATAAATGACCGACCGCAGCCCGTTCGACGACTTCAGCAAGCGAGAGTAAAAAGACCTCATCTGCGGTGGATGAAATTCAGGCGTTTCTCCTTATTTCTTCATCACTGGAGGAGGAGATTGCCTTTAGCCTGGGGTAAGAAGGACCTTCCCCACCAGACGAAGATACAGAAATTTCTGCACATTTCATACCGCAGTAAATCAATGGGACAGCAGCGATAAAGAAAGGCCAAAGCATCAAAAGTAAGCACTACCTCCTAGTTCCACGCTTGGGGGGTCGACATCCTGAGGAAGAAGATTGGTTGGTGATAATGTTGTCGGAGCTTGACGCCTGGGCGACGCAGCCTCGACAGAAGGGGATGAAGAAGAATCTGCCAAAACCTATTGCCTTGGAAGGGGAAGTTGAATCCTTCTAAAAAGAATTTTTAAAGCAAATCATTATCGCATGAAAAGAAACAACTTGTGCAGTAGGCGAAGTTCAGTTACCTTTCTCCTGACGATGAGGGGAGCGTCATCATCATCATCATCCTGCAGAGATATTACGGTTGCAGCCGGCCGTTTGCGACTGGGAGCACCTTTAGAAACGACGGACTTCGAGGTTGGGGATGAAAGAGCAGAGCGCGTAGAACGAGAAGGGGACGCAGAGCCCTTGCTGGGTAAAGAGACAGTATAAATGGGAATACCCTGTCTATCCAGGAGGTGGAAAGCGCGATTCGCATGAGTTGAAAACAACATTTGCTTCACTGATGGCCACAGTTGGTCAAAAAGAGGATGGGTAACGGCCGTAGGATTGAAAGGAGCAAAAGTAAAGCCGGTTGCCAAAAGTTTATTACGGATATCTATGGCTTGGGCTTCCGCTTTGTTGAGGATGTAGAAACGATCCATTAAGTTATTGGAATAGCAAGGAGGGATAGGCAACATTTGGCCGAAACCAAGTTGGCGAGCACAAAACTGAGGCGCATATATCTCTACCCCCGCCTTAGCATTGGTTCCTATCAGAATGTCATGAAACAATTCCCTCCCTACCAAAAATTGAACCCAAACAAGCAGGAATGCATCTGCCTCGGCCAAAGTAGAAGAAGGCCGTACAAAAGGAGGGATTTGCTCAGAAGAAAAGGGGAAGAACGAAAGGGTTGAATTCAAAGTGTGAAAGAAAGTGAAAACGTCTCTCATAGACATATTTACGGGGCTCAGTTGATGAATAAAAAGCCCATAGCAGGTAACCTCACGGGGAGGAAAAGGTGGAATACCCAGTTGAGGGAAATAAGATCTCAACTACAATTGAGCAAGCCATAAAGGCCCACTACCAATGGGAGATGCATTATTTTTTAGTTGGAATTGGAGCATGGTCATGCCCCTATAAAGAGCAGCCAGGATGAATGAACATAAGTTCAAAGGTCTACCCCGAGCCAATTCATAGGATAGAGGCAAGTAGCTCATGGAAGGTTTCAAGCTGGGAACACAGAGAACATATTTACAAAGTCAGACTTGGAGAAAAGCGACTCGCTCAGAATGGCCAGGTTCAGATACAGCAGTGACATAACTGCCCTGCATGCTCGAATAAGACTCAGTAAGTTTCTTATCAAATTTCGGGGCAGCACCAAAAATTAGCATCCCAGGAAAAATGGTATCGCCCAAAGGCGGGAGATTCAGCAAAGCCCCAACGTCCCTCAAAGTAACAGTCATGGGACCAAGAGGGAAAACAAAGGTATTGAACTCAGGGGACCAAAAACTTAGTGCGATTGGGAAAAGCACAGGGTCATACGTTGGGGGAAAAAGGGTAATCTCCAATAGGTCCAAAATTTTAGCACGTTCAAAAATTAATTTGGTGGGACCATGAGCCACCATACGTGCATGCCACCTACGGAAAGATGCATCAGTTTTAGGCCAAGTGCGAATACCTCTATCATGGATCGGCCTCAATGGCAAAGATTGCGAGAAAGGGAGATCTTCAGAGCACGGGAATAAGTGACCTACCGCAGCCCGTTCGACGGCTTCAGCATCATTAAACGACGGACCCAGATAAAACTCGTTGCGGTCAGCATTGGACTGTGAAAGATAAGACGGGTTCACATATGGTCTTGTGAGAAGGGTTTGGAAATCCTCAAAACTGAAAACATTGTCCGAAGGAGTTTGAGAAGTAGTCATTATGGCACAGAAAGTGAGTTGCTCTCGAAGATCGTCTGGCTTAAATCGAAGGTTGCAGCAATGGAGATGGCGAAATGGCGAGAGAAAAACGTAAAGCCGCAAAGATGTAAATGAAAAAGAATGCCGCGTGCTTTTGGGGTTTTAAGGGTTTGTAACGTCGCAACCTTTCAGGCATTAAAACGTAAGTGATGATTGAAATTCTGGGGAAGTTCAAATATTGCGGGAAAGATACAGAATGAATATGGCAAAATTAATTATTAGTATTAATTCTGCCATATTGGGGGGTAATTGTTGACACACTAAAATGCAGCCCAAAATCAAAGGGAAGTCCAATTGAGAAATCCAAGATAAAGACCCAATGGAAGTCAATTAAAAGGCCCAAGAAGAAAAGCCCAAACTGGAAGCCTGTGGAAAAGCCTGAATACTGGAAGCCCAAGAGCAGAGGAATACTATCGCCCAAGACTATAGGACGCCCAGGAGCTGAACGAATGTAGTACTGGACAATCGCCCAGGACGACAGCCTCATTATCGCCCAGGACCTCAAGTCGCCCGGAGTCAGACAATTCTAAAGGGTGTGGTTTATCCAATTTAACAATTATGGAAGCGGTTGGCAAGTGAACCTGGCACGATCCCACGATCCAGAAAACAGCAAGGGTAGTGGCAACAGTTACTAAGCAACTACTCCCCAAACAAGCGGTTCCTCACTAAAGGAGTGGTCGGTTGCGAAGATAATGGAGCAAGTCCGAGCAGTTTCGATAACCAAGAGATGCCCAAGAAGTATAAAAGGAAGTAACGTCATAGAGGAAGATGTCGAATCAAAAACTCTCTACAAGAGATCATGTAATTTTTATTCCTTAGTTTAAATTTAATCATTTTTTCAGTACTCGTGTGCTTGCGCCCCTTGGAGGCGTTTTGTGTACTTCCCAATTGTAATTCTTCACTGGTAAACGCACCCCTTTTTGGGACTTTGTCTCAAGAGGTCTGTTCCTTACACAATCGTCTGACCCCTCTATCTCGTAATTGTTGGCGGGTTGCAAAAACGCGCGAAAACAAATCTATAATTTTATTCTTGTTAATTAAAATAAAGCCGGAGAGATTCTCTCCATTACTTGAGGGTTACGAATTCACTGATCTTTTTAAACCTGCAATATCATAAAAAATAAATAAACTGTTTTCTATTTAGATAAACACGACAGTATAATTTTGTCTTAAGAGTAAACCTTTTAATCTATAATTCTGGATTTTATGTAATTAAAAGAGAAATCCATTTTGATTAAGATCAATTTACTAGAAGACTGTTTGGTGGAGCTTATAATGGTAAAAATCTAAGATCTATTTTGTTTATTTAAACCGGAGAGTAAATTCGTCATTTTACATAGATTACTGAAAAAATGAACGAAATCAGAAATGTCTGGTATTGAGATTAAAAAAAAAGGGGGGGTTGAGAATGGATTAGTAACCTCTTTGGTGGATAAGATCTACCATTTTGACTTTAAATAAAATCAATGACTAGATCTTCTTCTCCATTTACTATGCTAGTTTATCTCTTAAGTTGTTGATTTACTTGACTAGGTAAAACACTTCACCTGGATCTTCTCCACGGCACAGTGAGTAGTATAATAGCTTAGCTTTCATTTGGAATTCAATTCAATATCAGAAAAATATATACGTAAATCAAATCAATCGTAATGAAGAAAGTAATCAGCTTGGTGAGTGTGGTTCTCAACAAGTTTAAGGATGCATTGATGTCTTTACTCACAACTACGTCTATTTTTCTGGATATGCCACTGGGATTCGCCTTTATGTTATATCTCAGAATAGATCATATGGATACTGATTTTATAAATCTTTCAATCCTTTTTTCTTCGATATTTCTTATCAGATTTTCGAGGTTAAGGTGTTTAGGAGTAATGCCAAAGAATGGAAACTTTCTAGACTGTTGGGGCCCTTTTGTGTGCATGGATTGTTGGAGATTTCCTCCCCCCGACTGGCCTTGGATAATAACGCCAATCGTTGAGGATGGGAGAGCACCAGCAACGACAAGAAGACGACATTCAAATTTAAATATTAATCAGACTTTTGTCGTAAACGTGTCGGTGAACCATCCAAATAGTTGGAATTGCAAAGTTCGGAACAAAATCGAGTTCCTGGGTGATGATGGCATTTTTCCATTAATAAAATTTTCATTTCCGTTATTCAAGTTTTGAATTATAGACTTACTGAATATTAATATTATAAATGAATTATTAATAATTTAGATGATAAAATTTCCTAGTTCTCCTAACCTAATCAAAGTAGGCAGCTCTAATGGCCGGATTCTCAAGTTATATAAATTGGGACATTTTGATACATAAACTGTATTTTTGCCGTTAAAGAGAAGCTCGCTGCCTTGTTTATGGGTGCTTTCGTGGGCTTTTTATTTTTATCATTTTTACACAGTTCAAGCTATCTAAATATCTGGACAATGCAGTCCAAAATAAAACTTCAAAATTACACTGTGGGATGTAGTGTCTCGACAATATGATAATTTTAAATGTCTAAATCAACGTTAGTTAGTTTGACGATAAACATGGTCAGAATTATTAGTTCTATTATATCTCACAATGGAGAGTTCTAAGAAAGATGTTGAATGAATGGCACGACTTTTGGTGCATTGGTATCTAATAGTAGCTTTCTCGTGTGGTCCCGTTATTTTGTTTTGATTTTAAAAAAGAAAATAATGCAGCCTCAACCGGAAATTCACAAGAGAATTGCACTAAATATGGGTATAAAGGCAACAACTTACGGTAATATTACTTGGGAGCAAATTCCATGTAATTTTCCTCCTATTTACAATTCATTGTCATTGAATAAATTATTCTTACGCATATTTGTACTTGTTTATTCATTTGTGTCGAATAAATTTACGGTAAATCTTGAAAATTCTATCCATGGCTGTAATGTAATGATTAGGAAAAGGACATGAACTAGTAAGTTAAAATAAAATAAAATCAATTTTCTTTGGTACAAAGTCAAAGTTCCTAGTCAATATTATGAAGATCAAATTCAAATAGTTTGGGAAGTTGTAATTACCAAACTGATTTGGCTAAACAAGATCAAATTAATTTTCATGATTCACGAACACCAATTTAAGCCGTTCACAATGAGAGATCAGCCATTCTTTAGCTATTATCTCTTAATTTATCTGCAAGTTTGTTACTAAAATTTTGGACAAATTATTATCGTAATTCTTAGTCAAAACTAAAACATTAATACACAAAAATATGGTAAGTACTTTCTATTCATGCATTGTGTATGTTCGACAAAATTTATATTATAATTTAAGCTAGTTAAACATACTTTTTTTTACCAACCCCCACTTTTTGTAAAATTTTACATAGCAAACTATTATAGGTTCTGCTGCCTGCTTCCATTTCACACGACTCAAAATCAAAGCAATAACCAAACACAAATGAATAGTCAATAATAGTAAACAAAATTGGCAGAAACTAAGCGGTTCCAAGATTACATAAACAAGTTGGGTCTTGATGCTTTGTAACTTGTCTTGAGCTTCCTAGTAGGTGGCCGAACCTTCCTGAACACCAAAGGAAACTTGATCTTAGAGTTATGGAACTGTTTAGTAATCTCCCTCTTGCAAAGTTTAGCCGGGATAGTGCCTGTCTTGATAATTTGGATGCAATGATGGCGAACCCTGTGACGAGAAGCCATTTCAGTGTACATCTGTTCTACGGCACCGTTCAAAGTTGTATCTGTTGGGATTCTACTTAAGCATGCACAGCGGAATTAGATTATTTTCGAATCCCAAACAAGGATCTACTTTGTATTTAGATGAAAGCTGTGATAGAATAAATACCTTTGATGAATTCTGCAAACTCTTTTGCTGATTCTCGAACTCCAATGATCACGATCTGCAATCCAAGCTGTCCAATTGTCCAGCCTCCAATGGTGATCCACACAGAGAACAGGAATGGTGGCTAGGGTTTTCTTTCTTGTGCTAGCAAGAATAATGAAAATCTCTACAGTTTTCAAACTCTAGAAGCTTATTAGTATATGTCCAAACGGGCTCGGTCCGTCTATTAAATTGAACCCGGTCCAATATTTAATTAGTCAAATAATTGAATCCGGTCCATTAATTAATTAATCCAATTAATTAATTCGGGCATATTAATAAGCAAATCAATTAATTAATTATCCAACATTTGTCAATTAATTAATTGGTAAATCGCATTCTTCTGGTTCTCTTTTGTGTGTGACCCATTAGGTTCCCAATCACGATGCCAAACGTCGTGAATTATTATTTTGATCTAATCAAAATTGATAAATTAAATTACCCCTTTTAATTTATCATCAATTCACATTCGTCGTCCCAGATTGACATCTAGCAATGTGTCAGGGCAACACATGTGACGGGAAATGTCATGTGGCATGACAAAACCAAACTCGTTCGATTACCGTGAAACTATAATCTTTTCGTCAATATGATCCGATCAATTACGAGATATGGATGTGTATCAATCTCAATTATCGATCATATCTTTTATCCTACTGTTAAGTCAATGTAAGTCGAAAACTCTTTTCCGACTTATGAGTTCACCTTGGCCAAGGATTTCATTATCAACTTAACTGGATGAAATGTAGATCATAATCTCTTACTATCTAAGAGTGACGAATCCTCTATTGATCATTCACAACCTTCATATGATTCTTGACATACCCGAACGATGTCGTATTAGCGACCCCTTGACAGAGCAACATCCGACATCACCAAAGCATGACTGTCCTCACATAAGGCACTATGATGACCTCAAGTCAAAAGACCAATTCCACTACCGAACGTTAGAGATTAACCACTGACACTCAGATAGTTTTCCATGTGGAATCTCTCAGCGGGTCTCCAATGTTTTGTTCTATAACAAAACATTCACGTGTTCATTCAAGTGTCTCCACACTTTAGATTGTGAGATCAACTACTTACTTCTCAAGTAAGAAATGTCACACGTGATAGTCTATCCGTAATAACGATATCCGTATCTCGTTATTACATACGACCACGGATAATTTAAGATTCAGTCATATTGCAGTTTGTATCTCACAATCACAACTCCTTGTGAATAACAAACTGCAAAGACTTAAATCTACGGACTCTATTATTTAATATAATTCGTTAGAGAAGTAATTTAAATAAATAACAGATCTTGCCAAAAATGCATTAAACATATTAAAGTGTTTACAACCAAAATCGATTGTATCTAGGGCATAACACCAACAAACTCCCACTTGCACTAGATCCAATCACTCATGTATCTAATACCATAAGAGTCTACATGACGATCATGCTTATACTGCGACAACGGCTTTGTCAATGGATCTGCAATATTATCATCTGTGGGAACTCGCTCTATCTTTACGTCATTTCTTTGTACAATCTCCCTAATGAGATGGTACCGCCTCAGTACATGTTTGGATCGTTGATGAGACCTTGGTTCTTTCGCTTGCGCGATTGCTCCATTGTTATCACAGTACAAAAGTATGGGATCAACACTGCTAGGAACAACTCCAAGTTCATTAATGAACTTCTTGATCCAGACGGCTTCCTTTGCTGCTTCAGAAGCAGCAATGTACTCAGCTTCTGTTGTTGAATCAGCGGTTGTTTCTTGTTTGGAACTTTTCCAACTGACCGCGCCATTGTTGAGAGTAAACACATATCCAGATTGAGATTTGCTATCATCCTTGTCGGTTTGGAAGCTAGCATCGGTATATCCATTAACTTTTAATTCATCTCCTCCATAAATTAAGAACATATCTTTAGTCCTTCTTAAGTACTTGAGAATGCTCTTAACTGCTATCCAATGTTTCTCACCAGGGTTTCCTTGAAACCTGCTCGTAACACTTAGAGCATATGAAACATCTGGTCTCGTACATAGCATCGCATACATGATAGATCCTATTGCTGATGCATAAGGAATCTTATCCATGCGATTCCTCTCATCATGTGTTTTGGGACACATATCTTTTGAGAGATAAATCCCATGTGGCATGGGACATAATCCTCTTTTGGATTCTTCCATATTAAATCTTCTCAAGATTTTATCTATGTACGGAGACTGGGATAAGCCAAGCAATCTTTTAGATCTATCTCTATAGATCTTAATTCCTAAGATATAAGCGGCTTCTCCCATGTCTTTCATGGAGAAATTCTTTGATAACCACAATTTTACCGATTGAAGCATTGGGATGTCATTTCCCATTAATAATATGTCATCTACATATAGAACTAGGAATACGACAGCACTCCCACTTGTCTTCTTGTATACACACGGTTCATCTTCATTTTTGATAAAATCAAACTTTTTGATTGTCTCATCAAAGCGAAGATTCCAGCTCCTAGATGCTTGCTTTAACCCATAAATGGATCGATCAAGCTTGCATACCTTGTTGACTTCCTTGGATTCAAAACCTTCAGGTTGTGTCATATACACTTCCTCTTGCAAGTTCCCGTTAAGGAAAGCAGTTTTGACATCCATTTGCCATATCTCATAATCATGATATGCAGCTATCGCAAGCAAAATCCGGATGGACTTCAGCATGGCTACAGGAGAAAAGGTTTCGTCAAAGTCAACACCTTGTCTTTGTTTATAGCCTTTTGCTACTAGCCTTGCTTTGTATGTATGGATGTTTCCATCAACGTCGACCTTTTTCTTATAAACCCATTTACATCCTATGGGTTTTATCCCATCAGGAGGGTCGACCAAGGTCCATACCTTGTTTTCATACATTGAGTTCATTTCGGATTCCATAGCATCTTGCCATCTCTTTGAGTCAACACTTGACTTTGCTTCTGCGTAATTAGTAGGTTCATCATCCTCGATCAATAACACTTGATTAGTAATCGAGAATTCATACCTTCTAGGAGGTCGAATGGTCCTACTTGATTTACGTTGAGCCGGAGTGTCCTCAGGAATCTCCATTCCCTGATCAAAAGTTTGTCCCTCAACAGGTGTGAGATCAGACTCAGGTTCATCTAATTGGTCAACAGTATCTGTGGATTCATGAACTTCTTCAAGTTCTAATTTGCTCCCACTACTCTCTCCTAGAATGAACTCTTTCTCTAGGAATATGGCATGTCTTGAGATGAACACCTTCTTCTCAATGGGATTATAGAATTGATATCCAATAGTTTCTTTTGGATATCCCACAAATATACATTTATCGGATTTAGCCTCAAGCTTATCCGATTCAGTGCGCTTCACATAAGCGTCACAGCCCCATACTTTCATATGAGATAAGTTGGGCCTTTTACCTTTCCATAACTCGTATGGAGTTTTGTCAACCGATTTAGATGGGACACGATTTAGTGTGTAGCACGCTGCAATTAGTGCATGACCCCAAAACGATTTTGGGAGGCTTGCATGGCTCATCATTGATCGCACCATATCTAATAAAGTGGCGTTCCTCCGTTCAGATACACCATTATGTTGTGGTGTATATGGTGGAGTCCACTGCGAGAGAATCCCATTCTCTTTCATATAATCTAAAAATTCTCCTTTTAGATATTCTCCACCTCGATCTGATCTCAGTGTGAGAATACTTCTACCTGTCTGTTTCTCTACTTCAAGTTTGAATTCCTTGAACTTTTCAAGTGCTTCATGCTTGAATTTTATCAAATATACATAACCATATCTAGAATGATCATCAGTAAATGTGATGAAGTAAGAGAAACCACCTCTGGCGGTGATTGACATGGGTCCACATACATCAGTATGTATTAGGCCCAATAATTGTGCAGCTCTTTCTCCTTTTCCAGTAAAAGGAAATTTAGTCATCTTGCCTAATAGGCATGATTCACATTTTTCAAATGATTCAAAATCTTTTGACCCCAAGTATCCATCTCTATGTAACTTGGAAATGCGTTTCTCATTTATATGACCTAGTCTGCAATGCCAAAGATATGCATTATTTAGATTATCATTTTTATGCCTTTTATTTTCTATATTCATAATAGACGACTCAGTATCAAGAACATAAATGCCATTTTGTAATACACCACAACCATAAAAGATCTCATCTCGATAAAAGGAACAACGATTGTTCTTAACATTAATTGAAAAACCATCCATGTCCAAACATGAAATAGAAATAATGTTTTTAGTAATGGCGGGAACAAAATAACAATTCTTTAATTCTAATACTAAGCCCGAAGGCAATGGTAAGAAGTATGTTCCTACAGCCAATGCAGCAACCCTTGCTCCATTCCCCACGCGCAGGTCAACTTCTCTTTTCTGCAGTGGCCTACTTTTCTTTAGTCCCTGTATATTTATACAAATATGAGATCCACATCCGGTATCTAATACCCAAGAAGCTAATGAAGTAGACATATTAACCTCAATAACAAATATACCTGAAGATGAAGCTTCAGAAGACTTCTTTCCCTTCAAGCTTGCGAGGTAAGCCTTGCAGTTCCTTTTCCAATGACCTTTCACTCCACAGTGATAACAAGGGTCATCAGATTTGGTATTGTCCTTGTTTGCTTTAACTGCTTTGTTATTGCTCTTAGCCTTCTTGGATGTTTTCTTAAAACTTCCTTTAATCTTCCTTTTAAATCCCTTGGAGGATTGAATGGCTAAGACATGCCCACTACTAGCTTTGACATTGGGCTCCACAGTCTTAAGCATGTTCAGCAACTCAGGGAGTGTGCATTCGAGCTTATTCATATTGAAATTCATAATAAATTGTGAATAACTCTCAGGCAGAGATTGCAGAACCAAGTCAACACTTAGTTCATGGTCCATTATAGAACCCAATTGAGCCAACTTCTCAATAAAGCCAATCATCTTCAGTACATGAACACTGACTGAAGATCCTTCTGCCATTTTGCACCGGTATAGTTGCTTGGAAGTCTCATATCTTTCCACACGTGACTGTTCATCATACAACTCCTTGAGATGAAATATCATAGTGTAAGCATCCATACCCTCATGTTGCTTTTGCAACTCAGGTGACATTGCTGCAAGCATCACACATGTTGCAGTGTTATCGTCATCACTGTGTTTATTGTAAGCAGCCACCTCTTCCTCAGTCGAGTCCTCAGTAGGTACCTCGGGAAAGGGCTTCTCCAGGACATAACCAATTTTCTCATGCTTGAGAACAATTCTCAAATTGCGGTGCCAATCGAGAAAATTAGGCCCGATCAGTTTGTTGGCATCCAGTATGCCTCTCAAATTCATATGGTTACTCATGATTCAAAACTGTAAATGACGAAAAAAATAAAGAATTAATATGTATTAAAATGCATTGCATAATTTAATATGGACTTTAATCAAATTAAATATGCTCCCACTGTTTAAAATAAATTTATGACCCTCATGCATAAATTAGTAGAATCCATACTTGATTCCCAGTAGGCTAGGACCCCATTTATTATATTAAGACCTTGAGTGTACTCAACAAACCTTAATAAAATATTTGGGTAGATACTGTTATCAATTGTATCTCCATACAATTCCCAGATCATTAAGCTGACAACTATTTTGTCTTCACACATCTTATATGTTAGCTTAACACGCCTCTAGAATTTATCTTCTTGAGTGTACTCAACAAAAGATAAATTTTAGTTAAGTCAAACCCATTATTCAGAAATATCAAATATTTCATAGTGCAAAACATATCCCTAATGGACCAGCCTTGAGTGTACTCAACAAGCTAGGATCGATTTAGGACTCTCGTTTTTCACTATAATGATGGAAGGCAAATAATAATTTTGACTTAATATTTTAGCGAGGGGTTTATCATGCAAGTGTCTCATCAATACCATCATGTATATATATGTACATATTTCATCAAACATGCAAATAAACATACATATAAGAGTGGATGATTATGGATTAATTCTATCTAGTCTTTCCGAGCCACCAGGAAGACTAGTTGGTCAAGTCCTAGGGGTTATTGCATTGAGATAATATCAATGCACCATCTCCATGGTTCCCTTCACTTCTTGCATCTTTAATCAGACTTGCCACAACCTGTATCCTATACTAGTGGCACGCAGGCCTGAATAACAATGGACGCGCAGGCCCAAAACAATTGTAATAATAACGGACTCGCAGGTCCAAAATTAATTTAAGAGCTCGCAGGCCCCATAAAACAACAAGAATTAAATAAACCATTCAACACATCCATATGGTCCAATCCATAATCATCCACTAACTAAACATTCATCACATAAATGCCTTCCTACATAATATCTAATATTACATGCATAAATGTTTCAAGAATCTAGCAATAATGTTCGTCTAAACTTATTTGATAAAATGGATCGAAAATAATTAATTAATCAAATTAACTAATTAAATAAATTAGCGGGTCTTATTTAATTAAAATCAAATTTTAATTAAATGTCAAATTAGAGTCCAACTCTAATTTCACAATTATAGGGCGAAACAATTTAATCAAAATCAAATTCTAATTAAATATTAAATTAGAGTCCAACTCTAATTACAATTGAATTAACATTTTTAATTTAGGATAAAACTCCTAAACAAAATAAAATTCAATTTATGGCCAAAATTTAATATTTAAGTTAAAACCAATTTTAACAAAAATATAAAAATCGTCAATTTTAAATAAAATTTTAAATGGGTCATAGTTGAGTTTTATAGGTCAAACCACTTGAAAATAAAATTTAAAACCAATTTTAAATTTAAATTTAAAACATTCTGAAAATTGCAATTTGACCCATTTAGAATTTATACAAAAAGGGCCTTTCAAGCTCCTTTCTATTAAAAATTGCATTATGACCCTAAGGCTAAATTGCAGCCAGGAGCCTCTAATTTCAGAAATTACAACTGAGGCCCCCGTCCCCAAATCAGCCACCCGTCTAACAGAAACCCTAAATTTCTCCCTCAAATTGCGGCGCCGGTCGATCGGGAATATGGTGGTGCGAACCCGGCGCACCACCGGACGCAGCTGCAGCGCACGGCGCTGCTGCGTATTCCAGCAGCGGCGCTCGCTGCTGAGCGCCGCTGTGCAGCAGCGACTCTCGCTGCTGCTTCCGGGCAGTGGCGGCGCTGCCTTTGAGCAGCCGGTTTTTGCCGCCATTGCCCCGGTGCCTTCCCCGCCCGGCCGGTGGCCACGCCGCCACCGCCGGATTTTCAGATCCAATAAAAAAAAAATTTCTTTTACAGAACATAATTTTGTAGACGAGAAACATTTTTCCATTATTGCTAAACTCAAGAATAACATAAATAATCAACTTTTGATTTTTGCAAACTACAAAACAGCTTTTAACAAACACAAAGGAGGCTCTGATACCACTGTTGGGATTCTACTTAAGCATGCACAGCGGAATTAGATTATTTTCGAATCCCAAACAAGGATCTACTTTGTATTTAGATGAAAGCTGTGATAGAATAAATACCTTTGATGAATTCTGCAAACTCTTTTGCTGATTCTCGAACTCCAATGATCACGATCTGCAATCCAAGCTGTCCAATTGTCCAGCCTCCAATGGTGATCCACACAGAGAACAGGAATGGTGGCTAGGGTTTTCTTTCTTGTGCTAGCAAGAATAATGAAAATCTCTACAGTTTTCAAACCCTAGAAGCTTATTAGTATATGTCCAAACGGGCTCGGTCCGTCTATTAAATTGAACCCGGTCCAATATTTAATTAGTCAAATAATTGAATCCGGTCCATTAATTAATTAATCCAATTAATTAATTCGGGCATATTAATAAGCAAATCAATTAATTAATTATCCAACATTTGTCAATTAATTAATTGGTAAATCGCATTCTTCTGGTTCTCTTTTGTGTGTGACCCATTAGGTTCCCAATCACGATGCCAAACGTCGTGAATTATTATTTTGATCTAATCAAAATTGATAAATTAAATTACCCCTTTTAATTTATCATCAATTCACATTCGTCGTCCCAGATTGACATCTAGCAATGTGTCAGGGCAACACATGTGACGGGAAATGTCATGTGGCATGACAAAACCAAACTCGTTCGATTACCGTGAAACTATAATCTTTTCGTCAATATGATCCGATCAATTACGAGATATGGATGTGTATCAATCTCAATTATCGATCATATCTTTTATCCTACTGTTAAGTCAATGTAAGTCGAAAACTCTTTTCCGACTTATGAGTTCACCTTGGCCAAGGATTTCATTATCAACTTAACTGGATGAAATGTAGATCATAATCTCTTACTATCTAAGAGTGACGAATCCTCTATTGATCATTCACAACCTTCATATGATTCTTGACATACCCGAACGATGTCGTATTAGCGACCCCTTGACAGAGCAACATCCGACATCACCAAAGCATGACTGTCCTCACATAAGGCACTATGATGACCTCAAGTCAAAAGACCAATTCCACTACCGAACGTTAGAGATTAACCACTGACACTCAGATAGTTTTCCATGTGGAATCTCTCAGCGGGTCTCCAATGTTTTGTTCTATAACAAAACATTCACGTGTTCATTCAAGTGTCTCCACACTTTAGATTGTGAGATCAACTACTTACTTCTCAAGTAAGAAATGTCACACGTGATAGTCTATCCGTAATAACGATATCCGTATCTCGTTATTACATACGACCACGGATAATTTAAGATTCAGTCATATTGTAGTTTGTATCTCACAATCACAACTCCTTGTGATTAACAAACTGCAAAGACTTAAATCTACGGACTCTATTATTTAATATAATTCGTTAGAGAAGTAATTTAAATAAATAACAGATCTTGCCAAAAATGCATTAAACATATTAAAGTGTTTACAACCAAAATCGATTGTATCTAGGGCATAACACCAACAGTATCACGGTACTCTTTGTACATGTTATGATAACCAGTCCTACTTTGGTACCGTAACCAGATACCATAGTTCTTGATTGTGGTCGGGTTCTTCTTAAAGATCTATTTACAAAAAAGCATAGAGAGGAATGTAAGAAATAAATGATCAATCAATAAAAATTATAGACAGAACAAACAATGTTTACTTACTGGTGGAATGAACGGTTAATTTTGTAACAATGGATTAGGAGCTCAAATGAAAGCAGCAGGATAGATTTTTGTGTGGGAAAAAAAGAGATCTTTGGCATAAAACAAAATGTGTAGGCACCCACGAGTATATATCTCTTCAGGGCGGTTAATTAATAGATATAGATCAAAAGTAAAAATTAAAACAACCTGGACCTCTGGGAAACATTATTCAAATCTTTCTCATTATAAATAAACTAAGTTGCCGACCATTGGAAAGATTATATAACATTCTACGTGTATGCAATAGGGATTAATGAAACCTTTCACAGAGGGCTGTGAAACGGGGAACTGAAGATGGCTTACACCATCGCAATTAAACAAATAAATAACAGTTGTTTTGAAGGCATAACTACAACTATTATACATAATCACTACTTTTGTAGTAGCAGTATATCAAGTCTATTACCTGCTCTATCCACCAACTACTGCTATACGCTTTCTAGGTGGAGAGAAAAATAATTTCCACCCAAAGATCGGAATTCATCAGATAAATTGCTACTCAGTATATAAAATATTCTTTTAGCATATGGCTCAATCATCCCTTATTCTTGTCCTATATCAAGAACTGTTCTTGGCGAGATAAAAGAGTGCAAATGAAACGAGAACCAAAATCTGAACATTTTAATACTCGTAATGACTGATTTAAGAATTCAGGAAGAGACCAAGCTGGAAGCTAGATCTGGGGCAGATTTATTTATTAAAATTTCAAAAAATCATAGCATTTACTAAAAAATTAACAGCAAACATACACATTATGTTCATTTTCTGCAATGCAAAATGGAAGTACTCCATCAAACATACTATGCGATCAAATAGCATCAAAATATCCAATTTCTCAATAATTGAAATCGGTAAAATATAAGCCTTCAATAAATTAAAAATGAAGGCGCACCTCGTTAATAGCGAGGACTTGGCCGTTGCCCTTCTTCACCTTCTTAAGCTTCCTCAGGAAATACCTTTAAAATCAAAATAACAATTCGTTTCGGTTAGGAACAAGTAAATGCAAAGAAATAGAGAAAGGGACAACTTGGCTTTCGAGGAGCCAAAACCTCCACAAATGTATCTGACTAATTGATCTGATGATCAATATTCTGCCAAATAAATAGTGTTGGTTACAATGGTAACTGAATGACTACTAACTAAGCAACTGACCCACGAAATAAGCAAACAAACATAATTAATGGAAGAATTCAAAAATTATGTGTTAACTTTGACACAATTCATTTTTCAGGTGTCAAGTTTCAAAATGCAAAATTCATGTATTTATTTATTAATTAAAAATATTTTTATTCATTAATTATTAAATAATATAATTAACTCTCATCACCTCCACCACCCCCTAATTCTGGGGACTATTTCGGCCACCGTTCCGACTACCACTCTTCTCCGACGACCGTTCCGACGACGGCTCTTATTCCGACAATTATTCCGACGATCACAGTTCAAAAAATTTATTGGTCACATGTCACATATTTCAAAATTAGTTGGTCACATATCAAAATTTATAAGTCACAAGTCACAGATTTCCAAATTAATAGGTCACATATTATAAAATTTGAAGGTCACAGATTATATTTTTAGTCACAGAAAACCAAATCACCATATCCTCCACCTGCACCACTGTCGACGCTACAACCATTGTCAACCCACCACACACCACATCAAGTAAATACCACCACACACCGATAGTGCCACCACCACCGCACCCCACAGCACGCACACTCACCACGACATTACTCTGAAAAAAATTCCCAACTCTTAGATCTAATCTACGAACCACACACACCAATACACCACAGCCACCAACACACCACCAACACAGCCAATCCGCCACCACACAGATCTGCCAACAAAAAAGCAAACCACCACTGCCTGCAACCGCTACCGACTGCTACAAGCAGCAGCGGCAGCAAGCTGCTGCCTGCAAGCTAGCAGCAGCCGACCGCTGCGAGCAACAGCGGTCGGCTGCTGCTCAAGATCGCTGCTGTCGGCAGCAGCAGCAAGCCGCTGCCGACAGAAAGGAGGGGGAGGGGAGGGTGATGCCGGCAGCTTGCAGCGGCAGAAAGCCGCTGCCGACAGAAAGGAGGGGAGGAGAGGGGGGAGTGACGAAGAGATGGGAGGGGGGAGAGAGACAGAGAGAAAGAGAGGAGAGGAGAGGAGAGGGGGAGGTGTGAAAAATTAGGGTTATGATATTTATATATTACCTGATTTTTGAAAAATAAAGTTTGATCCCTGATTTTTGAACTCTAAACTTTAAACCCCTGGAATTATGTAATTTCCACTATTTAGATTAGCTTGAACTGTCTAAAAATGATAAAAATAAAAAGCCCACGAAAGCACCCATAAACAAGGCAGCGAGCTTCTCTTTAACGGCAAAAATACAGTCTATGCCGTCTTCTTGTCGTTGCTGGTGCTCTTCCATCCTGAACGATTGGCGTTATTATCCAAGGCCAGTCGGGGGGAGGAAATCTCCAACAATCCATGCACACAAAAGGGCCCCAACGGTCTAGAAAGTTTCCATTCTTTGGCATTACTCGTAAACACCTTAACCTCGAAAATCTGATAAGAATATCGAAGAAAAAAGGATTGACTGATTTATAAAATCAGTATCCATATGATCTATTCTGAGATATAACATAACGGCGAATCCCAGTGGCATATCCAGAAAAATAGACGTAGTTGTGAGAAGAGATATCAATGCATCCTTAAACTTGTTGAGGACCACACTCACCAAGCTGATTACTTTCTTCATTACGACTGATTTGATTTACCATTCACGTATATATTTTTCTGATACTGAATTGAATTCCAAATGAAAGCTAAGCTATTATACTACTCACTGTGCCGTGGAGAAGATCCAGGTGAAGTGTTTTACCTAGTCAAGTAAAGAAACAACTTAAGAGATAAACTAGCATAGTAAATGGAGAAGAAGATCTGGTCGTTGATTTTATTTAAAGTCAAATTAGCATGGTAGATCTTATCCACCAAAGAGGTTACAAATCCATTATTTCAACGATAGTTTTGGTGAGAAAAATATCATTCCATTAATTCAAACACCAAACCACTACTTCCTCTACATCTGGTCATAGTTCTAAAAATCAAAAGAAGTTGACAGGAGTTCCTGTCTATGAAGAACGGGTCATTTTCGTTGATCCACGGGAGATAAACGATTCTACAAGGCTAGGAGTGTTGCAAGGTAGTAGATTCCACAGAGAGCTGTAAGGGGTGCAGTTAGGAGATCAGATAGTACAGGTCGTCTAGTCTGATAGACTGTAAGTTGTTAAAATCGTTTATAGTGGATTGTCTGGAAAAGTGTCTGAGATTTTTCGCGGTAGGTTTCTCCGTGAACATCCCGGTGTTTGATTTACTACTTTATTTATTTACTATTTATGATATATACGATATGCGGTATTCGAACTTAGGATTAATTGGACTTACATGTTTAATCATTTAACAAAGAATTAAAAAAAGTGACTTGTTGCTGTTTAATTCGTTAATATTATTAATTTCACATATTACACATATTTATCCCCTCTTAGTGTTGTAAGGGTCGAACTTAGCTTTTTTCTCAAAATAGAAGGAATAACAGATTCGACCATAGGCTAATTTTGCACAATTATCATGAATCAAGGAAAACGTGTAAATACAAACAGTAAATGAGATCAAGAAACTTGCTGAAAAATGCACCAAGAAAAATGGACACACACCTAGTGTGGGAGAGTTGTTATGCCAGAAAACATCCCAACTAGTCGTAGTGTGGTGTGTAATAATAAATAATTTTATGTGATTTTAATAAAAGCTATTTAAGTGAATAAAAAGTTGCTTAAAATTGTGGTATACTAACAAAATTCGTGGTAGTAACATAGTTGGGCAAACAAAAATCAATTTTTTGGCTTAAAAACGTTATTTGGGCAAAAGCAACTTCTCTACTTAGAATGCAACTTTGTGATTTGGCGTCTTTTTAACAGTGTTCTAAAAGGCATAAAGTGTGATTACTCGTGGAGATGAAACTTCAAGCTTTATGAATTTAAGCGAGTCTAAACAAGATTTAGCCCATTTTTGAGTCATATTAAGGCCCTGTGTGTTAGAAAAAAAATTCCCAAAAAAATCAATTTTTGTGCCTTTCTTTTCAACCATTAGGGCCCCAGCACGACACAATGGAGTTAAACATTTCGGCTGCACAATGAAAGCAACAGTCCGAATTACCCTTTCTAGTGCGTCCAGACACAGCCTAAAATTTTCATTCTCATTCTTCTACTCATTTTCAACCATACATTATTCAATAAAATAATATTTTTACATCACATCAATAATTTTTCCTTATTTTCAACCACAAATTCTCCATCAATCTACTAATTCAAAATACATTCTTCCAAAATAATATGACTCAAATACTTAGCCCTTGTTGGTCTCCATTTTTCCAAATCATAAGTAGTGGAATAGTAATTTTTTGGAGAATGTGTGGTTAAAAAAAAGAAGGAAAAATTTTTAGGTTTACATGTAATATTGTATTATCGGAAAATGTGTGATTGATAATGAAAGAGAGAAAAATGAATGTTAATTTAATGGGGGCCAAACATGAGCTAATATTATTTTAATTTTTTAATCATTTTAAAAATTGTTTAATAATTAAAATAATACATATCAAACACTTAAAATTATAAAATACTAATAAAGCACGATTAGAGAGAGAGAGAGAGAATCCATCTGTTTAGGGATTAAAAAAATAGCGTCTAGGCGCTAGCTATACAACTTTTTATAACTCTATTTTTTAGTACAATGACATGTTATATCAGTCAAACCGTTAGATACGTCATCAAATCTTTTCAATTTTGCAAGTGGTATTTACTTGGTGATGGATGGGATTTCAGTTTTCAAAGTTCAGTGACTAGCGGGGTAATTTTGAAATTCAATAATCCTGTGGGAACTTTAAGAAAGGTCCAGTGACCATTTATGGAATTAACCTTATAATACGGTGTAATAAGCAAATTTTGTGTTGGTCCATTTCTATTTGGTAGTTATACCCATGTCATTTTTAAAAAAAAAAAAAATGCACTATGTTTTAACTGTATTGAAGGTCTATAACATTTATTCAATAGACATTATGTTCTTACTTTTTTCATCACATTCTTATCATTAACTTTTCATTAGCATCTTATCGCTAATAACGATATTTGTCCGAAAATCCTATCAGCATACATCAAAGTGAGTGGTAAATATTTAGTCACAATTTTTTTTTTTACTTATTTAAATATACGAGTATTAAATAAGTCTTTTAATCACTTTAATGGATTTTGGATGAAAGTCGCCATAAAGAATAGGATGTGTTAATTAATAAAATGTTAAAAATGAAGAGTATGAAAAAGGTTAATAATTAAAGTGTGTAACAGATAAATATTATAAATTTTCATTCAATTTAAATGTGTTGCATTAATAATAGTTGCTTGGATAATGCCCAAGAATCATACTCGAAATCACACATAAACATGGCAGCCAAAATTAGAGTTTATGTATCAAAAAGTCCCAATTTATATGACCTGAGGCTGAGAATCTTGTCATTTGAGCAGCCTGCTTTGATTAGGGTCGGTTTGGGGAGGAAATTTTAATATCTTAATATTAGTATTTAAATTATAATTTTATGCATAAATAAAAATATTCGGTCTATCTAAAACAAAACTTGAATAACGAACATTATTAATAAAAAAAATGCTCCATAATATTAACAAGTAGTCGATATCATCACCACCCAGAAACTTGATTTATTTCGTCAAAACCAGGAAAACTTCATCAGAGGATCCGAACTTGGCAATTCCAACTATTTGGACGGTTCACCGACACCTTTATGACAAAAGTCTGATTAATATTTAAATTTAGATGTCTTCTTCTTGTCGTTGCTGGTGCTCTCCTATCCCGAACAATTGGCGGTAATATCCAAGGCCAGTCGGAGGGAGGACATCTCCTACGATCCATGCGCAGAAAAGGGCCCCAACGGTCTAGAAAGTTTACATTCTTTGGCATAACTCCTAAACACCTTAACCTCGAACAATTGTGTTTATTTTTAACAAATTGATTTCAAGTGTCCATAGTAATTATTGCACATGAATAAAATTGATGATACGAAACTCGAGGTCAAGTAATTTACATACAACGATCGACATGGAAATAAAATCGATCAATCAAGACTATGAAGAATGATATTGCAAAATCGGCAAAAAGATGCATCAACGAGAATTGAAATAAAAGTCGATATACGATCAAGCATACACATCAAGATGTTTAAAACAAAGCACTTAAACTTTTTGTACTCACATGTAAAGGTAAAACACTTTAGCACTTGGCAATAAATCGTGACGAGCTCAAGTTTTGATTTTACAATCGAAAAATCACGACAAAAATGTTTTACTCCAAAAATATGTTTTTCAAAGGTAAAAATCGAAATACGTATTTTTAAATATGACAAATATTTTTAAACATCACTCAAGTACCTACATTTGATAGATATTAAAACGAGGATGTTTCAAGCCAAAACTGGTTATACCGGACGTCTGGTACAGCTGATTTGTCTCCAATGGTCAAGAATTTAACCGTTCTGACAAAAAGTAACAGTTAGTTGACAGTCTGGTATTTACCGGACGTCCGGTAAGGGTCGTTCGGTACGGCAGAGTTTTGACGGTTTTTTTCTATAAATACCAACTCACTTTGCAATCAATGCCGACCAATTCCTAGAAAAATAAGTGAGGTTCTATTGAGATAAATCTTTGATTTTTGTTATTTATTCATCTATGCAAATTGATTTATACTTGAAAAACTTTTGATCTTTATTATTTATTCATCTGTACAAATCTCTTATCAAATTTTTTCATATTCAACACTTGAGCCAAATTCATTATCATCTATTGAAGTGTTTGTCTCTTCTCTTCTTATTCTCAACTTTGAATATATTATTCATTAAGAATAGAAGATTCAATTTGTAAAATTCATTTTGAATTGTGGATCGTGTTAAAGTCTCTTAAAGATCAACATTGTATAAGGATTGATGTTCATTGTTGTAAGTCACCGTGTGGGTCATATTGAGATCCCGTAAAGCTCAATAGTGTGGTTCATATTGAGATCCCGTAAAGCTCAATAGAATGGGTCGTGTTAAGGTCCCGAAAAGCTTAACGGTGTAAAAGGATCGGTACTATTTGTTTGTAAGTTACCATTAACTCTAGTGTATTTGGCCATGTTCGTGACGGAGAACTTGGTAATAGGGACGTACAACACATTGTATATCGAATCTCATTAAATTGGTTTGTTATCTTTGCATATTTACTTGTTGTATTACACTTTGCATTTATATCTTGTGTATTGAATAGTTTTGAGATTAAGTGTCGAAAAAGTTTCAAAAATCAATTCACCCTCCTCTTGATTAGTTATACTTGGGCTAACACGCCGTACTTCCAAGATTCCCACCAAAAAATTGAGGAAAAACCAATCATAAAAGAATTATCGGGGAAGAATCTCTTAAAAAAGCTGGATGAGATTTGTGCTCTTAATTCTAATGCGTCCACTTTTGGCGCGTAGTGTTCTTGGCTTTGAGCTAAAAACAAGTTTCTAAGTGCTTCATTTCCACATCGGTTCTTCCTTCAAGGACCATGCCTTTCTTCATGGTTCTGATGGTTTTTACCACAAGAACACTCGTGGTTATAGTGTCGATGCTCCTGCAGACGACGTCAATTTGTAGACCCCCAAAAAATACTGATGATGTGGCCAACAGATCCCAATGTCTCTTACGTCCACGCAAGCTTAGTTCCTACATACTTGGATAAACCGTTAGACACATGTGACCTTCTTCGAGGTGGTGGAGTTGGTTGCGCACCTCGATGATCAAGTCAATTGGAGAAATAAGTATATAAGTGAGGGAGAACTTCAAACGTGAGCCTCCAATATAAAAAAAGGGGGTCGGCTTTAGGGAATAACATGTAGAAGATATGATAGCAAGATTATAGTATTGAGAGACTAAACTTGCATTACCTTCGAATGACACTAAGTATGAGATTTTATACTTGGACAAGACAAATGAAGGTCGTGGGATAACAAGCTCGTGGCCTCATCTAGATGACTAATCTTTCTTGTCATAGATATCAATCAATCATAACCTTAAATACTAATGTCACTTTTGTATCCATAAGGCCTAGCTTGTGACCTTTGACCTAACCAAATAGGATGGCGACAGTGGCGGTGACAGTTAAGTGTCTTGTCAATCTCATAATGCAAGATCTGCTTAAGATCTCTTCACCGTCTCATCCTGAACTGGTTCCTCCCATGGAGTTCGTGTATAATGGGGTCGATCTAGCATTGCCTCGCGGGGAAAACGGGTCGTTCGCGTTTGAGGAATGGTCCATTTTTGCCTCATGTTAATATATAGGACGTGCAACCGCCGAACCATTTTGTCACATAGGCTGGTTGAGACCATATAGGAGTTCCCATGTAGAGGTGTAACATAAACTCTATAAATAAACGTATGTATTCAGAATGAGTGAAGGCTGAAACTTGGGGTGTCTAATCACATATTTGAGTGTGCTTATAAATATCCAGGCTACTACGTTTTGTAGCTTAAAAAATAATCTGCCATGGCTAGTATTGGAGCCTGGGCTGGCCATGCCAACTTGTCATTTTTTAAATTTTCTAAACGATTTGATACAATTTATAACTAGACAGAATTGAAAGTTGAAAACATGTTTAATTCCTAAGCAAATAATTAAAAATAAAATGGACATGCGCTTTGTAGTATATGTAAAGGAATAAATCTATTTGTACAAAAAAAAATACATAATCTTTTACCTATGGGGGGCCGCCACTTGACGAGTATGTAAAAGATTATGTCAGTTTTTGTACCCCTAACAAAACTCATATTTAAAATTGTTTTTTAGTAGGGACTGTTATTGTTACCGTTACCGTGGCTGGCTTGGCTGATGTGTTGTTGCATGGCGGGAGACTCCCTCCCTCGATTTTATGCATACAGAATCATTTTTACAATAACATAATTCTTGACATACCAATTGGTATAATGTCACATGATATTTATTATTTAATTGTTTTAAATACAGTAAATTTTTAAATTCAATCATATTTTGTCAACACTCATTGTGTCATTCTATCTGTCAACCACTTTCTAATAGAGTGACAATCTATATATATTAAAAGTGTCAGCCATGTTTGAGCACAATTTTCTTTTTTAATTTATTTTCACTAATTCATTTTTAAGCACTGATTTTTTTTTTTAATAATTTTATACGCAAATCTCAAAAAAAAATTATAAAAAAAATATATATATATATTTTTGGAAAATGGAACTCACCCATGTGAGTGTATGAACACCATTATATAACTCAAATTGTGTACAAGTAGAGTTATCCCTCTTATTAATGTAATTTATACTCATGGGTGGACCCAACATTGAAGTTCAGCCCGGACGAAAGTTGACCGGTCAATATCGACAATCAGCGATCGTAAGGGCGATGTCGTTTATTAATATTTAAAACTTAATATATATTACTGTGTTAACAATAATCTCAAATTCAGTAAGTGCCCCAATGGTAAGGATTTCAATAATCTTTGAGGATAGTCATGGGTTGGACTCTCCCCTTCCTATGGCCATTAATTTTGGTAAAAATTATAAAATGGTAAAAATTGAAGAACTAAAAATATATGAATTGCAAGCTCTAACCAACTCGACTAAATGAGGCGTTTGAAAATGAAATGAAATAACAGTTATATAAGCTAAAAAATTTATCTATTGTAAAAAAAAAAAAAAAGGGATTGCCGGGTGCTAGGTCCGCCACTATTTATACATATGTGTAGTGGTTGGCTACCCTAAACTGTACCTGCCATATTGCAGATCGAGCAGGTTTGCCCACGTGTCATTTTTTATTTTCTCAATAATTTAATACAATTTGTAACTAAGCCAAAATTGGGGGAAAATTAAAATTCTTGTGTAAATGAAAATAGAAGAATTAATCTAAGTGTACATCAAGTTTGATACCCCTATGTGTAAGAAATTTGATCATTGATTTGAATTAATATTGTTAAAATCAATGATCATTATATCTGTCATACTAAATAATGTCTATCAAATTGTCAAACTTAATATACGTACTAAAAACTTTACATTTGGCACTTACTAGTAATTTGTTTAAACGTAGTCTACGAAAAAAAAATTAAAAATTCACCGAACACAGCCCATACTTTATGGTGGAACAACCCTGAACTAGTCCATAGCAAATATGCTAGTTTCCTTTATAGTTCCCATTTGTTGGATATTAAAATCAAATATTTAAGTTTTGTTTGAGCCCCATTTTTATTGTAAGAATATATTTTAGAATTGTAGATTAATAGAGAATGTGAGATTAAAAAAAATATAAATTTACGTGTAATATTATTTTATTGAAAAGTGTGGTTAAAAAAATAGAGAGAAAAATGTATTTTGAAAATAATGGATATCAAACAAGAGCTTAGTAAATTTTGATAAAAATTGAAGAATTGTATAGTTGAGAAATTATGAATCATGTAAAATTTGTGATGGAAATTAATGTCGATTTTAACTTGAATTAAAATCTTAATTTTAATTTTACCAAAGGGCATTCCAACTCATTTTTAACATGACTAATCTTTATGTTTTTATTTAAATAATTGTATTAATATTAAAAATTTGTTTGGTACATATTTTTTTTAATCTTAAAATTCATTTTTAATCTTTCATTATATCAAAAAATAATTTTACGCGTGGATTGATAACTTTGAGCTTGTTTGAGCCCCCCCCCCCCCCCCCCCCCCCCTTCTTTTTTCCATTTTTTTTTTTTTTTTTTTGACAAAAATGCATTTTGGTATAATGATTTGATAGAAAATGTGTATTTAATGAATAATGAAAAAATTTGAGTTTGAGTATATTATTATTTTATTAAAAATTTTGTGGTTGAAAATAAGAGATAAAAATGAATTTTGAAAATAACGGAAACTAAACAATGAGCTCTATCTATTTTTAATCATATATTATCGAACAAAATTATTTTTTATAACATTTATTTTCAAAAATCTAAATCGAATGGGTCATAGAGATGATGATGTAAAATGAGGGTTAAATTCACCAATGATCATCCAACTTTATACTCAGTATCACCATGATCACCCAATTTGATTTTATTTTACAATGACCATCCAATTTCATATAATGTTTCACCATAATCGACCAACTTCTTTTCACCATTTTCAATAATTTTAAAATGGACAAAATGGTAACTTTACATTATATATATAATTTTTTTAAAAGAAGTTTTTATTGTATTTTATTTTTTAAAATAAAATACAAAATAAGTTTTTATTTTTTTAAATAAGTTATTTTTTTAAGTAACTTATTTTCAAAATAAGTTTTTATTTTATTCTATTTTTTAAGTAACTTTTTTAAAATAATATTTTAATTTAATTTATATATAATACAAAGTTATTGTTTTACATCTTTTAAAATTAGTTAAAAGAAGTTGGGTAGTCATTGTAAAACGTTATATGAAATTAAATGATCATGGTGAAACATATTTAATTGGATGGTTATGGTGAAATAAAATTAAATTTGGTGACTATGATAATACTAAATATAAAGTTGAGTGTCTATGGTGAAACAAAATCAAATTGAATGGACGTGGTGGTGACACTAAATATGAAGTGGGGTGACTATTGGTGAATTTAACTTTGTAGAATGAACTAAATATATTATTTTGTTAATTTGAAACACGGTATATTTTCTCTTTTAAATGCATTTATTGTATCATTTTTTGTTCAATAATGTATTTTGAAATAATATTTTGATGGAGAATTTGTGGTCAAATTTTAAGAAAAAAATTTGAATTTACGTTTAATATTATTTTATTGAAAATTGTATAATTGAAAATAAAAGAGAAAATATATATATTAAAAATAATAGAATGCAAGGCATCTAACATAGTGATACGAGAGAAGAGGGGGTAAAAGAGGTGCGTGGAGATAGAAAACCTAGATGAATTAATAACAATTGTCTCCCTCTTCCTATCTAGGGGGTGGGTGGGTGCGGGGGAGTTTTTTTGGGGGATTATTCAAACTGGCCTGTTGACTTAGTCTATTTGGGATTTTCGTAGAAAAATCTATTTTACCCTTAATGAAATAGGTTTCTTTATTGCAAGACATATCCTTCTATTTTAAAGTAGGTTTCGGATTTGTTCTGTATTTCTTATATTTTGATTTTTAAAATATAAATTCATTCTTTGATCTAGTATATTAGCATAATCTGCTATTTTTTGTTCACACTCTCTTATAAGTTGTTTAATATGTTCCTCAGATATTTCATCTGTATTTTCTAATTGAGATTTCATATTTTCTACTTTTTCAAATATTCTTTTTAACAAATCGTCTAATCCTTTAACTGTATATCCTGGCATGATTGGATTATATAAACATTATCATAGCATTATAAACATCATGGTAGACAGTAATCCAAACATCATGAATAATCATAAACATTTATAATCCCTGCGATTCTCTAAGATCTTAAGAAATTCTTTCAAAATTTAACAAGAAATAGTAGTTCTACCTTAATTTTAATCTGGCTCTTTATTCTTAGAATCGAGTGAACTTCAGGCTCTGAATGTGCAAATTGTTTCCTTCAACGGCCTCCTGCCTTAACGGAATCCTTGCTATTCAGCTTCTTGCCTTCACTGTATCGCTTCTAAGGACAAATCCCTAGACTTGGATTAAAGAAAAACTGTTTTTGTTGTTAAACTAAGAAAGAAATTTCTTATTAGATCTATCAAGAATCTATGGGAATGAAAATTTAGAAATTCATTCTTCTATGTAAGAAATGGATTCTTTATTGATATTCTGGAATTGGTACAAAGATTATATCAAAAGACAGAAGTGTTTTTCTTGTAATATGAAAGCTTAAGTGTTTTTTCTCAACTCATTCTGCCTCTATCTTAGCCCAAAGGCTTCCATTTATACAACTACATGAGGCTCGATTATTGGCCTCTTACATCATTCATTACCTCATACTCCACTAATGGAGTCATATTATTACAATAATTTCTTCACTACTTAATTGTAGCTCTATTATTTCTTCCAGCTGTCCATCTTTCTTTCACATCTTCTTTTCCTCTATTGTCTTCATATAGAGTTTGTCAAGATTCTTCATAGTGGCGGGGCCTCTTTTCATTTGGATAGCATGTGGGACATTCCCTCAATTGGCATGATTCTTGTATGGTTGATGGACTTCCTTGGATTTGATGGATATTAAACTTTTGGATATATTCTTTTAAAATTGTAGACTTATCATTTCCATTATTTGTCATAAGTGTCCACCCTTCATATTGGCATAAGCATTGAAATTTTTTATCGTATAAATTTTTTGCCATGTTGTAGAGAACTTTCATCCCTAAGACTCTTCGGGATCTCATCCATTATCTGTTAATGTTTGGCAATGACTTTCTATTTTGGCCTACTTCAATTTGGAAATTTCGGCCTACATATCCGACTGTAATAATATGTTCTGCAAGATAATATATCTTTCCATCAATTTCTGGACTAATTGAGTAAAATTTAAGATATATTGGTCTTCCTTTGGCGAATTTTGAAACTTCTCCTCGGAAGATATCATCAAATTTCTCAATTTCTTTTAAATCTTTTCCTGGATAAATTAAGTCCAAGAATCCATAGTCTGCTGCCATTTTAACCATGTTAGGGTCTCCATCGTTTGTAATGATCATCCTTGGGTAAACATGTTCTCCTGGAGAGATGAAATATGATTCATCATCTTGTAGTTCATAGACAAGTTTTGCAAAAGTTTTATATTCTTCTTCTCTTGGTGTTAAAGGGGTTTCATCGTCTTCATCTGCTCTGATTTTGATCACCCTTGTATGTTTATCATTATTTTTTATTGTCACCTTTCGGGGACTTTCCATGATTGTATCTCTTTTTATTTGACTGGGTCCACCGCTGCTTCCACTTGGTGTACCTGTTTGTATTCCCTGTTTGGTATTTTGAGATTGTGCTAAAGTATCAATCCCTGTATTTTTGGTATTTGTAGACTCTAATTGTGCTTCAAGAGCATCAATTCGGTCTTTTAATTCATTGGTAACCTTGGTATGGGACGCACTGATCTCAAGTAATAATTTGACATTATAACTTAAGGTTTCAGCTAATGCCTCCATTCCAATTTTTATATCATCAACTTCATCTTTGGCATATGCTGCTGCAGATTTTATTTCTGATATCTCCTGCTTGATATTATCCATCTCCGAACTCGATATTCCTGCTTAAAAAATCAGCAAGATAATTGTTTATACCTTTAATATGAATAATATCGAAATTATAAAATGACAAATATGCTTGCCATCTGTGCAATCTCCTATATTGAGGCTCCATTGGCAACTTATTTTTAATTAATCCTGTAACATTAGAATTGTCAGTTTCAACAATAAACTTTTTAGATAATAGGAATAATGAAAACTTTTTTATTCCTCTAATAATTGCTAACAATTCTTTTTCATGAGTGGTATAATTTATTTCTGCTTGGTTAAAAGTTCCACTTGAATACCTGCAAATTTCATTTAAATCTGTTTTTAATATGGCTGCCCAATATTTATCAGAAGCATCTGTATTAACAACCAAATTATCCTTTTCATCTGGTAATCTTAATTTTGGTAAATTTTTGCATTCTTCTTTTAATAATTTAATTATTTCTGTATGTTCTTCACTCCATCCTTTAGTATTTGTTTTTCTAAGTAAAACTTGTATTTTATGTCTCTTTTTTGAAAGATTTTCAATAAATCCTTCTGCATAGTTTAAACATCCTAAAAACTTTTGTATTTGTTCTTTTGATTCTAATTTATTTGGAAAACTTTCTATCTTTTTAGATATATGCGTTTGCAATTTTATTCCTTTTTTATCTATTGATAATCCAAGAAAATCAATTTCTTGTTTTTCTATTATAGCTTTCTTTTTTGAAAGAACAATTCCTTCCTTTTTACATTCATTTATAAATTGTATCAAATGGTTTCTATGTTCTTCTTTAGTATTAGAACATATTAATATATCATCAACATATACTATTAAAAATTCATCAAACTTTCTAAATATATTATCCATTTTTCTTTGATATATTTGTGGTGCATTTTTTAAACCAAAAGGCATTACTAACCATTCATATTTACCTTGAGGCGTACTAAATGCAGTATATTGTATATTATCTTCTTCCATTTTAACTTGCCAAAAGCCTGATTTACAATCAAACTTGGAATAATATTGTTTTCCTTTTGCAAGGTTTATTAGGACTTCTTTATTTGGTAAAAAGTATCCATCAAATTTAGTATATTTGTTTAATTCTTTATAATTGATTACCATTCTAGCCTTTCTTCTAACTTACTCATAATGTTTCATAACCATAAAAGCTGGACTGCTATGAGGTCCATTGTTTGATCTAATAAGTTTTTGTTCTAGTAATTCTTTTATTTGGGTTTTAAATTCTTGTGTATCTTGTATAATATACATCATTGGTCTGACTCTAATTATAACATTTTCTGTTAATTCTATTTTTGCTTTAGGATGATATGGTTTCCAAAATAATAATGGATTTTCTCCACATGTCTTTTCTAATTGTTCTATAATTTTTCCTATACTTATTTCTATTTCTGCTTTTAATACTTTTTTGTATAGAATTTTTGTATTTATGTCTTTATTTATTATTGGTTTTTTCTCCCATTTATCACCACGCTGGACTGGCTGAACTTTATAGGGTCTAAATTCCCTTGGAATTTTTAATAAGTGTGCACATGGTGTTTGTAACATTATCATATAATTATTTTGTTTATAATATTGAAATTGTTGGATAAAGTCATTTCCTAATAGTATATCACAATCTAATTTATTGTAACTATATATTTTGTTTATTATTACTTGTTTACTTCCAAGTATTATACTGACTTTATCAGCACTATTAATTATTTGTGTACTTTCTCATGTTACTCCTATTATTTTTATTTTACTATTTTCATTCCATGATTTTATTAAGAAGTTTTTAAATATTGTAATATCACTTCCTGTATCTATTAAGGCACATGGTGTTATATTTGTTTCTACTATAGTAACTTGTATATATACGGCTAATGGAAAACTTATTTGATTATTCATTTATCTTTTTTCGCATAATATAGTTTGACCATTATGTGTTATATATAATCCTTCTCTTTTTATACTATAGTCTTTTAATCCATTTAGAAAACTTATTCCTGATAATATATGAGGATCTGTACTCATACTATTATCCATATAACATGGTACTACCATTTTAATTCCTCCTATTTTTATTGGTACTTTGACTTCAAATTCTGTAGTATGTATTTGTCCATCAAAATTTACATATCTATATGGTTCAACCTTTTGAGTCATTAATCCCTTATTTCTAATTAAAGCTATATGGCATTCACTTGCTCATGTATCAATTAATATATTTGGTCCTTCGATATATTCTCTTCCATTATAATATTCTCCTTCTATCTTCATATTTCCAGTATTTCTATGAAGTTTGATTTCTTTTACATTGCTAGTTCCTTCTAAATGTTTTCTAGGTAATTTAAGGCTTGTTGACCTTTTAATTAACCTTCCATCTCTAAACATTATATTATCAGAATAATCATCTTCTTTATCTTCTGTTATTTCAGGTTTATCCTTGAATATACTAAATTCATATTCTTTAGGAATTAAACTTATTTGTTTGCTTGGTTCTATTATTTTACTAATATCCTTGCATTCCTTGTGAACTTCTATGTATGGTTTTTTAGAATATATATTTCCATAGTTGGAGTTAGTAAATGTGTACAAAGCTCTATATTCTATAGTCATGATCTTGTCTCCTGGTTCCATTATATCATTTCTATGTAACTTAAAATGTAGTCCTAAGACTTCATTGAAGTTCTTATCTGTAATTGAGATACAATATTTTGGGTAACAAGTAAATATTAATTTTTGGTATGCCAAGTTTCCTTCTATAGTTCCTAAATGACTATCTTTTAAATTTATTATTCTTCCATCATGTAGCCTTACTGTTAAAGGTGAATCTATTCCTTCTCTAAATAAGGATTTAAACATTATTTGTATTCCTGCTAAATAGACATATTGAATTTTTTCTCCTTGTCTTTTACTAATTTTTGCTAATAATTCTTCTACTGTATTCCTTGTTAAAAGATTTAATTTATGTGTTCCTTGAATTGTTCTAACATTTATAGCTTTTTCAATTTTATGATATTCATTTATTGCTATTCTTTCTCTTTTCCATATTTTATCTAAGGCTTCCCATTTTCCTATCTTTAAATCTAAAGATAATTTTCTCATTTTCTTGAATTTGTTATTGTCAAATGTTACTTTTAATCCATAACCTTCTATTCCTTCATATTCTTGTTTATCTATATTATCTCTTTCTATTTCCTCAATTTCGTTATTCAGATTCAGATTCATTATCTTTTTCTGAGTCTGATTCGCTTATATATACCTCTTGATCATAATATTGTTCAATATCTGATATTTCACTTAATTCACTTTCTATATCTAAATATTCTTTTTGTAATATTTTAACCTTTTTCTTTTTACAATCAGGGCTTATATGTCCTATTTCTCCACAATTCCAACATTTGCATTGGCTTTTATCTTTTTTATAAGGTCTGTTTTTCTGTTGTCTATTCGGATTGTATTTCCTTTTATAATATCTTCTCCTAAGCTTTATATATTTTTTCTTAAAATTTCTAAATTTTTTAAATTTTTTATTTTTGAATTTTCTCTTAATATTTTTTCTTTCAGGATTACATCCCCATTGTGTAGGTTTTTCCATATCTTCACAACATATCTTAGTTAATTTTCCCGATTTTTTCATTAATTGTCTTTGTTGACATATGTATGCAAGTCTTTCAAATAAGAATTTTATTCTTGATCCTAAAGATCTAGGTGCTTCAGGGTTTTCTTTAATATATTTTTCAAATTATATTTTAAAATATATTCCCCATGTTCCTGGTAACTTATTATAGTACATAGATTTATACACATCTTGATTTTCATTACTATAAAATTGGGTATAATAATATTCTTTAAATTCACATGTATATTCTTTGATTTTACACATATCACATATTGTTAGGTTTATTAATTTTATCCTAGCATTTTCTTTTTCTTTTATTGCTTTTCCATCAAAATTTCTTATCCAATCTTCTCCTAAGAATTCATCTGAAATATAATTTACTAATCTTTCTATACCTTCTCTATCTGATTTTATTATTTCTGTTTGTACATTTCTTCTTATTAATGTCTTTGTATCATTATTTATTCCATCCCACCAATTTCTAACATTTCCTTCAAAAGATGCTACTAAAAAGTCTATCCTTCTTTCAGTACTTTCCCATGTATCATCTTTGTTATAGAAAAAGAATAATATCATTGAGTCTGCCCAAGTTACTAAGGCTTTTTTAATATCTATTTTACAATCTAAGTCTAATTTTGCTCCTCCATGTTTGACAGGTTTATCGTAATTATCATTTAGTTCAAATCTATTACTGTATTTGTTTCCTTTTGATGATTGTCTATTTCTTATAGTTTCATAATATTGTCTATATGGTTTAATGTATATAGGTGCATAACTTTCATCTGGATCTAATATTTCTTGTTTATTAGAGGATTCTGCTTTATTTGGTCCTCCTCCAGTATTCATTAGGACTTGATATTCATCTATATTTTCTAAATTTAATTCATCAAAATTTTCTATAAGTAAATCTAATTCTTCATTCATCTTTATCTTCTATATTATCCTGATTCTCTTTAATCTCTAATTTTCCTATTGCTTTTTCTTTAAATTTTTCCATTTTTTTCCTCTTCTTCTATTATTTTGGGTAAAATCTTTTTCCTAAATTCATCATCCATACTGCCTGCTTCTATTATTATATTTTCTTGCTCAGTATGCTTTTTCCCTATTCTAGACATTTCTTTTTCTATAAGTTTTTTGTCTATTGTTTTTTCTTTTCCTTTATTATTTTCTTTTATTTTTTTTACTTCAATTTTTAGAATATTAATATCATTTCTTACTTCTTTTATTTCATTATTTATGTTTTGAACATCATCTATTAATATTTTTATTAGTGTTTTTAATTCTTCTATATACTCACCAATTGACATTTATCTTTTCTTTGATTGACATAAGTAATATGTTCTACATTCAGTATCCTTACAATCTTTTATTATTTTATCACATTTTTGTCTTACATAATTATTATTTGTTAATTCTTTTATTTTTTCGTAATAACTTGCTCTTATTTTATATCTTTCTTGTTTTAATTTTAATATTTGTTTTTGTTGTGAGTTTGTTATATTTCCAGGTTTCAAAAGTTCATCTTGTATTTGTAGATTTATTTCTCTTACTCTTACTAATTTTTTATCTAAAATTTCTTTTATTTCCATTAATTCCATTAATTTTTATAAATCATTTGATTCATATTTTTCTTTATAATATAAATTGATTTCTTCTTCTTCAAAAGTTTCTATTATTTTTTCATATATATATCCTTCTTTTATTGATTCTATAATTAGTTTGTGTAGTATTTGTGCTTTAATTTCCATAGGTAATTTTCTAATTATTCTTAATGTTATTATTTTTAACTTATCGGGTATAGGTTTTAAAAATATATAACTTCATTTTTCTGTTTCTAATGTGTAATAATTATCTATTTTTATAATTCTATTACTCATAATTTTTGCAATATAACATCATTTCTTCTTTTTCAAGTTCAATGATAATTTTTCATATATATATTCATCTTTTAATGTTTCTATTATGAGGTTATCTATTATTTGTTCTTTTATTTTTTGAGGTAACTCTTTAATTATTATTAACGTTATTATTTTTATTTTCTTAGGAATATGTTCTAAAAATATATTACTTTCTCTACTATCTTCTATTTTGTAATACCAATCTGTTTTTGTAATTGTAATGTCCATGATCTCTATGGCTCTGATACCATTAGTTGGGGGGCTACTTAGAGCGAACAAAAATCAAATAATTCTTAAAATCTAAAATCTAATTAATCTTTAAATAGTTGTGTATTCTATGTATTCTTTTAATTTATCAAATTCTAATCTATTATTAGTTATAGATATATAAAATTTTAAAGTTAAATTGAATCTTAATTTCTTATATTCTTGTGGTAATCTATTCGTGATAGGTTTCCTCATCTATAGGTTTTTAATTAAATCTTCGAAGTCTAATAATGTTTGAGAATTCATAATATCAAGATCTGTTATTATATCTATATTTGATTCAAAAGGAATATTATATTTTGAGATATTCTTTTTCCTTTTTTCTAATTTATCTATTATATCTTGTATATCCTTTACAATTATAGATCTAACAATTCCTCTGGCAAAATTTTCTATTAAATTTTCTTTAAAGCATTTTAATATTTCTTGAGCAGCATATAATTGTTCTTGATATCCTATTTTATCGATTTCATTTTCAAATTCAATTTCTTTTTTATTTTTTACAATTGTTTTAATCTTATATGGACCTCTTTTAGATCTGGGTCTTTTTATCTTATAATTATTAGTCATAGTTTAGTTAGTTTTTTGAAAAGAAATTATTAAAATAAATCTTTTAGGACTAAATTGTTATTCTTTTTATATTATGATTACTTTGGTTGTAAATCTTATATTTAGGGGTATTTTAAGTAGTTTGCTACTTTTGAATGGTCAAAGGCCAAAGTGTATAAATGGCCTCCTTATTTAAGCTATTCTTATATATTTCCCAATTTTTTTCCAATTTTTTAATCACATGGAGCCACCTCATGGGATTAATCCAAATTGAAAATATGCTTTTAAACTTGACCGTACATACACTAAGAGAGAGGAGGGAGCACACATATATTTATTTCTGTAAAAAGGTAGCCTTGCCTTTCGTCTTTCAATTATTTTTGTTGTACAGAACTATTCATTTATCAGATGAATTCAGATCCTCACATGGTGGGTTCCATGCTGAATAAAAAATAGCCAAAAATCCCACCCCTATGTTGTGAGTGTCTGACAGCATTTACAGAAGCATGACTTCGATAAATGTAGCACTCCTTTTCGACTCTATCCTATGACTATCTAGCTAGCAGAATACTTATTTCTTTTTCTTCACTAAAAATCTAAATCTCTAATGGCGAATGTTAACGACCCACGGGGAGACGGCTACATTACTTCCACTTTACACCGCCGCACGTCTTCCTCTCCCCTTCCTCCCACTGAGCGCCGACATATTCCAACCCCACCTTCCCTTCCCGATTTCTCGTACGTGTTCCCCAAAAAACCAATCGCCCCCTTCAGGATGTGGCCACCAGTGCCATTAACCACACCTTTCCTTTTCTCCGGGCCACTATTCACTCAATCCACTGCTAGCTCTTCTGCCTATACTGCCCTTCCTTCTTCACCATTTTCAGCCTCAACTTCAACTTTCATTCATAATCAAACTCAACCCGCTGGTTCTCCCAGTCCACCAATCTTTATACAAACTGAATCACCCAGGGTGATTCCTCTACCACCGTTCACTCGCCTCGATCTTTCCACTACACGAGTCCAAATCCCTCATTATTTCCCGTCACACTTCCCCAAAAATTTTCACCATCACAATGTTTTACGCCGAACCTTTTCAAGTGCGGGCGGCTTCATCCAATCAATACTCTTCCTGTGTCGTCGGAGCAAAAAGCCAATGCTGCTTCTATTAAAAAGCAACGTGATTATGATAAAAGGAAAAAATGGTTAAAACGTACTTTCTTTGCTATTTCTATTTTATTATTAGCTTTCTCTGCGTATGGTCTAATTAGATTGATGATTGAAAAAAATTCCAAAGTTGATTTCTTCATCCTCATAGTTATCTGCGTGGTGATATTTTTTCTAAACTTGGTTTTGAGAAAGCTTACAGCTACAATGCCTGAGAAATATCAGTTTCTCTTTGCTATAGGAAACACTGCTGCACATGCTGCACTTGTTCAACTTTATAGAGAGTCGGACGAGTTTTTTTTCTTTTTTACTGTTTTTGCTCTAGCTTTAATATGTTTTGCTAAGTCTACTGCTTTAATTTTTTTGTTGCATTGTGTATTCACGTTTTTGTAAATATATTAATTAACAAGAACAAGTATAACTAACATATAAACCTGTTTAGTTCCTAAATGAATTACAAAGAACTTCATGAACTCAGTGGTTTGTTTGAGAAGTTTCATTCACAAAATAGTTTTTTTTTTTTTTTCCCATCGTGGCACCCTTATTTGCAAGTTGACTGATATTAAAGCAATGGTAAAGCTGGTGAATAATCATTTAGAGTTAATTATTGAATAATCATGTTTATTGTATATCAAGGTGTACACTATTGTTTACACTTTATCTAATTGAACATTTTAAAAATATAAAGTTTTCATTCAATTATTTATTGACAACAATACAAAATTCTTTAAATTTTACATTATACTATAGTCTTATATTGTTTTAAATGTTTTAAATTTTACATGCAGTTACACGCCAATGAATTGCATGGCAGAGGCAGGACAAGAGACAATGTATAAATGTGTAGTGGCCAGTTGGTGGAATAGAAACCGGCAAATATGGTTCTTGTACAAATTTCTAGAATCAATCCCCAACATATTCTATTTGTTATATTTTAATATCAATCTTATTTTTAAATATATAATAATACGTGACTTTTATACAAAATATTTTAACAATCATGATTGGTATGCATCACGGTGTACATCAAGTTTGACACTTTTTCACGACAACATATTATTGGACAATTTAAAAACAAAACAATTTTTTTGGTTCAATCATTTGTTTTACATATTAATGGTGCATACAAAAAGGTGCATCCCTTCATGTCCGATAACACCTAGCTCTTGTTTTGTACGCATCCCATTATTCAAAGTGCAATGTTGCTTGAACGGGGTTAGTAGATAGGGATATTGACAGGTGATGGGTTGTTTGGCCTTTTTTATTTAATTGTCCAATCAAAATTTGGCATGTGTCCCCCTTAAATAAAATCTGTCAATGACCCAGGTTCATATAGCATTACTCTTATTCGAAATTCCTCGACGTGATCCTTGTTGTCATCCCTTTTGTATGACCTTTGAATTTTGAAGGAAGGGGACGTGCATTTATTATTTTTAAAATTAGTTAACATATGGGATATCATTATTATGAAAAAAGAAATATACGAAAAGAACTTGTAAATATTATTATATTATTATTTCAAATCAACTATCGATATTGTTAAAGTCCCGTTATGTCTTATCTGTACAAAAAAATACATATAAAAAATTGACTTCAAATGCTTGAAACGGGTCTTGATACAATCCCATGCGATTTACACCTAACTTATGAGATATCACATTAACTACATGTAAAAAAGTCTTTTAAGTGATTTTATATCCACAAATCTAAGTTAACAAAAATTGCAGTGGATATCACATTAGTTGAGTACATTGATTTTTGAAGTAAAATGTATTTCGAGATGGTAATTTATTTTTTTATTTTTTTAAAAAAAATGTGTGGTTAAAAAGTAAAGAAGGACTTTAGATTACGTGTAAAATTATTTTGTAGAAAATGTGTGGTTGAGAGTGATTTTTTTTTTTTCAAATTATGGCTTATTCAAAATCTAAATACATTTACAAAAATAATAAAAAGGAAAATTACAAGGAGGACGAACTATCCTGCAATATTAGGAGGTATCTAGGTCAAATTGGTCCTGGAATTTGGAAGATGGCTCGGCCTAAATTTAAACGATGTTTTTATATTATCGATCTCGTGAGAGCCTGAACTAGTTATGTACCAATTTAAGTCGATTAATCCATTTTAACACACTCTAAATTGAGCTGATAGTTGACCTTCAATTTGGCCTTTTTTTTTTTTTTTTTTATCTCTGTCTCTTATAATATGAAAGTGATTCTTTAATGTTCATAGAAAGGAGTGCTGGGCCTAGAAGTAGATTCAAAGCATTTCACACATCATGTAGTTATCACAGGACGGACGCAGACGAAAAAAGTTAGGGGGTACACTCGAACTTGTAAAGAAGTTGGGATAAATTTTACACTCGAAAATTTACGTAAAAAAATCATATCCCATGTAATTTTGCATTCGAAAATTTACATTGGATATGACTTTTTTGGATGTAAAATTTCGAAAATTTTTGATATCATATTCCACATAAAGTTTTCTAATAAAATGATGAAAATTAAATTGAGGTGTATTGCAAAAATAGTAAATGTTAATGAAATAATTGAATTTTTTTGAAAAAATACGAGTTAGATATTTTTCTTTAAGACTCACGTTTAACGTATTTTTAACTATTTTCGATATCTATTTGGATTATTTGATATACCCATAATGTAGTTATCGAAATAAGTTTTGAGATTACATAAGCAATTTTAGATTTGATTAGCGTACAATTGTCGGTAAATTTTTAAAATTAGAATGTTATCGAAATTCAAATTTATTGTGATTTTGCCCCTGTTTGGTGGAAATTAAAATCAAATTTGTAGTAAATTTTGATAAAAGTTAAAACATTTATGGATTTTATGAAATATATTATTAAAATTTATTGTTAACTTTGAGTTATATTAAAATTTAGATTTCAATCAATATCAAAAAAAAAAATTTGTTAGGGGGGCACGTGCCCCCGTAGGACCCCCCTTGTGTCCGCCCCTGAGTTATCATTTTCTTAATTTTGCTCTTCATCATATCACAGTTCCATATGTTTTTCTTAAAGTTGAATTTGATAAAATCGAACATTCGATCAACAATTTCACAAGAAATGCATGAATTGGCTATGGTGTCTATTCACTATTGTAATAGTATAATTATTGATTTCTATCAAAACTTCTAAAAAAAAATAAAATCTTTGGTTAATATAAATTTAACTTTGTTTATGGTAGGCCAGGAAGATGAATTTTTCTATTTTTATTTTTTGGTTAATATAAATTTAACTTTGTTTTATGGGATAATTCCAGCAGCGGTATCAAATCTTTCATTTAGTTACAGACTTTCCTCAAACCTTTAATTTGTGCCACCAACAGCACCAAATCTTTTATTTATGTCACCCACGGTACCAAACATTTTCAAAATGTTGCAGTAGAAGTCCAAATGGATGATTTCTGTTAGTTGACCAAATAATTGATTTTGACAATAATTTTGAATAATTTTAAAATGATAACTTTGCATTTTTTTTTATAATAAAGTAACTTTGGATTGAGAAGATGAAGTTGATTTTTTTGTTTTAAATTTTAATTATTTAATTTCAAACTAACAGAAACCATCAATTTGGACTTCAACTGCGACATTTTGAAAAGGTTTAGTACCGTGGGTGACATAAATAAACGATTTGGTACTGTTGGTGGCACAAATTAAAGGTTTGAGGAAAGTCTATAACTAAATGAAAGATTTGATACCGCTGCTGGAATTATCCCATAAAACAAAGTTAAATTTATATTAACCAAAAAATAAAAATAAAAAAATTCATCTTCCTGGCCTACCCACCTACCTCCATCCCCACTCTCAGTCTCTCACCATAGACTGCTTGCTTAACGTGAACTAGAAAGTTGTTTGTGATTTTCGCATTCTCACGCTTTTATAAACGTTAGTCTGCATCAATAATCAAAGCACTTTAAATTGTTTGTTTTATTTTCCTTTTGAATTAGCTAATAGATGGATTTATAACAGCATATTTATAAATAATTCTAGCTTTGTAGTGAACTTTGTCAAAAGCATGGAGACTTGGGAAATGTCGAAATGACATTTGTACACTCCAGAATATACATCATGTTTGACACTTGTTTTTTTATTAAAAAATGATTGAATGAAAAAAATATTTATTTTTTAAAGCTGTCAAACTTGGTGTATAGCAAGCAATAGGGGAACATTCTAACCTTAGTTCTAAAGTTACAAGAGATACAAATGCGAAAAAAATAAAACAAATGATTGAAACAAAAGTAAAACCACTCCTTTCAATCAATCCAAGACTTTTAGGGCTTGTTCGGTTTACTGTTTTCAAACGTTTTTTATTTTCGATTTTTCAAAACAATGAAAAAGCGTTCTCTTTCCTATTTTTGAAAACGCGTTTTTGAAAATAAGTTAAAAATTTACAACAAAAAAACCCCAAAACAACAAATTTGTCGTTTTGAATGTTTTCAGTTATAACCAAGCCAAAATTTCAAAATGCATTTTGGGTGTTTTCAATTAAGCCACCAACAACTACTGTCATTGCCGCCTACACACACCACCTACACCACACCATCGATGATATAACAACCACCACAATAAAAGAAGTCGGCAAAGCCATTACCCAAAACCATCACAACAGAAGAAACCCATCATGCCACGGCCCAAAACCACCATAACAGAAGAAGCCGACGATGCCACCGTCCAAAAACACCGCATCGAAGAAGCCCGCCACGCCACCACTCAAAAACACCGCACCAGAAGAAGCCCACCACGTCACTGCCCAAAAACACCGCACGCCACCACGCTCGAAAACACTGCACGCCACCGAACCCCAAAACACTGCACACTACCCACAGAGAGAGAGAGAGAGAGAGAGAGAGAGCAAGTTTTGGGTGTTTTCATTTTTTAAAATGACAAAAAGAATACATTTTTAACAATATCAAAATGAACACTCAAAATACAAAACTTAAAATGAACTCAGAACTCAAAATTCAAATACGAAGAGAACAATCCCTTAACTTTTTTTCCTTGATTTAACGGCCCCAATTGATGAACGAAGTAGCAGATGGATGATGATTGAATTAAATGTGTGAAATGTGTTGTGAGATTGTATCAAGTATAAATTCGATAAATTATGATGTAAAGAAATACGTAAATATAGTAAAATTGAATGTACCAGATCAAGAACCAAGACAATGGCACTCACCGTGGCATTTCATTCGGCATTTTTTTTGGGGCCCATTTGATTAGTTTCCTGTCCCATAGAATTTTATTATAGATTGTTGGACGATTCCTTGTAACCCATTCCGCCAACCATGTAGAGCCAAAAACTGCCGTCCATTGGCCGTCTCCCTTTCCATGGTTCACAAGCTGCTTTTAAGTAAATCACTATTAATTAGAGAATGATCAATAAATTGGAAAGGGAAACCCCCAACTCGGAAACTTGCCAAATTAAGAACAAGTCAGAATAATTAGTGTAATAAAATTAAGTTTCGGGTTTGGTTAATTATTACGGTGCTTTCATTACTAGTATTTTAAGGTTTTTTATTATAACATTCCGTTAGTTTTCCTGTTAACTGGTATATTCTGTCAGTTGTTTTCATGTCGCTTAATAGATCCATTGATAAATCCTATTTTATTTCTTTACTGAGAGTGTGCGATCATCATCGATCGATCTCCAAGAGTAATCATATTTATTCTTTCACTGAAGAGAGCGGATCATAATACGATCGACTCCAAGATGAGTAATTATCTCCAGTCAATTGTTGTGAGACAAGCACGAGGCCAGGATTATCCGAATGATGGAGGAAAAATGGACTGCATCCATCATCGATTGTCAATGAATTGGAAGAATTGTTTGAGGCATTCGAAGATATTGAAAGAATCCGAAGGTATGAAGCCATTGGGATTGGAATTCCAGCAAAGATTCAATTCAGAAAAAAAAAAATTGCTTCTGGCACCCATATTAGAATATCCCGTTAGTTTTCCTGTTAGCTTGCTAATCTAATGCTAATGACAGCTAATTAACAGAATTAGTTAACTAACTAGCTAACTAAACAACTGACAGAATACACTAGCTAACAGGAAAAGTAACGGAATATTCTAATAAAAAGATTTATATTAGTGCTGTTTTATTTATTTATTTTACCTTTAGTACATATATTGCAGAGAGAGAGAGAGAGAGAGAGAGCAACCTATTATTTTGGTGTAGATTAAAAAGTTGATAAAAAAATGCAAAGTCAAAATCAAAAATTAATTTTAATCAAAATTAATGAAATTCTCGATTTTTTAACCACATATTTCATCCATTTGTATCAAAATTTAGTGCATGTTATACTTTTTAATTTATTTTATAATTTGGTACATGATCATTTTCAACGACATATTCACACAATAATAAAATGACCATTATACACTCCTATATATAAATAAAAAAAGAGAAAAAATAAAGAATAAATTGTATTCTGCTCATAAACTTTTTTAAAAATTGTAAATGAGTCCAAAATTTTAAGAAAATCTCAAATCATCCAAACCGTCACCAAATCATCCAAATCCTTCTCTGTTAAAACTGATAATAAGAAAATCCAAAATCATCCCTCACCAAAAACCCTAATTTTTCGCATAGACCTCTAATGGCAGCCGGCAATTGAACCTAATTTTGATGCAATTGGTGAAGATCCATTACTAGAATATGAGCACCAGGTGATGGCGAATCTATTCCAGGTGGTCCCCTTCCATTAGTGCGTCGGACGGCGCCGAAAATCGATTTCTTTGTTGACGAAGTCGCGAGCTTCGCGACATGAGAGTTTTCAAACAGAAATTGAGCATGCTTGAGAGATGACAGAGATGATATGGATGATTTGAGAGTTGATGATTTGGTGAGGGTTTGGATGATTTGAGATTTTCTTAAAATTTTGGACTCATTTACATTTTTTAAAAGTTTAAAAGCATATTGCAATTTATTCTTTATTTTTCTTTTCTTTTCTTTTTTATTTATATAGGAAGGTATAATGGTCATTTTATATTGAAAATTGGTAAAAATGACGTTTTGCGCAAGAAAATGCAAATGTAGGGACGTTCTGCACCAAAAAATTAAACGTATGAACGTTTTCTACAAAACCCGTCATAAGTATGGACATGTTGCATCAATTACCCTTAAATAAACTTGCAATGTAAAAGTTGAATATTTATTTAATTCAGTGTAACTCCTTCAAGAGTTCCGCCAGTTAACATATTGGATATGTTATAGATTTTCTCTTAAGACCCTCTCCCACTAAGTGATGTTTTTAATTCCCAATATCCAATACTATTCCAGCAGTCTACTGTTTTTCAGATGATGGCGTCATCTCATATCCGTCGATTCACTCCAAAATTAATTTTTTAATGCCGGTTTGACCCCTTAATCCTTAATTGTTTACTAATTGTTCAAGTCAATTTGTAGTATTCTTAAATAATAAGCAACAATCAGATTGTTTTCAATATAATACTTGTACTATATTTGTTTCGATCAAACATTTAATAGATGAATATCTCAACTATATCTATAGATCAAATTTGTCTAAATTAATAAAGTCGAATTGAATCAAAAGTATTCAACATCAAAATATTAAATGAATGAATAGATTAATGTGGTATAACAAAGTATATTACCACGTTTTAGCATTTCATTGTTTTTCATCCACAGAGTTGAGGTGTTTAAGCCAGCTGAAGGGATTGTTTTTGGACTCTTCTTCTCTGAATGCAAACTTCCTTCATAGAATTGGAGTAATGACTTCTCTAAATGTGTTATCTTTGCTTGGGTGTCAACTTAATAAACCCGAGGAGCTGAGTTTGAGTGGAAATGAGCATGAACAAATAATTCCATCATGTCTATAAAAGTATGACATCGCTTTGATTGATTAAGGTCTCGAGGAATAAGTTCACTTGGAGATATTGCTATGTCTCCGCTTTCAAAACTCACCTCACTTGAATATCTTTCTACTTCAAGTAACAACTTTCAAGTGCCCATTTCTTTGAGCCTTTCTTTAATCATCCAAGTCTTCGTTTCGTATTTGCCAATAAAGTAATAGCAAGTACTAAGTTACGAAATTGGGTCCCTAAGTTTCAACTCGAGGTTTTCAAATTGTTAAATTGTCATCTAAGCATGGACGGGTCCATGACTGTACTTCAAACCGGATTAATATGTAGAAAAAAAAAAATTTACACATAATTTTTTTTTTTCACTAAAAAAAAATTAAAGAGACAGAATGAGTCCCCCTAAATTTGTCAATGCATCCAAGTGTGCCTTACGTTCTTCACTATCATAATGAATTGTTGGATGTATGAATGTAATTACAAATTACAGTGCTCTTCTATAAAGTAATAGCAAGTGCTAATTTACTAAATCTGTTCATGCATCTAAGTGTACCTTACTTTCTTCGCTATCATAATGAATTGTTTGATGCATGAATGTAACTACAAATTACAACGCTATTCTATAATTTTATCCTGATGACGAGAATAAAATCGAAAAGTAAAGTTTGCTTTTATAAATAGTAAGATAAAGTATCCTACACAAAATATGGGTCAATTATAAAGTATTGATTCGCTCGGCACTTTGGCAGATCGGGGGGCTCTTGGACCCTAGCTAGTTTGGGGCACATCCCGCGGTTTACCGGTCTGCGTCTTGAGGGCCAAAGCGTAGACTTCAAGATTAATCGCCGAAGGTGGACACCTGGGTATAAAAAAAAATACTGAATTTACCTTGTTATTTGAGAGCACGTAAAAGTTAACAAAAGAAGTGAAACGTAAGTAGATGATAAATCAGAAGATACATTTCTTTTCTATGCTCATCTTTTGATGAATTTCAGGATTATAGAGCTTCATGCTTCCCTCACCATTTTTTCATAAGTAAATTATTTTATTCTAGAAAAAATATTTAATTTAAATTCTTTTAATTGAAATTTGTTTGCATTTTTTTTTTTTTTTTTTTTGAAAAATGTAAGATTATAGCCGCAATTTTTTTATTTATTTTTATTATTTCAAGAGAGTAAGTTCACATTTTAAAACGCTTTAATGGAGGAATTGACGGCATGGACGATTTGCACAAGATTCGGTCAATCTGAGGGCTCAAATTGCAAAATTAAAATTATAATTGGAATTTGTACAAAATAGACCAATAATAGCATTTTGTGGAAATTACCAATAATTCCGCGTTCCCAGTCGAAAGTGGACACTTTCAACATTGACTAGAGGTCAAAGTCTTCTGGTGTTTAGCGTTAATTGTCTAATGACAGTTTAATGTAGAATTTTTTCGAACGCAAATCCTAAGCTATTGTCATTATTGATTAAAAAATGGTTTTAATGTAGAAATTTTCATAACTTAGAGGTCCATGAAAAAAATATGTTATTGATGTTGATTATTTATAAATAATTTATGAATTTTGTCAAATGATGTTTAATTTACCTTTAAACGTGATCTTGAAAAAGTCTCCAATATTTATAGAAAGCATGCGAAGAAGTCGCTTGATCCAATTACTTGATAATAGGAAATAATAATTCTAACATATAGAATTTTAAATTAATTTGATTGGACTCGTCTACACTTTTTGAAAAAAATTGAGATTCTAGCTGCACTTATTTGTTTATTTCTTTTATTTTCTTTCTTTTTGTTTATTTAAAAAGATGGTAAATTCACCATTTTTATAAGGTTTTAATGGAGGGAATTGACAACATGTATGATTTTCTTAAGACTTGATGGATTTGAGGGTACATATGCCAAAATTAACATATTAAAGACGATTTGAACAAAACAGAAAAAAGGTAAAGATATTTTGTATGTTGGAATATTATTGAAAAACGTAGTTGAATAATGAGGTAGGGTTATATATTTATAGATGTTGGAGATAGAGTCCTAAAAGGATCCAACTTCCTATAACCCTTATCGTGGCAAGGTGTTTGTGTTATGTTAGAAGTGCACAATTTCAATTAGAGTTGAATTTGTAGTAGTTGGGGACTTTGTATTAAAATAGGAAAAGTGGGAGAGAGGGGGGGGGGGGGGGGGGTGTCAAAGCAGGATTGATGTTTGTGGAAGGTGCGAGATAAGGTCATGGAGATTGAGCCGCGGGTTTTGCGCGGTGGCGTGGAGGGCTTCTTTTGGTGTGGTGTTTTTGGGGCGGTGGCGTCGCCGGCTTTTTCTGCTATGGTTGTTTTGGGCGGTGACGTAGTGCGCTTCTTCTGCTGTGGTGGTTTTGGGTGGTGGCGTCGGCGGCTTTTTCTGCTATGGTGGTTATGACGTTGCTGACGGTGGGTGCGGCGATGTGGTGCAGGTGGTATGAGCAGGCGGCAATGGCGGTGGTTGTTTGGTGGCTTAATCGAAAACACTCATAACGTGTTTTGAAAATTTTGACTTCGTTATAATTTAACACACATTTTTAACTTTTTTTCTTCAAAAACGCGTTTTTGAAAATAGGAAAGAAAACGCGTTTTCGAAAATAGGAAAGAAAACGCGTTTTCACTATTTAGGAAATTCGAAAACAAAAAACGACTTGAAAACGATAAAGAGAACCTGCCTTAAAAGTCATGGATTGATTGAAAGGAGTGGTTTTACTTTTGTTTCAATCATTTGTTTTATTTTTTTCATATTTGTATCTCTTGTAACTTTAGAAGTAAGGTCAGAATGTTCCCCCTGTGATATACACCAAGTTTGACAGCTTTAAAAAATAAATATTTTTTCGTCCAATAATTTTTTAACAATAAGACAAGTGTCAAACATGATGTACATTTTGGAGTGTGCAAATGTCATTTTCCAAGTCTATATGCTTCTGACAAAGTTCACTACAAAGTTAGAATTATTTATAAATATGCTGTTATAAATCCATCTATTAGCTAATTCAAAAAGAAAATAAAACAAACAACTTAAAGTGCTTTGATTTTTGATGTAGACTAACGTTTATAAAAGCTAGAGAACACGAAAATCACGAACAATTTTCTAGTTCATGTTAAGCTAGCAGTCTACGGTGAGAGTGGGGATAGAGGTAGACGGGCTGGCCAGGGAGATGAATTTTCTTATTTTTATTTTTTGGTTAATATAAATTTAACTTTGTTTTAATTGGGACTCGTCTTCACTTTTTGAAAAAATTGAGACTCTAGCTGTCATTATTTTTTCTTTCTTTTCTTTATTTAAAGAGATGATAAATTTATCATGAATTGACGGTATGGATGACCTGTGCAAGAATTGATTGATCTGAGGACTCATATGTCCAAATCAAAACAATAACGACGATTTAGATAAAATAGACAGACGAAAAGGATGTTTTGTAAAAATTATCCAATAATTCCACATTCTTTTCTAAGAAACAGTTGTGTCCAATTTTTCCAATAGAAAGTGGACATTTTCAACAATTGAAGTCAAATCAAACTCATAATCAATTGGAACTTGTAGAATTTTCTCAAACGTATATCCTAAGCTATTGCCATTATTTGATGGAAAATTTTCGTAAATGTCACTAAATTTGAAAATTCAAATTTTTTTGTCATTTTCACTTTTTGTGAGCAAAAATGACATTTTTTTGGTGAAAATGTCCAAATTACCCTTAATAACACATTTTTAGGAGCATTTAATGTTTGATTTGAATGTAATTAATGTTGTGCTGTGATAATTTAATTTAAATATTGTAAATATTGTTTATATGTATATTATATTGAGTAATATGAGTTTTGTTTTAAAAATAAAAGAATTTGAACATAACCACACATCATCTTCTTCCCATTAAAAAAGCCTAACTTTTTCTCCATCTTCTTCATTTCTTCATCAAGAACACATTACTATTGAATTCATCATCAATTTTGAGAGGTTAGCCTTTACAAATTGTTTGTAGTTTTATCTTATATATTTATATTTCTTATATGTTAAATACAATATAGTCAAATGCAATGAGAGAAAATTTTGAAACTATTATTAATTTATTTGTTTGATTTTTGAAATATTTCTAAAAGATATAAATATCAATATCCTGTACAAAACTAAAGGATTTCATATTTACAGCTTGTTTGGTACAGCTTAAAATTCAATTAAAATTGAATATATAGTCGTTATTGGATCTCACTCATCTAATAAAAGTCAACAATAACGATTAGTTTTTCAATTTTAATCTGATTTTAATCTATATCGAACACGCCCTTAATGAAGTATTGAGTTATTTATTAATGAGAAAATGTTTTCAAGAAATAGTTGAGAATTTATTATCACGATTAATGTTTTCAATAATTTCTTCAAAAGTACCAAACACATGTTTTGAAGTTTCCCGGCACTTCGTACAATTCATCTATAGAATAGTTATGTTGAAACAATCGGTTTTGACATGTGAACTGTCGAACTCGACATTTATGAACTGCCGATGTAGATAATTTAACTATCGAATTCGACAATTGAAAACTGTTGACACATCATTGATTTCACCTTCTGCTACCCCATGAATTTCAATATTCGAACGTTCTACATTCATATTATTAAATGTAGACATATTTATTGTGCAAAATTCTTATTGTTGCAATCCCAACGTTTCAGATATGAGTAATCATTTGAGATTCATCGTGTCGTATGTGAGACAGTTTGTTCATATAAATGACGAATGTAAGTGGAGAGGGGACAAAACCACTTCCATTTTAGTGCCGACAAGTATTACCCTATCCGGACTCGTGCTACAATTGAAGGACAAGCTGGTATTCTTGATCCCTGCAATCAAATTGAATTGAAGTTCAAAGTCATGAACTTGAATATACCTCATGCCGAAATACGCGAAGATGAAGACTTAAATTTGTACATATCAGTTTATAATGAAACTGTCATATGCGTTACTATTTCGGAAGCCGAGCTCTCAAGTGTTGGCATGGGAAGGGATACAAATTATCCAGATCATTCGTTTGGCGTAGCAGATGTTCACCAAAATGTATAACATGAGGAGTTCAATCATCAGCATAGTGTATTAAACACTAATGCACCCGAAACTCCAAATTTTGATATTGGGACTGCACCTTCAGATGAGAACTTGAACAACCCATTACATGGTAAAGATGTTGCTAATATTGATGACGTCGATGAGCAAGTTTCTTCACATTCTAGGACTTCGGACGAATACGAATGGATTACAAGAGTGAATACATCCGATTTTCTCAATCATGTGCGTCCACCTGTTAATAGGCCTTCGTCCGTTTTGAATATGTGAGTCTTTATAAAACTAGGCCTCCGTCGGCAAGGAATTCGAGGCATGAGTTGCAGAAGTCTTGGAGCTGTCTCTCATCGAAATGGTCCATGAACCTTTTTACGTACTTCAGATTGCTTCACTACGATATGAGGGCCCGTAACCGTGCATTTTCGGATACATTCCATTCGAAATCCATATCTTCGACAAGGTATAGAAAGAAAATGAAAAAAAAGTCAGATCGTGATATTGTGGTACATGTTGATGACAAGGAACGACAACAAATTCCAAAACACAATATAACGAAATAAGATGATCATATAAGGGCACAAAATTGAATATCAACATTGGTACGAAAATCATAAAACCTGAAACAATATATTTAGATTGACGAAAAGAAATGAAAAAATTAAACAGATAATATGTCGTACATGTTATTGCGAAACGCACATATTATGCTCGGATCAACCAACGTAACCAACGTTCCACATGTGGAATTGTCAAGTGTCGAGAAAAACTGACAAGATCTTTCGGGTCTCGACAGTTCATCTGTCGTTATTCTCCCATTTGTCGAGAATTACTGTGGTGAAGTGTCGGGAACTACAGTTCATGAAGTTGAACATTAGAAAAGGAAATCATCTCTTAGTTCATACATCGCGGAATTCTTTCTGACAAGCTTAGCTTAGTTTCAAAACATATAGATCTTTGGCTAAGTAATGTAATCAATTAAACAACAATTCCAAATGTACATAATGAACATAATTCCCAAGGATCTCGCTTAAAAAATTCATCCAGACCATATCTTCTTTGCAGATTATCAAGAACACTAGGCTCATTCAAGTAAGTTAGTTTGGTACCAAAATCACCATAATTCATTTTTTTCGTCATTTAGAAGTTGATTCTTGCTATTAATATATTTTCATTTTTTGTTCTCTGCCTATGTAAAAAGGAAGAGAGTGGTACTCCGTAACAAAACTCTGTCAAATCTTACAACATCAGTCCTAGATTACTTTAAAATTGTATCCAATTAAGAGATACACAAATAGAGTGACGGAAAAGGATGTTGTGGATTAAATGAATAATCCATTATTATGTACATGGATGTTTAACGATAAGAAATGAATTTAACACAAAATCACTGGATGCAAGAAAGCTATGGAAGTGTACACACAGAAAATGAATGCCAATTATAATGCAGAATTTTTTATTCTCTGAACTGGTAGGAGGGAACAAGCAATGTGACAAACCGATACCCACTTTGATGGGAAGGAAAATTACAGCAACTATATAAGAGAACCTACATCAAATAACAATTTTAAGGACTCTGTATGGAGTTCCACCACTCTTACTTCAATGAAACTTCAATTTTAAGCAGGCTATCTCATGATATTATGTGACACTTTATTTACACTAATTTTTTTATATGATAAAAAATAAACTACCAACATAAGCCATATTAATCAATTTTCTCACCTCTACTTCACAAAGAATCATCATACATTGACTTTAAAACTTCAAAAGTTCAAATTGAATTGCAATGGACACAAATGTAAGGTACATTATTAATATAGCCAATCGGGCAACCACCTTTATGTCTTTTTAATTCAAAAATCATAAAGTAACACCCAATTTACCTACAAGTCAAAAGACATTTTCACTTAGAAGGCTTAACATAATTACCATTGAGAAGGTAAAAATACATGATCTTGTAATACATAATCACCACCTCTTCATATCACAATTGTTGTTGGATTTAGTGACGACAATCCATGAGCTACTTTGTTATGCTTTGTGCTCTGCACTTTCCATTTCATGAGGTAAAACTCATATTAAGTTATTATTTTTGTTTAAATGCAAATTGTGAATCAGGACATAAGAGATGATGAAATTGATACGGATAATATGACCTATGACGTGAGTAGTCTGCATAATTGGCATTAAGAAGTATGCCTGACTCTTAAATTCTTTGCTTTAATGATTTCTGTTTCATGGAATTCATTCTCATTTCTCCTACTTATTGTTGTGGTTATATAAATTGTTGAATTTAGAGGGATTAACAGAAAAGATGATGAACAATGTTTTATTGATATATATTCTGATTTACGAAGGGAAGAGATGATATTTTATATAACAAAGTAAGCTAACGGTTGCCTATATCCTACTCTAAGCTGACCTGCTGTACAATGCAAAAATGGTAAAAGTAGAGTAGCTTCTTTCTCTGAACCTAGCTGCTCCTTTTTCCTAAAATGGCCTATGATGAATTAACCCTTCACAGGTCCGAGGCTTTCCTAAAATAGCCTATGATGGACTGATCCTATCACAAGTCTGAGGCTATCATTCTTTAGTTCTATCTCAACTGATCTTGTTTCTCAACATAAATGCTTCAAATTGTGAGTGTGAAATAATAATAATGGATTGTCTTTCAATTCAATTCGATGGGGTTTGTTGTAATTTATGAAATAACATAAATATTTAATCATTTGAGTCAATTTACACAACATATTTAATTAAAAATTGGAAAAAATTATTAAAAGCAATTAATAGAAAAGAAACATCAGGTACTTCTTGTGTGTGTTTACAAGAATAAGTTTCTTCTTCCGGTGGACACAGATTAGCTAGTAAGAAGCTTATGTTGTTGGAGAAGTAATCATTGAAGCAAACTTTTTAACCTATTTAAGTAGAGATATTTATAGCGTGTTCAATCGTGCTTAAAATCCAATTAAAATTGAAAATACAGCCGTTATTGGTCTCATTCGTATAATAAAAGTCAACAATAATGACTAGTTTTTCAATTCTTATCCGATTTTAATATCTACCTAACATGTCCTTAATTTCTAATCAAATTCAGGACTAGTTTGCCTTCTTGCCTATCAAGATGAGTATAAATTCCTAGCTGAAAAAAATGTCCTAATAGATAGAATATGCAAAACTAAAATTGGGATGATATGAAATTAAAATATATCAATGGCTGTTAGCTATGATACATTAAAATAATAAATGAATTGCATGTTTTCTAGATTTCGCCTGGCCAGTGGTATTGATTTTGGAGGGCTGTCATGCTGGTTAAAGATCACATCATTAGGTAATGATTTTATTCCCTTTGGTCACAGTGTTTTCAACTGAGTTGATTAGGATGAAACATTTAACTGCAATAGTTGTTAGCCTTAGATACGACACACCAAAAAAATACTAATTAGAACTTGATCCAACAGAACACACATATTTTTTTTTCCTAAAAGAATACTAATTACCCTATTTAATGTCAAGTAATCCACAATAAACCCGCCAAAGCTTAACTGGGTTTGACTGGAAGTGTCTAAAAGTATATGCCTGGACTCTAGAAACACTGATCCACTTCTTTTACTTCACCTTAGCATCCAATGAAAAATAAAGCATATACAAAAATATACTTTTCAGCATCCTGTATTGTTGACCTTTTAAACCCTAATTCATAAAATAGATCCCAAATAATTAAAAAAAGTTGCAACTATTCACCCTTTGCCATTATATATGTTACAGGCCTGTGTCATACCCGCCATCTCACCAGCCACGTGCCATCAGAAGTGACCAGCATCATGCCACATGGCAGCCAAGGTGAATGCGCGTGGGACAAGCTGAACACATAAGCCGAAGCGAACTCATGGGAACAAACTGAGCAAACGCTCGGCAACGGAGCCGAACTCATCCGCAACACACCGCGGATGCAAAGGCCCGTACTTCGCTTCTACAGCTCCACTCTTGCCTCGTCTCACCCCAGCAAAGATCTCTTAAACAAAGATATTCACAAAATTAAATCACTGACTAATGGGACATGTGGCAGGACTCAAACGGTCAATTCAGGCAGAAACATTTAATGTCAGCTAGCCTATGAAAAGATAGATTAACGCCTAGGATGAGACGAGCCCTGAAGATCTAACGGCACATGTCTCCTCATCTAACGGTTCTCCTCTTTCCATCCTTAGTATAAATACTACCTACTTGTGCTTGAAGGAGGGATTTGAATCCCATTTTTTCCTACTCCAACTACATTGTAAACTTGGTATCATTTCCCCCCCCCCCACATATTGGCACTGTTACGAGTCTGTGTCAGACCCGCCACCTCACCAGCCACGTGCCATCAGAAGTGACCCGCATCATGCCATGTGGCGGCCGAGGTGATTGCGCGTGGGACGAGCTGAACACATAAGCCGAAGCAAACTCATGGGAATGAACCGAGCAAACGCCCGACAACTGAGCCGAACTCATCCACAACACACCGCGGATGCAAAGGCCTGTACTCTGCTTCTACAGCTCTACTCCTACCGCGTCTCACCCCAACAAAGATCTCTTAAACAAATATCTTTCCAAAGTCAAATCACTTATTGATGGGACATGTGGCAGGACCCAAAAGGTCAATTCGGTCAGAGACATTTAATGCCGGCCAGCCTATGGAAAGACAGATTAACTCATAGGAGAGGACGAGCCTTGAGGATCTAACGACACGTGTCTCATCATCCAACGTCTCTCCTCTTCCCATCCTTAGTATAAATACTACCTACTTGTGCCTGAAGGAGGGATTCGAATCCCATTTTTCCTACTCCAACTACATTATAACCTTGGTATCATTTTCTCTCCCTCACATATTGGCACCTTATTATCACACATTTATATCAACCACTTCCTGGCGAGTGTTTCACCATCTGTGAACTATTTTCTAGTTGAACCTAAACTGACTTGACCGTCGAAGTGCTCGTGGCCGCTCCCAACCCCTTCGGGAAAAGCCACGGGGTGACTGACGTCGTGCTACGTGTGTAGGGAAGGGTTGACTTTAAGACTTATTTTGTTGGCCATGTGTCAGAGCCATATTTCGAGGTCAACAATATATATTTCCCAAACCCTAATGTATTGAGATGCTATTGTCGATAATAAATAAACAGATGAAAATAAAAAATTAATGTTAGTGTAATGACAACTAACCATTGTTCTCAGCAAGCGGAAGAGCGGGAGAGGAGGCTGATTTGGAGAAAAATGAAGGGAAGATCTTGGTGGTTCCGCTAGTTATAAGACGACAGGCAAGATCAACGATTTTCGACAACCAGCCATCGCCGATTTTCGAGAGTTTTTTTCTCTCTCTCTCTATCTTGTTGGAACACTGGAGGACGAGAGGTAATCGAGGCTTGGCTGGAGGCTTAGGTTAACAAATGAAGAAAAAATGGGCCACCTAAAAAGGGTACAACCCTAACTGAAAATCAAATTTTAAATTTAGTCAAAACTCAATTAATACTAGACATGTAAGGTATTTAAATTATGCAAAGAGGGCAAAAATGTCCAAAATTGACAATATTGGAAAAATACTTAAAAAGTGACATTTTTGTGAATGCAAAACTAAAAATTGACATCTATTACAATTCCTTCTTATTTGATTAAATGAGCGTGCTCTATGGTCCATTTGATTGACAAAAGTGGAAAGATTTCTCAATTCCATGTAATTTGAAAAATAAAAATTCAAGTATTCCATAGGATTGCATTTTTCATAAAATTGACAAAAAATAAGTTTAAAATGGTTGTACCTTGGAATTCGAACTTCATTTTCACTTTTGTATCAAACAGTCTAAATGTGTGTTTGAGTCACATTATTTTAGAAAAAATGTATTTTGGAATAGTTGATTGATAGAGAATGTGTGGTTGAGAAAAAAGAAAAAGTTATTGATGTGATGAAAAATATTAATTTATTGAAGAATGTGTGGTTGAAATTGAATAGAAGAATAAAAATGAAAATTTTAATGCGTACCAAACAGGGGCTGAGTAGAAATTGAATTCCTCATATGTGACATTTTTCATGGAATTTAAACCAATCAAACAGACCATAACTTAATCTCTGTTTAGGAAGAAACTATACGCTTGTTTGGGATTCATTTTAATCAGATTTTGAAAAAAAAAATAATATACTTTTTAAATAGTAACTTTTCCAAAAACGTAGGATTAAAAAAAGGAAAAATTTTAAATTTACGCGTAATATAATTTTATTGAAGAATGTATAATTAATAAGATGAGAGAGAAAATAATTAAATGAAGCCCAAATGAGGGCATAATAAATAATTTACTTTTAAACAGATATAAATAAGTAGTGATAATGGATATTACTTGCAAATTCATTAAAAAAATATGATTAAAAATGTAGTTTAATTATTTTAAAATTATTTAGTCAAAGGAGGTTTAATTTACAACATGTTTTTCTGATGTAGTCCTGAAACAAACCCCAACATTCTCGACAGCATGTATAGATATTTATGCACTCATTTAATTCGATAATAAGAAAATATAGTAAACATATAGAATTTCAAGTAAATCACTATTAATTAGAGAATGATCAATAAATCCACTTCTCTTATATAGAAAGGGAAACCCCCAACTCGGAAACTTGCCAAATTAAGAACAAGTCAGAATAATTAGTGTAATAAAATTAACTTTCGGGTTTGGTTAATTATTACGGTGCTTTCATTACTAGTATTTTAAGGTTTTTCTTGGTGTGAAATTACGGAATTTGAGGAAATTGCTACGAATTTTACAACTATGAGGAAAAGTCTTTAATTAAAAATGACAGCATCTCCACTTGGCGCGGCTATAAATTGGAGATTTTGCAACCTTGTTTTATGCATAAAAAAGCAAGAATTAGTAGTTAAGAAAGATGGAAATCAAGTTGCTGGCAATGTTAGTTATGATGGTGCTAAATGTATGGTATTGTTTAGGGTGTTGGGAGGAAGAGAGGGTCGCTCTTTTGAACCTCAAAGCCAATATGAACTTTACAGATGGAAAATCAATGCCTTCGTGGGTGGATAATGAGACTGCATCGGATTGTTGTCAATGGGAACAAGTTAAATGCAGCAACATCACTGCACGAGTAATCGAACTTAATCTTTATTTCATTAATGATGATGGGTCTATGCGTTATGAATTGGGAGATTGGTATTTCAATGCCTCTCTATTTCTTCCCTTTCAAGACCTCAGGAATCTCTCCTTGATGTGGAGTCAATTAGTAGGGTGGATTGAGAATGAAGGTGTGCTACAATCTCTCCTATTTTGTTTAGTAAGTTTTTTCTTTGATTGATGATATAGATACATTGAACTTTGTTGCAGGTTTTGATAGATTGTCAAATTTGAGAAATTTGGAGGCTCTTGATCTGAGTGGCAATTCATTTGATCAGAAAATTTTGTCATCTCTTAGTCGGCTTTCTTCTCTCAAGTATCTGAGTCTCTCATACATCTTTTCAGAAAGACAAAATTACAGCAACAGTAAGTTCGATATCACGTGATTATCAAAACTTATTATAGTAATTAAAACTTTTCTTGTTACAGATAATCAATTTCTCAAAATCTTTAGTTTCCTCTATTAAAATTATAGATAAAAAACCAATTATTATAAACTGATCTTTCACATTATTCATCCTGGTTTCATTTATTTACCACACTGTAACTTGAAAATTATGCTCTCCTATTAAATCAAAACATTTTCCATTTGTCCCTTCCTAATAATGTTAATTTATCGTATTGAGATATATACATTAGTAGTGCTAATCAACCCAGTGTTGTAATACACCTTACTGTAGAAGCCATAATATTATTTTCATGATTCCAATCCGTTGTGCTTGTGTAAGTACTCTCAGTCAGCATTGATTTCCTCTGAGGCATCACAAATTTTTTTAATAACTTGACGAAACAAATTCTTTATTATTTTTTAAGAAAGATCATTGTGTAGGCAGTGAAAGACTCTTTGGATTGACCAATCTGGAAGTTCTTGATTTCGAGGGTAATTATGGTATTAGCGAGAACGACACTTTATCGATGCTAAGTGAGTCTTCTTTTCACAAGCGTGATTATTGTTTTTAGGTCAGAGGACCTTTTAATATCTTTACTAATATTTTTCGACAGATCTGAATGACTTTATCAATTTGAAGGAGCTCGACCTAAGGTGGAATCGATTTAGAAGTTTGGGTACCATTTATGGTATGTCATACTCATTTCGTTCTTTGTTCTCATTTATTGTTAATTTCCTTTTGTTTTTATACTTCACTTCTATTCGTGTTATTTTGCTCCACCCCTTTAACTAAAATAATAGTTTTTTTTGTTTGTTTGTTTATTGCATTGCATCGTAGATATTGTATTGCAACTTATTGTGGATTTGGTTATACGTACAGGTCTAAAATATTTGAAGGTCCTCAATTTAAGATGGAATTTCTTTAATAATAGCATTTTCTCCTCACTTCAAGGGCTATCATCACTCAAATCTCTAGATCTCTCTGGCAATGAACTAAAAGGAACCATCCAAATGAAAAGTTAGTTCTACACCTCATTGTTCTTTGTTTACTCAAATAAAACTGAGTTCACTATCATTATATTCACATTTTGCTTGTACCTCCATCTAGATATACATGCTTTGAGTAATTTGTTGGAGCTTGATCTAAGTTCTAATAAGATTGACAACTTCACACCTCCAACAGGTACTTAGCTAAGTTTTTCAAGTTTTTATTTTTCGAATAATGAACGTTAATACCCATATACTTGAATATTACCTAGAGAGTTTTTCGTTTCAGACATCAAAGGTATGCATCGTCTCCAAGTGCTAAAACTAAATGGCATACATGTCTCCAACATTAGCAACATGATGCAAGCTTGGAAGGAATTCTCAGACATCAAGCACTTCTATTTCCAGTACAATTATGTAAACGGAAGTATTGGAACTTATGGTAAGCCAAAAGAGCTGTAATTCCTAGTCACAAAAATTATATTACTAACTCCAACTCTCATGCACATTCCATTGCTTTCGTGTATAAGATTTGAGACGTTTGAGACGGCTGGAGGGATTGTTCTTGAACAATTCTACCGTTGATGGGAACATTCTACAAAGTATTGGAGCATTGACTTCCCTCAAAATTTTATCTTTGTCTAGATGCGGACTTAATGGCACCCTTCCCTTAGAAGGTAAACTTCAATGGCTTGTCTCGTAAACAATGTTTTCCATGACTTAGCATGCTTTCTTCAATTATTTTTATTTACTCAATTTTAAAACTTTCCTTGCATCTCAGTTGAACTTTTGGTAAATGAATGCAAAGTCATCTCATGATTGTATCTCTTTTAGCCCATATTTGACAATCATTATTCGATAAAAACAATGTTTTGAATAGTGATTTTTAGAAGAATATGTAGTCAAAAAGTAGGAAAAAGATTTGGTTCACGTGTAGAATATTTTATTGTGTGAATGTGTGGTTGCAAATGAATATTTGAAAAAATGAATTTTCAAACAATAATTGTCAAACATTGACTTAATGGAGGTAGTTACTATTTAGATTTTTCAGAAAACACAAGTAGATATTGATTACTTTACTATCAAATATAGAGAAAAACGTGTGACAAATGAAGATGCATCAGAACATCACTTTGTAACAAAACTAGTATTTTATAAGAATAATATTACTGGTAAATAAGGAGTTATAAAAAGTTTTACATATAGCTATTAAGAATAAAGTAGAGAAGGTTTTTTTTTTTTTTAGGCTCAAACCGAGTCGACTCGATTTTTTTTTTTTAATTCGTTATAAATCTAAAAATTTTTATTAATAAATATGTACTATAAATAATAACTAAATATTAACATATAAAAATACAACTAAAATTTAAAAAAACTTTAAAAAATTATAAAATAAATATAAAATAAAAACAGCAAGCAGTTGTGACTGATGACAACTGCCTGTGTTGCAACTGTGAGTTGCCCACATACAACTTTAATTTTAGCTGCCTGCAAACTATTTTTTTTAATTTTTTTTCAAGACACGAGCCGGCCCGTAACACGGGCCGGTGGCAAGCCGACGAGCTATATTGACATCTCTACTCATATATCACCATATTATATGCATGTAGATAAATTTTTAAGTGTAACGTACATGTAACACAACCGAGTTTATAATTAATATAATTTAAGAGGTTAGGCTAACATTAAAAGGTTACTTAAAAGTAATTAAGTTTAACAATCTATAATTTTATAATTGGTGAGTGAAAATAAGTGAGTTGCTTATCTTGATAGTAAGAAAAGATTTATATTCAAAACTTATTGCCATTTTTCATAAATAAAAAAATCAATTTTAAAAAGTAACTTTCTTACTTAGTCCGTTTGGTATTGATTTAAATCAAATTTTAATTTAAGTCAAAATCAAACAATTAATATTAACAATATATTTTATGAGTCTCACAACTTTTCATCCACACATTTCAAAAACTTTTATTAAAATATACTAAAAATCTAATTTTAATCCCACTACACATGGGCATAAAAGTAAGTTTAGAGAAAAAAAAAAAAAAGTTGCTTTCCTCTTATAAGCAAGGCCTTTATATTCCATATTTCTTTGATGGGTTTTGAAGTAGTGATGTCATTTGATTTGCATGCAGGGTGGTGTGAACTTAAAAACCTCCAAGAACTAGATCTGAGTTGGAATGAGTACGAAGGAAAACTTCCTCCATGTGTCGCAAACATGACATCCCTTAGATTGATTGAGCTCTCTAACAACAAGTTCACTGGAAATATTGCCTCGTCTCCACTTTCTAAACTCACATCACTTGAATATCTCTCCCTTTCAAGTAATAACTTTCAAGTTCCAGTTTCTTTCAAGGCATTCTTTAATCATTCAAACTTGAAGTTTATATTTTTGGAAAACAATGAAATAATAAATGAAAACGAGTTGAGAAATTGGTTTCCTAAATTTCAACTAGAGGTTTTTAGTATGTCAAATTCTAAAGGCCGTCCAACACTACCCAACTTCTTTTACTATCAATCCAACTTGAGAATTCTTTATCTTCCAAAGAACAACATTCAAGGGAATTTTCCAACTTGGTTGTTAGAGAACAACACAAGACTTATGGGACTTTACCTGAGGGATAATGCTTTTAGAGGACCTCTTGAGTTATCAATAAGCACCAATCCCAACATGGAGACTTTCGATGTATCTAATAATGAGTTAAATGGACATATTCCGACTAATATAGGTTCAGCTTTTCCAAATTTGGTTGCATTAAACATGTCAACAAATATGTTTGATGGGTCTGTACCTTCTAGTTTCGGCGACTTAAAATCTATAAAATATATAGACTTGTCAGTCAATAACTTGTCAGGCATGATGCCGCAAGAATTAGCTATGGGATGTTCTTCTTTGTTTTTTTTCAAGATATCGGATAATAAAATGCAAGGACAAATATTTCCAGAATCTACCAACCTACCAAACTTGCAATATTTATATCTGGATAGCAATGAGTTCTCGGGCACCATTCCAAGTAGCTTGTTTCTCAGCCTTAATCCAAGTGTGTTAGACATTAGTAACAACAGTTTGTCTGGCAGAATTCCCACATCAGTGGGTAATATGACAGGATTGAGTCACGTTTCTATGTCTAATAACCAGCTTGAGGGTCCAATCCCGGTCGAAATTTGCAATCTCGATTATCTTCTCCTCTTAGATTTATCTGAGAACAAGTTAAGTGGTTCAGTCCCATCTTGCTTCAATACATCGAGGATAAGACAAGTCTATCTAAACAATAACCAATTGGAAGGTGAGCTTTCATATGCATTTTACAATAGCTCTTCTTTGGTGTTACTGGATCTTAGTAAGAATAAGTTCACTGGAAGTATCCCTCAATGGATCGGCACTCTATCAAACATGAGCATTATTCTTCTCAGAGGTAACCATTTTGAAGGCACAATCCCTCGCCAATTTTGTGAGATGAACAAACTAAGAATGATCGACCTTTCTTTTAATTGGCTTTCGGGTCAAATCCCATACTGCTTTGGTAATATAAAGCTGGAGGTAACCAAGGAGAAGTCTGGAATGGTATTCAAAGCAACCAATTATGTATATGACACATTGCATTTTTATATGGACAAGGTTGCGTTAGAAATGGACTATCATGTGTATTTCGAAAATGATAAAATTTATAACCAATTAGCTGATCGGCCAATTAGAGCGAGATTCGTGACAAAGAGAAATTCTTATTCTTACGAAGGTAACATCCTCACTTACATGTCGGGAATTGATCTCTCTTCCAATAAATTACATGGTGAAATTCCGGATGCCCTTGGGAACTTAAGTGAGATCCACTCACTCAACTTATCCCACAACAATCTTGTTGGAACAATTCCAGCAACATTCTCAAACCTACATCAGATTGAGAGCTTAGATCTCTCCTATAATAGCTTAAGTGGGAGGATCCCCACTGGTCTGATCGAGTTAAATGCTTTGGAAGTCTTCAGTGTGGCGCATAACAATTTAACAGGTAGGATACCTGATAAACGTCAGTTTGGAACTTTTAACGAAGATAGCTATCTGGAAAATCCTCATCTTTGTGGTCGTCCATTATCTGTCGATTGTACTAGTACTGGATCAAGACCTGTCCAGCCATCTGCTGATGATGAAAGTGAGGAGCACGATTTCATGGACATGGAGTGCTTCTACACAAGCTTCATCGGATCTTATGTATCTGTAGTGCTTTGCATTGCTGTAGTTCTATACATAAATCCTCACTGGAGAAGAGCATGGTTCCATTTCATTGAGGTTTATATAATCCATTTCAGAAGCCGCGTGTTCTAGACAATATTCCCATATCCCAAATAAAGGTACCTTTTGTAATTCTGTATGAGGATTTTTGTAACTATTATATATTTATAATCAATGTTATCGTTTTTCTTTCCAGATTTGATCATCGGAAGTAACGAAGCAGTTGTAGGTATGCCTTTGATGTGATTAGATGTTGTAACCAGTATTGCAGTTGAGTATCAAACATTGGGTTAATGAAAAGATTTATATTAGTGCTGCTTTATTTATTTATTACATATTAGGTAGGAAAAAAGTTGCTCATGAAGTCCTGTTTTGTTTGGTGTAGATTAAAAAGTTGATAAAAAATGCTAAGTTGAAATCAACAATTAATTTTAATCAAAATTAATGAAATTTTGGATTTTTCAACCATATATTTCATCAATTTGTATCAAAATTTAGTGCATGTTTGATACTTTTTAACTTATTTTATAATTTGTTACGTGATCATTTTCAACGACATATTCACACAATAAAATATTCTATATGTATATATATAAAAAAAAATTCTTACTATTTAACCACACTCCTCTCTTAAAAATCAATATTCAAAACACTTTTTTTTTTTGTTTTCTACCATAATGGTTGTCAAACAGCCCTTGAATTATACCAAATAGGGTCTAAACCTATTGAAGACACAACCTGTTCCGTCGGAAAGCAATACAAAAGTCCAAGAAACCAAGCAGCACGATAAAGCCCATTACGAAGTAGGGTTTCCACATTTCGTGTAAACACAAAACCCTGCGCATCCTTTCAAACAATCCCACACACACCCCACCGGAAGAAAATCTCGTCAGAAATGGTGACTTACAAGGTAATTCCTTCACTTTATTTGTATGTGGTGTTTGTTTCATGAAATTAGTGTTTTGAGATTTCGATATATTTGATTTATGAATTTTGGGCATGTTTGTACATATTGCAGTTTCATCAGTACCAAGTGGTGGGGAGAACTCTACCAACGGAGACAGATGAGCACCCGAAGATCTACCGGATGAAGCTCTGGGCCACCAATGAGATCCGCGCCAAGTCCAAATTCTGGTTCGACCTACGCTATAATTGATTGTATAGAATGGGTTCGGTAGGTGAAACTGTTAGGGTTTCAAGGGTTTTTCTCGCCATTTGTTAATTGTTTTAAGGGTTTAATTGTCTTTAACCATGAGTCAGTTATATGGGTCGGATTATAAGGTCTAGGTGTCATGGGCCGTTGGGCCACTCTCCTTTAATTATGTTTGTTTGCTTATTTCGTGGGTCAGTTGCCTAGTTAGTGGTCATTCAGTTACCATTGTAACCACCATTGATCATCACTTCATCAGATCAATTAATCAGATACATTTGTGGAGGTTTTGGCTCCTCGAAAGCCAAGTTGTCCCTTTCTCTATTTCTTTGCATTTCCTTGTTCCTAACAGAAACGAATTGTTATTTTGATTTTAAAGGTATTTCCTGAGGAAGCTCAAGAAGGTGAAGAAGAGCAACGGCCAAGTCCTCGCTATTAACGAGGTGCCCCTTCATTTTTAATTTATTGTAGGCTTATATTTTACCGGTTTCAATTATTGAGAAATTGGAGATTTTGATGCTATTTGATCACATAGTATGTTTGATGGAGTACTTCCATTTTGCATTGCAGAAAATGAACATAATGTGTATGTTTGCTTTTAATTTTTTAGTAAATGCTATGATTTTTTGAAATTTTAATAAATAAGCTTGTGTTTGAATCTCATTTTAATGAGAATGAAATTTTTGAAGTAGTGATTGATGGGAGAATGTAAGGTGGAAAAGTGATGAAAAGTTTTAGATTTGTGTGTAATATTATTTTATTTGGAAAATGTGTGGTTGAAAGAAAGGGAAAAAAATGAAAATGAGAATGAGAAAAAAAATGGGTGTCAAACAGGGGCTAAATCTGCCCCAGATCTAGAGCTTCGAGCTTGGTCTCTTCCTGAATTCTTAAATCAGTCATTATGAGTATTAAAATGTTCAGAATTTGGTTCTCATTTCATTTGCATTCTTTATCTCACCAAGAACGGTTCTTGATATATAGGACAAGAATAAGGGATGATTGAGCCATATGCTAAAAGAATATTTTATATACTGACTAGCAATTTATCTGATGAATTCCGATCTTTGGCTGGAAATTATTTCTCTCCACCTAGAAAGCGTATAGTAGTAGTTGGTGGATAGAGCAGGTAACAGACTTGATATACTGTTACTACAAAAATAGTGATTATGTATAATAGTTGTAGTTATGCCTTCAAAACAACTGTAATTTATTTGTTTAATTGCGATGGTGTAAGCCATCTTCAGTTCCCCGTTTCCCAGCCCCCTGTGAAAGGTTGCATTAGTTCCTATTGCATACACGTAGAATGTTAAATAATCTTTCCAATAGTCGGCAACTTAGTTTATTCATAATGAGAAAGATTTGAATAATGTTTCTCAGAGGTCCAGGTTGTTTTAATTTGTACTTTTGATCTATATATATATCTATTAATTAACCACCCTGAAGAGATGTATACTTATGGGTCCTACACATTTTTTATGCCAAAGATCTCTTTTTTTTCCAACACAAAAATCTATCCTGCTTCTTTCATTTGAGCTTCTAATCCATTGTTTTAAAATTAAGGGTTCCTCTCTCTTTTTTCCCTCACAAATCTATCCCGCAGCTTTCATTTGAGCTCCTAATCCATTGTTTCAAAAATCAAAATTAACCATTCATTCCACCAGTAAGTAAACATTGTTTGTTCTGTCTATAATTTTTATTGATTGATCATTTATTTCTTACATTCCTCTCTATGCTTTTGTGAATAGATCTTTGAGAAGAACCCGACACTATCAAGGACTATGGTATCTGGTTACGGTACCAAAGTAGGACTGGTTATCATAACATGTACAAAGAGTACCGTGATACAACTTTGAACGGTGCAGTAGAACAGATGTACACTGAAATGGCTTCTCGTCACAGGGTTCGCCATCATTGCATCCAAATTATCAAGACAGGCACTATCCCGGCTAAACTTTGCAAGAGGGAGATTACTAAACAGTTCCATAACTCTAAGATCAAGTTTCCTTTGGTGTTCAGGAAGGTTCGGCCACCTACTAGGAAGCTCAAGACAACTTACAAAGCATCAAGACCCAACTTGTTTATGTAACAGGCCTGATTATCTTGGAACCGCTTAGTTTCTGCAAATTTTGTTTACTATTATTGACTATTCATTTGTGTTTGGTTATTGCTTTGATTTTGAGTCGTGTAAACTGGAAGCAGGCAGCAGAACCTATAATAGTTTGCTATGTAAAATTTTACAAAAAGTGGGGGGTTGGTAAAAAAAAGTATGTTTAACTAGCTTAAATTATAATATAAATTTTGTCGAACATACACAATATATGAATCGAAAGTACTTACCATATTTTTGTGTATTAATGTTTTAGTTTTGACTAAGAATTAATAATTTGTCCAAAATTTTAGTAACAAACTTGCAGATAAATTAAGAGTTAATAGCTAAAGAATGGTGTAACTTTAACCTGATCTCTCATTGTGAACGGCTTAAATTGGTGTTCGTTAATCATGAAAATTAATTTGATCTTGTTTAGCCAAAATCAGTTTGGTAATTACAACTTCCCAAACTATTTGAATTTGATCTTCATAATATTGACTGGGAACTTAGACTTGTTTGTTGTACCAAAGAAAATTGATTTTATTTTATTTTAACTTACTAGTTCATGTAGTGGTGGCAATGAACCGAGCCGAGCTGGCTCGGCCCATGCCAAGACAAGCTCGGCTCGTGCGAGCCCAAACGAACGAGCCGAGCGCTAGTTTAATTGTAAAAGATATATATATACACATTTTGTGATTAATTTCTCAATATACATTTTCAAAAAAATTTATAATTTTTTAAAAAGTAAGAACAAAAATTGTTTTGTTGAGTTACTTGAGTAATAATGTAATATGTTTTTTGTTTACCATTTTATACTTAAACTTAAAAATAATATATATGTAAAGTATAAACACATTTTATAAACCATTTTTTAAATATACATTTTTCAAAACATTTTTATTTTTTATAAATAAAAAAATAAAGATAGACCATCCTCCTTTATCCGGGCTTGGGACCGGCTACTTCAATTTTTAGTAGGCAGAGTTAAAAAGTGTACACGAACAACTTGTTACGTGTACAATTTTTTTAAAAATATTATAAATGTATGAAAATTAAATTTTGTGATGATTATGGTGAAATTAAATATCACTTACTTGATTACAGGCAATTTCGGCATATTTATCTTAATTCGATAACTAGCATCTTCCCAATCTTTCACGCACATTAACGCTTCCAAAATATCTTCTTTGAGTCGACTCCTGACCTCAGAGAGAACCCTCTTCCCTGCACTAAAAGCAGACTCCGAAGCTACAGTGCTAACATGAGGTGTTAGTAGATCTTTTGCCATTGCAGAAACTACTAGCCATCGACGTTCATTATCTCGCCAAAATTTAATTACCTCTTCTGAATTTTTCTTAACTTTTTTGTTAGTAGGCAAAGTATGACGAAAGTAATCGATTAATTCAGATGGCAACGCATTTGGACTATTACTCGAAGTTTGAGTACATGCAGTGGATGACAAACTACTACTACTACCACCAGATGAACCACATGCATATGCAAATGAATTAAATCTATATGAGTTCATGATTTCGAATAAATCTAAAATTACATCGTCGTCATCCGTTTGATTAGTGGGAGGAGTAGATGTAGGTACACGAGTAATATGTGTACCCATTCGTGAAGCATATAATTCGTACATTTCACGTAATGTTTCTTCCAAATTCCTATAAGTAATAGGTGTACTAAAAGTTAAAGAATTTGAAATTTTATCAATTACAAATTTAGTACCCGATAAATTAAATCGGGGGTCCATGACGCATGCTAAAGGAAATAACATAGGTAATTCTTCCCAATATTTTCTGAATTTTAATTCCATGGAATATATAACTGCATGAAAGTCGGGGTCATTTTGAAATCTTTTAAAAGTCCTAGCAATTGCATAAAAACGTTCAAGAACCATACAACTTGTAGGATAATAAACGCCAGACAATATATTTGTAGAATCATAAAATGTGGACAAAATTTTTTTTATTTTAAGAACTATATTCCAATCGGTTTCATTCAAAATAGTTTCGTCTTCATCTCTAACATGCATATTGTTATAAAATTCAGTAATTAAATGTTCGAAACCTTCACATGATTTTAATAATAAGTAAGTGGAATTCCAGTTATGGCCTACGTCAGTAATAAATGTTTTTGTATTTGTCATTTCATTTTCTGAACAAAATTCTTCAAATGCTTGTTTTCGACTAGGTGTAATCGTGATATATATAAGTGCACTCCTAATTCGGTCAATTTCATCCTTAACATGTTTTAAATCGTCTTGTACTACTAAATTAAAAATATGACATACACATCGAATATGAAATAAATAACCACCAAAATCGGGTTGAAGTACTCTATGCAATTTATCGATAACAACTTTATTTACGGTAGCATTGTCGAACGTAAAAGAACGAATTTTGCTCTCGCATTTATACTCTTTAACTGTATTTATGATAGCATTAAATATAGTTTGGGCGTTGTGCGGGTACTCAACAATTTTAAAAGCAATAATTATTTTATACATAACCCAAAGTGGGTCTATATAGTGTGCAGTTGCAGCAATGTAACCTCTCTTATTAATCCCTTCCCACATATCAGAAGTTAAAGATATTACACCCCCATATTTCTCTAAATCATTTATCAATAGTTGTTTTGCATGAAGAAAATATTTAATTGTATCAGCACGGAGAGTATTTCGACTTACCCCAACGTACCTCGGCTGAAGATATGTTTTGACGTAGTTCACGAAATGTTGGTTGTTCGCTATTGCTAGTGGCAACTCAGACGCGACAATAAACTTCACCACTCTGAATACATCCATGTAGAAAGTGGCATAGTACCACTGGCGCCTGGAGAACCAAACTGTAGTTGAGTTTGACCAGCTGGAAGAAACCCATGTTTGGTCACACATGCTTTGTAGTGACGATTGAGGTGGGTAGTTCCAATGCTTCTTTGCTATGCCAGTCGTTGTTGGCAGTATTTACATACTGCTTTGGTTTCGGGGATTCCATCTACCAAACGACCGGTTTGAACCAATTTAAAATGGTCCCAACATTTTGCCTTGTTCTTCCCCTTTCTTTTCCCTCTTGCATCGAGAATATTTGACGTAGGCTCTTCATCTTGTTCCAAATCAATTGGAACACTAGGATCAACATCAACGTCATCCAAATCAATTGGACGACTACCTTCATGAATGTCGTAATCTTCAATATTTTCTGGAATTGGTAATTCATTGAGACCGGAGAGTTCATTCCCAAATTGATTTTGGGCAGGTGTTTGTGTTTCGTTCTCCGTACCGAATAAGTTTTCAACAAATGATCGTGAATCCATTTGTTAAGAATAATAGAAATTGAATATAGAAATATAGAAGATGATTATAGAATAAATGAATGATATTGTTGATAAATAAATGGAGATTGGAGAATGTAAATTGTATAGAGTAGATAATGAGAGAATAGAGATTGATATTGGTGGAAAAAAGTTTGATTTAGGTGGGTATTTATAGAAACAAAAAATAAAATAAAATTCGAGGACCAAAACGGTCACTGACTTTTTCAAGTTAAAATTTTTTTTTTAAAATTAATGGACGAGCCGCTCGGCCCGTGGCTCGTTATTTATTTATTTTATTTTTTTAATTACCTACGAGCCGGCTCGTCGTCACCTGATCAGCCTAGCTCGGCTCGGCTCGTGCTCGTGCTCGGGCTCGTTTTTTTACGAGCTCGAGCGGCTCGTGGGCATGAACAGTACGAGCCGAGCGGGCGAGCCGACGAGCCGCTCGGCTCAATTGCCACCTCTAAGTTCATGTCCTTTTCCTAATCATTACATTACAACCATGGATAGAATTTTCAAGATTTACCGTAAATTTCATTATATAGCATGATTTATTCGACACAAATCAATAAACAAGTACAAATATGCGTAAGAATAATTTATTCAATGACAATGAATAGAAGTGTCAATCCGGGTGGTTCGGACCGGATCGGCCCACCAACATATGAGCCCGGTAACGGCCCGCGAGAAAAAAAGTCCGCTCGCTATGGGTTACGAGCCGGTTACAGGTCGACCCACAATTTTGGACTACAACTCAGGCCAGCCCGCTGACCCATCCGGGTCGAGCCCATGCGGGTCACGGGTCACGGTTTGTTCCGGTTTGGCCCGTATAATTGTATAAATAAAATTATAAAAATATAGAATTTTTCATATTTATAGCAATTTTTTTAAAAAAATGTAAACTAATAATTAAATAAAATGATAATTTCATATTTATACCAAGAAATGTTTACATAGAATTCAAATTTAATGTTACATGAATTATTTATAACTTTGAAAAGTTAAATTTAATTTAAACAAATAACAACTAAATGCATTTCTAATTACTATTATCAAATATTTATAATATAAGTACATCCCAACTAGGTTGGTACCGACTTTTACTATAATTTATAGTTTAAGTACATCTCAATTAGGTTGGCACATACTTAAATATAATATTTAAATTTTTTTATTTTTTTTCACGGGTCACGGTTAACCGCGGTTAACTGCAACCCGTGAAGGTGCAACCCACGAACCCCACGGGTCACACTTCATTGACCCGTGAACTGCCCGTTCTGGTCACGGGTCGGCCCGCGGTCCCGGATCGATCCGGGCCGATTTTCACGGGCCTGATCGGCCCGTCCGTCTTGACACATCTAACAATGAATTGTAAATTGACACAAATTACATGGAATTTGCTCCCAAGTAATATAACCGTAAGTTGTTGCCTTTATACCCATATTTAGACCTTTTTCTACTATGAGTTTTCTATGGACTCACTTCTTCATCTACGACACGGGGGTGCAATTCTCTTGTGAATTTCCGGTTGAGGCTACATTATTTTGATTTTGTTTTTTAAAAATCAAAACAAAATAACGGGACCACATGAGACCACATGAGAAAGCTACTATTAGATACCAATGCACCAAAAGTTGTTAATGCAATGCTGCAGTCATGTCGTGTTGTGTCGTTTCATTTCATTCAACATCTTTCTTAAAACTTTCCATTGTGAGATATAATAAAACTAATAATTCTGACCATGTTCATCGTCAAACTAACGTTGATTTAGAATATGGAATTCTAGACATTTAAAATTATCATATTGTCAAGACATCCCATAGCGTAATTTTGATGTTTTAGAAATGTCAAAACGGTTGCATTGTCCAGATATTTAGATTAGCTTGAACTGTCTAAAAATGATAAAAATAAAAAGCCCACGAAAGCACCCATAAACAAGGCAGCGAGCTTCTCTTTAACGGCAAAAATACAGTTTATGTATCAACATGTCCCAATTTATATAACTTGAGAATCTGGCCATTAGAGCTGCCTACTTTGATTAGGTTAGGAGAACTAGGAAATTTTATCATCTAAATTATTAATAATTAATTTATAATAATAATATTCAGTAAGTCTATATAATTCAAAACTTGAATAACGGAAATGAAAATTTTATTAATGGAAAAATGACTCAATACCATCATCACCCAGGAACTCGATTTTGTTCATTAGATGATCCGAACTTAGCAATTCCAACTATTTGGACGGTTCACCGACACGTTTACGACAAAAGTCTGATTAATATTTAAATTTGAATGTCGTCTTCTTGTCATTGCTGGTGCTCTCCCATCCTGATCGATTGGCGTTATTATCCAAGGCCAGTCGGGGGGAGGAAATCTCCAACAATCCATGCACACAAAAGGGCCCCAACGGTCTAGAAAGTTTCCATTCTTTGGCATTACTCCTAAACATCTTAACCTCGAAAATCTGATAAGAAATATCGAAGAAAAAAGGATTGAAAGATTTATAAAATCAGTATCCATATGATCTATTCTGAGATATAACATAACGGCGAATCCCAGTGGTATATCCAGAAAAATAGACGTAGTTGTGAGTAAAGACATCAATGCATCATTAAACTTGTTGAGAACCACACTCACCAAGCTGATCACTTTCTTCATTACGACTGATTTGATTTACGTATATATTTTTTTCTGATATTGAATTGAATTCCAAATGAAAGCTAAGCTATTATACTGCTCACTGTGCCGTGGAGAAGATCCAGGTGAAGTGTTTTACCTAGTCAAGTAAAGCAACAACTTAAGAGATAAACTAGCATAGTAAATGGAGAAGAAGATCTAGTCATTGATTTTATTTAAAGTCAAATTAGCAGGGTAGATCTTATCCACCAAAGAGGTTACTAATCCATTCTTTCAACCTTCATCCTGTAAGATAGTTTTCGTGAGAAAAATATCATTCCATTAATTCAAACACCAAACCACTACTTCCTCTACATCTGGTCAGAGTTCTGAAAATCGAAAGAAGTTGACAGGAGTTCCTATCTGTGAAGAACGGGTCATTTTGGTTGATCTACGAGAGATAAACGATTCTATAAGGCTAGGAGTGCTGCAAGGTAGTAGATTCCACGGAGAGCTTAGGCAACGTATTTAAGGATTGGTGCAGGGGAACACGGGATCCACAGAGAGCTGTAAGGAGTACAGTTAAGAGATCAGATAGTACGGGTCGTCTAGTCTGATAGGATGTAAGTTGTTAAAATCGTTTATAGTGAATTGTCTGGCAAAGTGTCTGAAATTTTTCCCAGTGGGTTTCTCCGTGAATATCCCGATGATTGATTTACTACTTTATTTATTTACTATTTATGATATATACAATCTGCGGTATTCAAACTTAGGATTAATTGGACTTGCATGTTTAATCATCTAGAAAAGAATTAAAAAAGTGATTTGTTGTTGTTTAATTCGTTAATATTTTTAATTTGACATATTACACCTATTCATCCCTCTATTAGTGTTGTAAGGGTTGAACTTAGCTTTTTTTCAAAATAGAAGGAATAACAGATTCGACCATAGGCTAATTTTGCACAATTATCAAGAATCAAAGAAAACGTGTAAATACAAACAGTAAATGAGATCAAGAAACTTGTTGAAAAATGCACCAAGAAAAAGGGACACACACCTAGTTTCACGGATCGCAGGTTTGGCTCCCGAGGTTCAATGCCTCGAGACTGCCTTCACCTCATTCTGTGGTCGGCAAGCCCGAACAACTGGCATACATGCATGCTATGAGTAGGATATAAGGGAGAATACCTCCATATGATCATATATCATTAGTGCACTAATGGTAAGATAGGCCTCGCGCCTAGCTATTAGCGTGTTTGCCGTGCCGAATGGGGAGCTAAGCATTCTCACTGCGTGACATTCTCCTCCATTCGAATTCGCTTACGTCCTCGTAGCGAGAAGAGAGTTTCGCATCCACACGCATCCGTCTCGTTGCAAGGATAACAACGGTACCACTCCAAATGGACAGGCCACCAAACCTGCAGTAACTCGTACTTGCCACCTTCGACACCAACCTTCACCCTCCGCCCCTCTGAGCATTGGTTCCTCGGATGGACGGCCTCCAAACCGTAGCGCCTCAACGCATGTCGAATTGTGTCCTGCACGGTGCGCTCTTCGAAAACTCCTTAAAATGCACATTGGCAATTGCGCAACGCTGCCCTCTTCATCCTTCTTCCCTACAACTTCCTTCGTCGTGTCCGACCCACTTGCCGACACGATCCGTGGCCCAAAATCTTTTCTCCATAAGAACACACGACATTGTCCAACAACAACACTGCATGTACTCCGTAATGGTTTGGTGTTTAAACACTGCATGCACTCCGTAAGCGAATTCGAATGGTGGAGAATGTCACGCAGTGCACTCCGTAATGGTTTCGTCGTGTCATTGATTTTATTTAAAGTCAAATTAGCATGGTAGATCTTATCCACCAAAGAGGTTACTAATCCATTCTTTCAACCTTCATCCTGTGAGATAGTTTTGGTGAGAAAAATATCATTCCATTAATTCAAACACCAAAGCACTACTTCCTCTACATCTGGTTAGAGTTCTGAAACAACACTGCATTACATGGTGAAATAACAACACTGCATTACATGGTGAAATAACAACACTGCATTACATGGTGAAATTCCCGATGGCCTTGGAAAGTTAAGTGAGATACATGCACTCAACTTGTCCCACAACAATCTTACTGGAACAATTCCAGCAACATTCTCAAACCTACTTCAGATAGAGAGCTTAGATCTCTCCTATAACAACTTAGGTGGGAGGATCCCCACTGGTTTGAGCGAGTTAAATGCTTTGGCAGTCTCTAGTGTGGCTCATAACAATCTAACAGGTATGATACCAGATAAAGGTCAGTTTGGAACATTTGATGAAGGTAGCTATCAGGGAAATCCTTATCTTTGTGGTCGTCCATTACTTGTCGAATGCACTAGCACCGGACCAACGCATGTCCTGACATCTGCTGATGATGAAAGTGAGCGTGGTTTCATAGACATGGAGTTCTTCTACATAAGCTTCGCCATATCTTATATATCTGCAGTGCTCTGCATTGCTACAGTTCTATATATAAATCCTCACTGGAGAAGAGCGTGGTTTTATTTCATGGAGGTTTATATCATCCATTTTGTAGGCCGCATGTTCTGGACAATATTCCCATATTCCAAATAAAGGTACCCGCTTTAATTCTGTATGAAGATCATTATGTACTAATATATCTTTATATAGAAATTATCTCCTCATCCTAGTGGGTAGTAGTTTATAACAATTTGGATGTACAGAAAAAAGGCCACCAGAATATGGCCAGAATGCATACATTTGTGAGTCCCGCACATTTTTTTTATAAATACATGGTGGGTTTTGCGCATTTGTGTGTATACTGACCAAATCTGGTGGCCTTCTATCTGTACATGGAGACTAAGGGTAGTTTATAATGCCCATCAACCATCGTTGACTTGGTATGTTAGCGAGTCAACAAACTCTTATATTTTATTTTTTGTTAAAAACTATGACTGGACTCCTTGACATGTCATTGAAAAGTTAAAAATTGCAGCTTTGACTTGGTGACATGGCGTTGCCCCACCAGGACATGAAATCCTATATATCCTTATAATATATCTAATCAATCTTTTAGTTTTCTTCATTAGGTACCGAAGCAGTTATAGGCTTGCCTTTGATGTGATTAGATATTGAAGGGTTGATATCATTAGAGGCCATGTATATATTCTTGTCATTAATAATTAATTATTTAAGGAATGATGTTATAATGATGTTATGTAGCTGTATTAGTGTTTAAACACACTTGTTGCTTTACACTATATAAATTTCAAGAGAAATGCTACACTTACACATTTAAGACACAACCCTCTCACATGTGTGGGGGTCCCATTGTGGGCTCCACACGCATGTGAGAGGATTGAGTACCAAGTGTGTACAACTAGCAAATTTGAAATTTCAATTAATTGATTTGAGTGTAACGTGATGAGAATTGTTATAAAATAATAGAAATATTAACATATGTAAAAAAGTAGACCTGAAAATTTAGCAATTTCTAATACACGGTCTGAAATGGAAAGAGCTTTTTCATAATCTAAAAAAATGGTCTTTCTATCACACACAGGATAACTTTTTCCATATTGTACGATTTTCAATTGATATTGATGGCGTATCTATAATATAATTCCTTGGAGAGCAATAGAAATTCACAAAAAAATGAAATTGTTAACATGTCAATATCATCGGAACTGAAGTCCAAATTTGTAATCTTTGAAATCTAAAATTAAGAAAAATCTTTCATGATTAAACTACTTGTGCAAACTAATCAACATTATTGCAAAATTCTAGATTAGAGAACGATCGAAGTCAAATTTTTGATTGGATGTAAAAGTAGCCCACTTCACCAAACAAATTTTCAAAAATAGCCTTATCAGTACTTCAACAGCATTAAGGTTGGATTTTCCAGACTACTTCATTAGGTGTCTCATCCAAAATTGGATGGCCATTGTAACTTTCATCATCTATATATCTGAGAATTTATCAATTACAACAACATCATAAAAAAGTGATATGTTATCACCGTCGACGTCCAATTCTTGCTTGGTATTAAAAGGAACAAAAGGCATTTGTCTCCTTCTTCGCCATCTTTGTGATTGTCAAATTATCGAGATAGAAAACCGTTAACTTCAACACATCAACTTGTGGCGTGGCTATTCCATCCATTCAGTTGCTCCATTACTATTACTTGCAGACGCAATTGTGTTAACTCATCTCGTCGCATGATTTTCAATAAATTGTCAAAATTGAGAAATTTGGAAGCCCTTGATCTGAGTGGCAATTCATTTGATCGCAACATTTTGTCATCTCTTAGTCAGCTTTCTTATGTCAAGGATATGAAATTTTGATGTAACTTTTCAAGCAAAAAAATTACAGTGACATTAGTGGTGGTTCTTTGGTAGATCATCAATGATGGTTCTTTGGTAGATCATATGTTCATCAAAGAATAAGCCCAATGAGAAATAAAACTCACTTATTATAATAATTTTGACTTTTCTTGTTGGGTTATAAGATAAGTTAACCTTGTCAACATAGTGTTTTTTTTTTTTTTTTTTAATTAAACGAGAAAAAGCAGAGTGAGGATATAGTTAAAATATAGAAACAATACAAATTTCAAGCAAGAAACCTTATTTGAGAAAAACATACAATAAGTGCATGAGTTTTTGGACAGCGAAGGGGGAAAAAAAACAGATTTGTGACTTTTCACTGATTATGAATGAAAAAACAGTCCATGGAATCAACAATTTAAAAGCTAGGAGCTCAATTGGAGACTATCATTAATTTAAGTTGTTTGAAAAAAAAAAAGACCGTTTCATGTAGATAAATCTAATCTCTAGAGCATACTTATGACCTGTTTGTCTTTCATTTTGGGAGAAAAAATAGAGTTTTGAATGATATTTTTTTGAAGAATGTATGATTGAAAAGTAAAATAATTTTATTAATTTGTGGGTAAAATGCTTTATTGAGTGAATATATTATGAAGATTGTTTACTGTATCAAACAATATTTAATAAAATATATGATAATCATGGGACAAATAATGGCAAATTGGCAATAGCTTAGGATATGCGTTTGAGAAAATAGTACAAGTTCCAATTGATCATCGGTTTGATTTGACTTCAATAGTTGAAAATGTCCCCTTTCTACTGGAAAAATTGGACACCGCTGTTTCTTAGAAAAGAACGTGGAATTATTGGGTAATTTTTACAAAACGTCCTTTTCGTTTGTCTATTTTATCTAAATCATCCTTATCTCTTTGATTTGGACACATGAGTCCTCAGATCGATCAAATCTTGCACGAACATCCATACCGTCAATTTATGATAAATTTATCATCTCTTTAAATAAACGAAAAATTAAAAAGAAAAGAAAAATAAATAAATAAAAAATAATGACAGCTAGAGTCTTAATTTTTTCAAAAAGTGAAGAGGAGTCCCAATTAAAGCAAGGGATAATTGCACCAGCGATACCAATCTTTCATTTAGTTACAGACTTTGTCCAAACTTTTAATTTGTGTCACACAGGGTATCAATAATTTTATTTGTACAACCCACGGCACTAAACCTTTTCAAAATGTCGCAGTTGAAGTCCAAATGGATGGTTTCTATTAGTTTGAATGTTAGTTGACCAAATAATTGATCTTGACAATAATTTTGACCAATTTTTAAATGTTAAAAATGGTAATTTTACATTTTTTATAAAGACATAACTATAATTAAATAATTAAAATTAAAAACCAAAAAATCAACTTCATCTTCTCAATCCAAAGTTACTTTATTATAAAAAAAACAAATGCAAAGTTATCATTTTAAAATTATTCAAAATTATTGTCAAAATCAATTATTTGGTCAACTAACAAAAATCATCCATTTGGACTTCAACTGCGACATTTTGAAAATGTTTGGTATCGTGGGTAACATAAATAAAAGATTTGGTGCTGTTGATGGCACAAATTAAAAGTTTGAGAAAAGTCTGTAACTAAATGAAAGATTTGATACCGCTGCTGGAATTTTGCCATAAAACAAAGTTATATTTATATTAACCAAAAAATAAAAATAAAAAAATTCATCTTCCTGGCCTACCCACCTACCTCCACCCCCACTCTCAGTCTCTCACCATAGACTGCTTGCTTAACGTGAACTAGAAAGTTGTTTGTGATTTTCGCGTTCTCACGTTTTTATAAACGTTAGTCTGCATCAATAATCAAAACACTTTAAATTGTTTGTTTTATTTTCCTTTTGAATTAGCTAATAGATGGATTTATAACAGCATATTTATAAATAATTCTAGCTTTGTAGTGAACTTTGTCAAAAGCATAGAGACTTCGGAAATCTGGAAATGACATTTGTACACTTCAGAATATACATCATGTTTGACACTTGTTTTGTTATTAAAAAATGATTGAATGAAAAAAATATTTATTTTTTAAAGCTGTCAAACTTGGCGTATAGCAAGCAGCAATAGGGGAACATTCTAACTTTAGTTCTAAAGTTACAAGAGATACAAATGCGAAAAAAATAAAACAAATGATTGAAACAAAAGTAAAACCACTCCTTTCAATCAATCCAAGACTTTTAGGGCTTGTTCGGTTTACTGTTTTCAAACGTTTTTTATTTTCGATTTTTCAAAACGGTGAAAAAACGTTCTCTTTCTTATTTTTGAAAACGCGTTTTTGAAAATAAGATAAAAATTTACAAAAAAAAAAAAAAAAAACCCTAAAATGACAAATTTGTCGTTTTGAATGTTTTCAGTTATAACCAAGCCAAAATTTCAAAATGCATTTTGGGTGTTTTCAGTTAAACCACCAACAACCACTGTCATTGCCGCCTACACACACCACCTACACCACACCATCGATGACATAACAACCACCACAATAGAAGAAGCCGGCGAAGCCATCACCCAAAACCATCACAGCAGAAGAAACCCATCACGCCACCGCCCAAAACCACCATAACAGAAGAAGCCGACGACGCCACCGCCCAAAAACACCGCACCGAAGAAGCCCACCACACCACCGCCCAAAAACGCCGCACCAGAAGAAGCCCACCACGCCACCGCCCAAAAACACCGCACGCCACCACGCTTGAAAACACTGCTCGCCACCGAGCCCAAAAACACTGCACACTACCCAGAGAGAGAGAACAAGTTTTGGGTGTTTTCATTTTTTAAAATGACAAAAAGAATACATTTTTAACAATATCAAAATGAACACTCAAAATAAAAAACTTAAAATGAATTCAGAACTCAAAATTCAAACACGAAGAGAACAATCCCTTAACTTTTTTTCCTTGATTTAACGGCCCCAATTGATGAACGAAGTAGTAGATGGATGATGATTGAATTAAATGTGTGAAATGTGTTGTGAGATTGTATCAAGTGTAAATTCGATAAATTATGATGTAAAGAAAGACGTAAATATAGCAAGATTGAAGGTACCAGATCAAGTACCAAGACAATGGCACTAACCGTGGCATTTCATTCGGCATTTTTTTTTTTTTTTTTTTTGGGCCCATTTGATTAGTTTCCTGTCCCATAGAATTTTATTATAGATTGTTGGACGATTTCTTGGGCCCGAGCTTTTTTGGGCCCGAGCCAAGCCGAGCCGAGCCCGACCAAAAAAAATGAGGCTTGGCCCGAGCCTTAGCGGGCCGAGCCGAGCCGAGCCGAGCCCGAGCCGGCTCGGGTTTTTTTTTTTTTTTTTTGTGGCACCTTATAAGCTTATGTCAGATAACATGTTAGATTTATAAATGATTAACTATCCATTATAACAAAGTAAGAAATCTTTTTAATGATCGATTTAAATTTTCTTACAAATTTTAGTAACCATTGATGAAATTAGCTAAATTTTTAAATGTAATTAAGCAATATATATCACTAATAATTTCACTTAATATAGAATGATAAACATTTGTGTAAATGAGAAAATGCTTACTTTAAATATTTAGGTACTTAGAGTTTTAGAGAAATGAAAATAACAAAAAACTAATAATACAATAAATATTAAACAAACAAATATCACTCGTTTTTCAAAATAATCTATGTGATACATTATGAGATAAATTTGTCACTTATAATTAGTTTATTAGTTTCATGATGAGTGGAATAAGTTGACATTTTTTGGTTTTTTTTTTTTTTTTTTCGGGCGGGGCCGGGCCGGCTAGGGCCGAGTCCTCAAAATGAGGCTCGGCCCGAGCCTTGGCTCGGTTCCACCGAGCCCGAGCCGGACCCGGCTCGAGCTTTTTTCGAGCCCAGCCCGAGCCGTGCGAGCCGCCGAGCTTTTTTGCCATCCCTACGTCCATTGGCCGTCTCCCTTTCCATGGTTCACAAGCTGCTTTTAAGTAAATCACTATTAATTATAGAATGATCAATAAATTAGAAAGGGAAACCCCCAACTCGGAAACTTGCCAAATTAAGAACAAGTCAGAATAATTAGTGTAATAAAATTAACTTTCGGGTTTGGTTAATTATTACGGTGCTTTCTTTACTAGTATTTTAAGGTTTTTTATTAGAACATTTCGTTAGTTTTCCTGTTAGCTGGTATATTCTGTCAGTTGTTTTCATGTCGCTTAATAGATCCATTGATAAATCCTATTTTATTCTTTACTGAGAGTGCGATCATCATCGTTCGACTCCAAGATGAGTAATTATCTCCAGTCAATTGCTGTGAGACAAGCACGAGGCCAGGATTATCCGAATGATGGAGGAAAAATGGACTGCATCCATCATCGATTGTCAATGAATTGGAAGAATTGTTTGAGGGATTCGAAGATATTGAAGAATCCGAAGGTATTGAAGCCATTGGGATTGGGATTGGAATTCAACAAAGATTCAATTCAGAAAAAAAAAATTGTTCTGGCACCATATTAGAATATTCCTGTTAGTTTTCTTGTTAGCTTGCTAATCTAATGCTAATGACAGATAATTAACAGAATTAGTTAACTAAATAACTAGCTAAACAACTGACAGAATATACCAGCTAATAGGAAAACTAACGGAATATTCTAATAAAAAAGATTTATATTAGTGCTGCTTTATTTATTTATTTTACCTTTAGTCCACATATTGCAGTTTAGTATATGAGAGAGAGAGAGCATGCAACCTATTATCCAATTCGTTCTTGTTGTCAGGTGCTACTATTACTAGAAGTGATTGTGTCACGTATGTAAATATTGGGTAGGAAAAAAGTTGTTCATTAAGTCCCGTTTGGTGTAGATTAAAAAATTGGTAAAAAATGCAAAGTCAAAATCAACAATTAATTTTAATCAAAATTAATGAAATTCTCGATTTTTTAACCACATATTTCATCAATTTGTATCAAAATTTAGTGCATGTTTATACTTTTTAATTTATTTTATAATTTGGTACATGATCATTTTCAACGACATATTTACACAATAAAATATTCTACATGTATATATATAAAAATAATAATTCTTACTTTTTAACTGGGTAATTGGCGCAAAACATCCCTATCTATGACGAGTTTTGTGGAAAACGTCCATACGTTTGATTTTTTGGTACAGAACGTACATACCTTTACATTTTCTTGCGCAAAACGTCTTTTTCACCAATTTTTAAAATAAAATGACCATTATACTCTCCTATATAAATAAAAAAAAGAGAAATAAAGAATAAATTGCATTCTGCTCATAAACTTTTAAAAAATGTTAATGAATCCAAAATTTTAAGAAAATCTCAAATCATCCAAACCGTCACCAAATCATCCACTCTCAAATCATCCAAATTTTTCTATGTTAAAACTGATAATAAGAAAATCCCAAATCATCACTCACCAAAAACCCTAATTTTTCGCATAGACCTCTAATGACAGCCAGCAATTGAACCTAATTTTGATGCAATTGGTGAAGATCCATTACTAGAATATGAGCACCAAGTGAGGGCGAACCTATTCCAGGTGGTCCCCCTCCATTAGTGCCGTCGGACGGCACCAAAAATCGATTTCTTCGTTGGGGAAGTCGCGAGCTTCGCGACATGAGAGTTTTCAAACAAAAATTGAGCATGCTTGAGAGATGATACATATGATTTGGGATTTTCTTAAAATCTTGGACTCATTTACATTTTTTTAAAAGTTTAGGAGCAGATTGCAATTTATTCTTTATTTTTCTTTTCTTTTTTATTTATATAGGAAGGTATAATGGTCATTTTATGTTAAAAATTGGTAAAAATGACGTTTTGAGCAAGAAAATGCAAAGGTAAGGACGTTCTGCACCAAAAAATCAAACGTATGGACATTTTTCACAAAACCCATCATAGGTACGGACATTTTGCACCAATTACCCTTAAATAAACTTGCAATGTAAAAGTTGAATATTTATTTAATTCAGTGTAACTCCTTCAAGAGTTCCGCCAGTTAACATATTGGATATGTTATAGATTTTCTCTTAAGACCCTCTCCCACTAAGTGATGTTTTTAATTCCCAATATCCAATACTATTCCAGCAGTCTACTGTTTTTCAGATGATGGCGTCATCTCATATCGGTCGATTCACTCCAAAATTAATTTTTTAATGCCGGTTTGACCCCTTAATCCTTAATTGTTTACTAATTTTTCAAGTCAATTTATAGTATTCTTAAATAATAAGCAACAATCAGATTGTTTTCAATATAATACTTGTACTATATTTGTTTCGATCAAACATTTAATAGATCAAATTTGTCTAAATTAATAAAGTCGAATTGAATCAAAAGTATTCAACATCAAAATATTAAATGAATGAATAGATTAATGTGGTATAACAAAGTATAATACCACGTTTTAGCATTTCATTGTTTTTCATCTACAGAGTTGAGGTGTTTAAGCCAGCTGAAGGGATTGTTTTTAGACTCTTCTTCTCTGAATGCAAACTTCCTTCATAGAATTGGAGTAATGACTTCTCTAAATGTGTTATCTTTGCTTGGGTGTCAACTTAATAAACCCGAGGAGCTGAGTTTGAGTGGAAATGAGCATGAACAAATAATTCCATCATGTCTATGAAGTATGACATCGCTTTGATTGATTAAGGTCTCGAGGAATAAGTTCTCTTGGAGATATTGCTATGTCTCCGCTTTCAAAACTCACCTCACTTGAATATCTTTCTACTTCAAGTAACAACTTTCAAGTGCCCATTTCTTTTGAGCCTTTCTTTAATCATCCAAGTCTTCGTTTCATATTTGCCAATAAAGTAATAGCAAGTGCTAATTTACGAAATTGGGTCCCTAAGTTTCAACTCGAGGTTTTCAAATTGTTAAATTGTCATCTAAGCATGGACGGATCCATGACTGGACTTCAAACCGGATTAATATGTAGAAAAAAATAAATTTACACATAATTTTTTTTTTCACTAAAAAAAATTTAAAGAGACAGAACGAGTCCCCCTAAATTTGTCAATGCATCCAAATGTGCCTTACGTTCTTCGCTATCATAATGAATTTTTTTATGTATGAATGTAATTACAAATTACAATGCTCTTCTATAATTCTATCCCGATGACGAGAATAAAATCGGAAAGTAAAGCTTGCTTTTATAAATAGTAATATAAAGTATCCTATACAAAATATGGGTCAATTAAGAATCTTGAATTTAAATTTGGGGAGCTTTGTTATTTGAGAGCACGTAAAAGTTAACAAAAGAAGTGAAAGGATTCGCATCATCACATCACATGTAATTGTGTTTCATGATCTTATGATCATTGGTTTTACTATTTAATTCCATAGTAATTAATATTAAAATACTTTTTATTATTGGTGAATAGATATTTGATTAAATTATAATAGAAAGGTAAGTAGATGATAAATCAGAAGATACCTTTCTTTTCGCTGCTCATCTTTTGATGAATTTCAGGATTATAGAGCTTCATGCTTACATGCATCCCTCACCATTTTTTCACAAGTAAATTACTTTATTCTAGAAAAATAATTATTTTAAATTATTTTAATTGGAATTTGTTTGCTTTTTTTTTTTTTTTTTTTGAAAATGTAAGATTATAGCTGCAATATATATATATATATTTTAATTATTTCAAGAGAGTAAGTTCACCATTTTAAAACGCTTTAATGGAGGAATTGACGGCACGGACGATTTGCACAAGATTTGGTCAATCTGAGTGCTCATATTGCAAAATTTAAATAATAATTGGAATTTGTACAAAATAATCAAGCATTTTGTGGAATTACCAATAATTCCACGTTCCTATCCATTTTTCCCAGTAGAAAGTGGACTCTTTCAACATTGACTAGAGGTCAAAGACTTCTGGTGGATAGCGTTAATTGTCTAATGACGTTTAATGTAGAAATTTTCATAACTTATAGGTCCATTAAAAAATATGTTATTGATTTTGTTTATTTATAAATAATTTATGAATTTTGTCAAATGATGTTTAATTTACCTTTAAATGTGATCTTGAAAAAGTCTCCAATATTTATAGAAAGCATGCGTAGAACTTTAAGAAGTCACTTGATCCAATTAGTTGATAATAAATTCTAACATATAGAATTTTAAATTAATTTGATTGGACTCGTCTACACTTTTTTTTTTTGAAAAAAATTGAGATTCTAGCTGCACTTATTTGTTTATTTCTTTTATTTTCTTTCTTTTTGTTTATTTAAAAAGATGGTAAATTCACAATTTTACAAGGTTTTAATAGAGGAAATTGACGACATGTATGATTTGCTCAAGATTTGATGGATTTGAGGGTACATATGCCAAAATTAACATATTAAAGACGATTTGGACAAAACATATAAATGATAAAGACGTTTTGTATCAATTACTCAATTTCTTTTCAAAGAAACCATTTTTTCTAGTAGAAGCTAGAAAGTGGACATTTTCAACATTGACTGGAGGTCAAAGTCTTCTATTGGATATTTTTAATTTTTCAAACGTAAATCCTAAGCTATTGCCATTATTTGATTAAAGAATGGGTGGTGCAGAAATTTTCCCAGCACTAACTTAACCTCTGTTTGGAAAAAAAAATTATAAACGATTTATTTATAAATAAATAGTAATACGTAGTAATGGTCGATATTACTTATATGTCTACTTAAAAATATTTGATTAAAAATGAAGTTTGATCATTTATAAATTTGGTCAGAAGAGGTTTAATTTACAGCATTTTTTTTGGCTTATTAGCACAAAACGTCCATACGTTTGACAGTTAGTGTGCAAAACATCCCAACGTTTCATTTTTTTGCATTTTCGCCCCTATTTCAACGTTTCAGTGTGGAAAACATCCCTTTCACTATTTTTCAGTGTAAAATGACCAATATACCCTCAAATTTAAATAAAACAAATAAAATGAAATGAAAAAAATAAATAAATTGTAATTATACTCCCAAACTTTTTAAAAAGTGCAAGTGAGTCCAAAAGTCTTATTAAAAGGCTTAAGCACAAAACGTCCCTACGTTTGACACTTAATGCGGAAAACGTCTCTACGTTTTAACATGTTTGTATTTGCTCAATAGCACAAAATGTCTCTACGTTTGACACTTATTGCGTAAAACGTCCTTACGTTTAATTTCTTTTTACATTTTCGTCCTTATTTCAACGTTTCATTGCGGAAAAACGTCATTTTCACTATTTTTTCAATGTAAAATGACTAATATACCCTCATATTTAAATAAAACAAAAAAAAAGAAAATAAAAATAAAAATAAATTACAAATATGCTCCCAAACTTTTTAAAAAGTGCAAATGAGTTCAAAAATCTTATTAAAACATTCAAATCATCAGTCTTTTCTTCATCTCTCAACGTTATCCTCCCTCCACCACCTAAACCACCAGACCCCACCATTCAAACCGTTAATGCTGGCCACAAGTATCAGCCACAGGATTGTAGAGGGAGGTGAGATGGTTTGAATGGTGGTGGGGTCTGGTGGTTTAGGTGGTGGAGGGAGGAGGAGAAGACTGATGATTTGAATGTTTTAATAAGATTTTTGAACTCATTTGCACTTTTTAAAAAGTTTGGGAGCACAATTATAATTTATTTTTATTTTCCTTTTTTTGTTTTATTTAAATATGAGGGTATATTGGTTATTTTACATTGAAAAATAGTGAAAATGACATTTTTCCGCAATGAAACGTTGAAATAATGACGAAAATGTAAAAAAAAATAAAACGTAAGGACGTTTTGCGCAATAAGTGTCAAACATAAGGACATTTTGTGCTATTGAGCAAATACAAACATGTTTGAAACGTAGGGACGTTTTCAACATTAAGTGTCAAACGTAGGGACGTTTTGTGCTTAAACCTTTTAATAAGACTTTTGGACCCACTTGCACTTTTTAAAAAGTTTGGGAGTATAATTACAATTTATTTTTTTATTTTTCATTTCATTTTCTTTGTTTTATTTAAATTTGAGGGTATATTGGTCATTTTATACTGAAAAATAGTGAAAGTGATGTTTTCCACACTGAAACGTTGAAATATGGGCGAAAATGCAAAAAAATGAAACGTTAGGATGTTTTGCACACTAATTATTAAACGTAGAGACGTTTTGTGCTATTAAGCTTTTTTTTTTTTTTTTCTTTTTCTAATGTGATGTTGCAGCAGACTTCAACATTGATGGAGAGCATGTATAGATATTTATGCACTCAATCAATTCTCAATTGGTTGATAATAGAAAAACGTAGTAAACATATAGAATTTTACATACACCAATAGTAATTAGAGAATTAACAGCGTATCAAGGTGACTGTTGATCGACTTCTTGAAACTGACAAAACTAAGAACAATAATACAGGCGGATAATTAATAAAGATGCAAGTTAAGCTTTCGGGTGTTGGTGATTACGGTGCTTTCATTACTAAGTCCATGTTTGGTATTCATTATTTTAAGAAAATAGAGTTTTGCACAGTATTTTTAGGAGAATAGATTATTAAAAAATAGGAAAAAGTTTTGAATCTACATGGAAAATATTTTATTTTGTGTGAATGTGTGAGTGAAACTGATCTTGTAACAAATTTTTTTTTAAAATAATGAATACCAAACATGGGATAATGGGAGTCGGTACTTGTTGGGATTTGCCTCAAAATTGCCAACTTTGGAGGACTTCTACCGCAAATAGGATATAAATTTGTAACTAATTCCATCTTAGGGCCGTTTGATTACAAAGATTGAATTGGGATGGAAAGAAAATGAATTTAAGGGAATTGAATTGTTTAGAATTTGTTTTACTGGAATTGTAATTAATCGTGTTTGATTGATATAATTTTCTACCTGAAAAATGTTGAAAGATTGGTATCTGTTTTGATTTTATTTTTTTATAGAAATTGTCCATTAAGCTGATTTTGTTTTACCATTGGGTCTAGAATTTTTTCAATTGCCGAAAAAAAGATTTTTTTTTAATTATATCAAATATCATTTGTTTGACTTTGTTTGTATAGAAATTGTCAATAAAAGTGATAATTTTTTTGACCATGGTATCTAGAATTTTTTTCAATTGAAAAAAAAATGGAAAATATTTCCCACAACTTTGTTGGGAAACTGATTTCAAGAAAATGTGAGTGTGTGAGGAAAAGTGGAAAAATCATTTGCTTAGAAAAAAATCAATCAAACATGAGAAAAGTTGGAAAATGAAATTTCCATGGAATTCCCTCCATGTCAAACACACACTTAGGGTTGATGTTGTAGTTGGTTGAATTTAAGAAGGAACTAGAAGCCCAAGACTCAAGAGTCAAGAGTCATGAATTGAGATGGACTACGAATTTTACAATTTTGAGGAAAAGTCTACAATTAAAAATGAACTGCCTAACACGGCAACTCCACTTGGGCACTATAAATTGGAGATTCTGCAACCTTGTTTATAGTAAGAATTAGTGGCTTATTAGTTAAGAAAGATGGGAACTAAGTTACAATTAATGTTAGTGATGATGGTGCTAAATGTATGGTATTGTTTAGGGTGTTGGGAGGAAGAGAGGGTCGCTCTTTTGAACCTCAAAGCAAATATGAACTTCCCAGATGGAGGATCACTGCCTTCGTGGGTGGATAATGAGACTGCATCGGATTGCTGTCAATGGGAACAAGTTAAATGCAGCAACATCACTGCACGAGTAATACAACTTAATCTTTATTTCGCCAGGATTCGGAAATTAGGAGATTGGTATTTAAATGCCTCTCTATTTCTTCCTTTTGAAGAGCTCATAAATCTCTCTTTAGAGGGGAATAATTTAGTAGGATGGGTTGAGAATGAAGGTATGCTGTCTGTCATCTCTTCCGGACAACTCATTCTATTTTATTATTATCATTCCTATTTCTTCGAGCAATAATATGGATGTATTAAATTTTGTTGCAGGTATTGATAGATTATCAAAGTTGAGAAATTTGGAGGCTCTTGATCTGAGTAAAAATTTTTTCGATCGCAAAATTTTGTCATCTCTTAGTCGGCTTTCTTCTCTCAAGTATCTGGGATTTGGATACAACTCGTTAAGGAGAAAAAATTACGGCAATAGTAAGTTAAATATACTATGCATTTTGGCGGTTCTTTGATAGATCATGTGATTGTCTAAAAATCAACCTTTTGGAAATAAATCAAACTTATTATAATAATTAAAAGTTTTCTTGCTGCTGTATAAGATAAACCATTTCTCAAAATCTTTAGTTTCCTCTATAATAAGTATATATCAAAAAATCAATTGAACCTATCTTTTTATATTTTCGCCGTGGTTCATTTTTGATAAATCTAATTACAATACTGTAAGTTTATATATATATATATATATCCGTGCTTAGTTTATGTTAAGCACCATGCTTAGGTGACAAAAAACTATATACTAATGTAGTATGTCACCTAAGCACGGTAATTAGGAGATCATTACTATGTGTGTGTGCGCGCACATCATATTGAGTTATTAATGGTACTAATAAACCCACGTAATTCAAATGTAAAAGATTAAGTCTCTGTTTGATAGATATTAAAATTTTTATTATTATTCTTCTACTTATTTTCAACCACACATTTTTCAATAAAATAATATTTTTCATCACATTAATAACTTTTCCTTCCTTTTCAACCACACATTATCCATCAATCTACTATTCTGAAATACATTTTTTCAAAATAATGTGGCTCAAACACACCCTAAGAGCATATTTGGTACTAGACAATACAACAAATAAGACATTTTTAATCTTTAATATTGTAATACACCTTACTAAAGAAACCATAATATTGTTTTCATGCTTCCCGTAATTGTGCTTGTGTAAGTACTCAGTCAACACCAATTTCGTCAAGAAATCATTTAATTATTTAATAACTCAACGAAACATATTATTATCTTTTTAAAAATATCATTGTGTAGGTCGTGAAAGACTCTTCGGATTAAACAAGCTAGAAGTTCTTGATTTCATGGGTAATGATGATATTAGCGACGGCGACATTCTATCGGTGCTAAGTGAGTCTCCTTTTCACAAGCATGATATATTGTTTTTAGGTCAGAGAAGACTATAGTCACATTTTAATATCATTTTTTTAAATTTTTTTCATAGATCTAAACGATTTTATCAATTTGAAGAAGCTCGACCTAAGTGACAATCAATTTAGAAGCTCGGGTACCATTTATGGTATATCATCTCATTTCATTCTTTGTTAATTCCCTTTTCTTTCTTTACTTCACTTCTGCCTTGGTATGTATGAGCTGAAGCATTCTTTCTTTGTTGTTGATTGCATTGCATTATAGATATTATTACAACTTATTGTGGATTTTGTTATACAAACAGGTCCAAAATATTTGGAGGTCCTTAATTTACAATCAAATAACTTCGATAATCGCATTTTCTCTTCACTTCACGGGCTATCATCACTCAAGTCTCTAGATCTCTCTTGGAATGAACTAAAAGGAACCATCCAAATGAAAGGTTAGTTCTACAATTTAGAACTCCTTATTTTTCTCTCTGAGTTTTCAATCACTATATTCACATTTTTCTTGTACATGTTTATTTCTCTACCTCCATCTAGATTTACATGCTTTGAGTAATTTGGAGGAGCTTGATCTAAGTAATAATGAGATCGACAACTTCACAACTCCAATAGGTAATCCGCTAAGTTTTTCGTTATTCTATTTTCTGAATAATGAGCGTTTATACACTTGTACTTGAATATTACACTAGAGAGTTCTCCGTTTCAGACATCAAAAGTATGCATAGTCTCCAAGTGCTAAAATTAGATGGCGTGAGTGTCTCCAACATTAGCAACATGGTGCAATCTTTAAGGGTATTCTCAAACCTCAAGCACTTCTCTTTCCAGAACAATTATATAAACGGAAACATTGGACCTTATGGTAAGCCAAAAGAGCTGTAATTCCTAGTAAAAAAAAATTATATTACAAATTAGAATATGATATCCAGTTCTCATGCACATTCCGTTTCTTTTGTGTATAAGAGTTGAGAAGTTTAAGAAGGCTAGAGAGGTTGATCTTGGACAATTCTGTTGTGGATGGAAACTTTCTACAAGGTATTGGAGAAATGACATTCCTCAAGATTTTATCTTTGACTAGATGCGGACTCAATGGCACCCTTCCGGTTCGAGGTAAACTTCAACGGCTTGTTTGGTAAACAATGTTTTCCATGACTTCGCATGCTGATTAGTAAATTGTTTCTTCAAAAAAATTTAATTTTCACTATTTTACAACTTTCCTTGCTTCTCAGTTGAATTTTTGGTTAATGAATGCAAATTCATCTCAAGATCGATTTACTATAAGATTTCACAGAAAACACGAGTAGATATTGATTGCTTCAATATCAAATATAGGTAAAAGAGTTTGTGACTTCATAAAATGAACTAAAACATAAGTTTGTAACAAACGAAGGATTTAACTTCGTCAATTAGCATTTTATAATTAATATAATATAAAGTGGTTAGGCTAACCATAAAAATTTACTTATAAAGTAATTAAGTTTTACAACCTATAGTTTATTTTATTTTATTGGTTACAGTGGAAATAAGTAAGTTATTTATTTTGATATAGTAAAATAAGAATTACATTCAAAATAAGTAGCTTATCACCCTCTTTCTTCTATAAAAAAAATCACTTCTTAAAAATTAACTTTCTTACTTAAAAAGTAAGTTTGGGCACAAGAAGTTGCTTTCCTATTTATTATAAGCAAAGCCTTTTTATTCCCTATTACTACGATGGGTTTTAGAGTGGTAATTTTAATTGTTTGATTTGCAGGATGGTGTGAACTTAAAAACCTCCAAGAGTTAAATTTGAGTTGGAATGAGTACGAAGGAATACTCCCTTCATGTGTTGCAAACATGACATCTCTTAGAATAATTGAACTTTCTCACAATAAGTTGACTGGAAATATTGCCTCCTCTCCACTTTCCAAACTCACATCGCTGGAATATCTCTCCATATCAAGTAACAACTTTAAAGTTCCAATTTCTTTCGAGGCATTCTTCAATCATTCAAACTTGAAGTTTATATTTTTGGAAAACAATGAAATAATAAATGAAAACGAGTTGAGAAATTGGTTTCCTAAATTTCAACTAGAGGTTTTTAGTATGTCAAATTCTAAAGGCCGTCCAACACTACCCAACTTCTTTTACTATCAATCCAACTTGAGAATTCTTTATCTTCCAAAGAACAACATTCAAGGGAATTTTCCAACTTGGTTGTTAGAGAACAACACAAGACTTATGGGACTTTACCTGAGGGATAATGCTTTTAGAGGACCTCTTGAGTTATCAATAAGCACCAATCCCAACATGGAGACTTTCGATGTATCTAATAATGAGTTAAATGGACATATTCCGACTAATATAGGTTCAGCTTTTCCAAATTTGGTTGCATTAAACATGTCAACAAATATGTTTGATGGGTCTGTACCTTCTAGTTTCGGCGACTTAAAATCTATAAAATATATAGACTTGTCAGTCAATAACTTGTCAGGCATGATGCCGCAAGAATTAGCTATGGGATGTTCTTCTTTGTTTTTTTTCAAGATATCGGATAATAAAATGCAAGGACAAATATTTCCAGAATCTACCAACCTACCAAGCTTGAAATATTTATATGTGGAGGGCAATGAGTTCTCGGGCACCATTCCAAGTAGCTTGTCTACCAGCCCTCTAGTTGTGTTAGACATGAGTAACAACAATTTGTCTGGCAGAATTCCCTCATCAGTGGGTAATATGACAAGATTGCAGCAAGTTTCTCTGTCTAATAACCAGTTTGAGGGTCCAATCCCGGTGGAAATTTGCAATCTCGATTCTCTTGGCCTCTTAGATTTATCTGAGAACAAGTTATGTGGTTCAGTCCCATCTTGCTTCAATCCATCAAGCATAAGTCATGTCTATCTGAACGATAACCAATTGGAAGGTGAGCTCACATATGCATTTCATAATAGCTCTTCTTTGGTGTCATTGGATCTTAGAGAGAATAAGTTCACTGGAAGTATCCCTCAATGGATTGGCAATCTATCAAGCATGAGCATTATTCTTCTCAGAGGTAACGATTTTGAAGGCATAATCCCTCACCAATTTTGTGAGATGAAAAAACTAAGCATGATAGACCTTTCTTTTAATAGTCTTTCGGGGCAAATTCCACTCTGCTTTGGTAACATAACGCTGGAGGTAACCAAGAAGAAGTCTGTATTGGTTCTGGAATTTATCAGCTCTTCAATTTTCTCATTCATTTCTTACATGGAAAAGGTTGAGTCAGAAAGGAACTATCATGTGTCTTTCCAACAAACTGAAGATTTCAAATTAACTGATGTGCCAATCACGGCGACATTCGTGACAAAGGGAAATTCTTATTCTTACAAAGGTAGCATCCTCAGTTACATGTCAGGAATTGATCTCTCTTCTAATAAATTACATGGTGAAATTCCCGATGGCCTTGGAAAGTTAAGTGAGATCCATGCACTCAACTTGTCCCACAACAATCTTACTGGAACAATTCCAGCAACATTCTCAAACCTACTTCAGATAGAGAGCTTAGATCTCTCCTATAACAACTTAGGTGGGAGGATCCCCACTGGTTTGAGCGAGTTAAATGCTTTGGCAGTCTTCAGTGTGGCTCATAACAATCTAACAGGTATGATACCAGATAAAGGTCAGTTTGGAACATTTGATGAAGGTAGCTATCAGGGAAATCCTTATCTTTGTGGTCGTCCATTACTTGTCGAATGCACTAGCACCGGACCAACGCATGTCCTGACATCTGCAGATGATGAAAGTGAGCGTGGTTTCATAGACATGGAGTTCTTCTACATAAGCTTCGCCATATCTTATATATCTGCAGTGCTCTGCATTGCTACAGTTCTATATATAAATCCTCACTGGAGAAGAGCGTGGTTTTATTTCATGGAGGTTTATATCATCCATTTTGTAGGCCGCGTGTTCTGGACAATATTCCCATATTCCAAATAAAGGTACCTGCTTTAATTCTGTATGAAGATCATTATGTACTAATATATCTTTATATAGAAATTATCTCCTCATCCTAGTGGGTAGTAGTTTATAACAATTTGGATGTACAGAAAAAAGGCCACCAGAATATGGCCAGAATGCATACATTTGTGAGTCCCGCACATTTTTTTTATAAATACATGGTGGGTTTTGCGCATTTGTGTGTATACTGACCAAATCTGGTGGCCTTCTATCTGTACATGGAGACTAAGGGTAGTTTATAATGCCCATCAACCATCGTTGACTTGGTATGTTAGCGAGTCAACAAACTCTTATATTTTATTTTTTGTTAAAAACTATGACTGGACTCCTTGACATGTCATTGAAAAGTTAAAAATTGCAGCTTTGACTTGGTGACATGGCGTTGCCCCACCAGGACATGAAATCCTATATATCCTTCTAATATATCTAATCAATCTTTCAGTTTTCTTCATTAGGTACCGAAGCAGTTATAGGCTTGCCTTTGATGTGATTAGATATTGAAGGGTTGATATCATTAGAGGCCATGTATATATTATTGTCATTAATAATTAATTATTTAAGGAATGATGTTATGTAGCTGTATTAGTGCTTAAACACACTTGTTGCTTTACACTATATAAATTTCAAGAGAAATGCTACACTTACACATTTAAGACACAACCCTCTCACATGTGTGGGGGTCCCATTGTGAGCTCCACACGCATGTGAGAGGATTGTGTACCAAGTGTGTACAACTAGTAAATTTGAAATTTCAATTAATTGATTTGAGTGTAACGTGATGAGAATTGTTATAAAATAATAGAAATATTAACATATGTAAAAAAGTAGACCTGAAAATTTAGCAATTTCTAATGCATGATCTGAAATGGAAAGAGCTTTTTCATAATCTAAAAAAAATGGTCTTTCTATCACACACAGGAGAACTTTTTCCATATTGTACGATTTTCAATTGATATTGATGGCGTATCTATAATATAATTCGTTGAAGAGCAATAGAAATTTACAAAAAAAAAATGAAATTGTTAACATGTCAATATCACTGGAACTGAAGTCCAAATTTGTAATCTTTGAAATCTAAAATTAAGAAAAAACTTTCATGATTAAACTATTTGTGCAAACTAATCAACATTATTGCAAAATTCTAGATTAGAGAACGATCGAAGTCAAATTTTTGATTGGTTGTAAAAGTAGCCCACTTCACCAAACAAAATTTCAAAACTAGCCTTATCTGTACTTCAACAGCATTAAGGTTGGATTTTCCAGACTACTTCATTAGGTTTCTCATCCAAAATTGGAGGGCCATCGTAACTTTCATCATCTATATATCTGAGAATTTATCAATTACAACAACATCATAAAAAAGTGATATGTTATCACCGTCGACGTCCAATTCTTGCTTGGTATTAAAAGGAACAAAAGGCATTTGTCTCCTTCTTCGCCATCTTTGTGATTGTCAAATTATCGAGATAGAAAACCGTTAACTTCAACACATCAACTTGTGGCGTGGCTATTCCATCCATTCAGTTGCTCCATTACTATTGCTTGCAGACGCAATTGTGTTAACTCATCTCGTCACATGATTTTCAATAAATTGTCAAAGTTGAGAACTTTGGAAGCCCTTGATCTGAGTGGCAATTCATTTGATCGCAACATTTTGTCATCTCTTAGTCAACTTTCTTATGTCAATGATATGAAATTTTGATGTTACTTTTCAAGCAGAAAAATTATAGTGACATTAGTGGTGGTTCTTTGGTAGATCTTATGATCATCAAAGAATAAACGCATTGAGAAATAAAATTCACTTATTCTAATAATTTTGACTTTTCTTGTTGGGTTATAAGATAAGTTAACCTTGTCAACATAGTTTTTTTTTTTAACGAGAAAGAGCAGAGTGAGGATATAGTTAAAATATAGAAACAATACAAATTTCAAGCAAAAAACCTTATTTGAGAAAAACATACAATAAGTGCATGAGTTTTTGGACAGTGAAGGGGGGAAAAAACAGATTTCATTTGACTTTTCACCGATTATGAATGAAAAAACAGAGTCCATGGAATCAACAATTTAAAAGCTAGGAGCTCAATTGGAGACTATCATTAATTTAAGTTGTTTAAAAAAAAATGTGAAAAAAAAGACCGTTTCATGTAGATAAATCGAATCTCTAGAGCATATTTATGACCTGTTTGTCTTCCATTTTGGGAGAAAAAATAGAGTTTTAAATGATATTTTTTGGAGAATGTATGATTGAAAAGTAAAATAATTTTATTGATTTGTGTGTAAAATATTTTATCGAGTGAATATGTGATGGAGATTGTTTACTGTATCAAACAATGTTTAATAAAATATACGAAAAACATTGGCCAACTAATGGCAAATTGGCAATAGCTTAGGATATGCGTTTGAGAAAATGGTACAAGTTCCAATTGATCATCAGTTTGATTTGACTTCAATAGTTGAAAATGTCCGCTTTCTACTGGAAAAATTGGATACGGCTATTTCTTAGAAAAGAATGTGGAATTATTGGGTAATTTTTACAAAACGTCCTTTTCGTCTGTCTATTTTACCTAAATCATCCTTGTCGCTTTGATTTGGACATAGGAGTCCTCAGATCGATCAAATCTTGCACAAACATCCATACCGTCAATTTATGATAAATTTATCATCTCTTTAAATAAACAAAAAATTAAAAAGAAAAGAAATAAATAAAAAATAATGACAGCTAGAGTCTTAATTTTTTCAAAAAGTGAAGAGGAGTCCCAATTAAAACAAGGGATAATTGCACTAGCGATACCAATCTTTCATTTAGTTGCAAACTTTGTTCAAACCTTTAATTTGTACCACTCAGGGTATCAAATATTTTATTTGTACAACCCACGGTACTAAACCTTTTCAAAATGTCGCAGTTGAAGTCCAAATGGATGGTTTCTATTAGTTTGAACTTTAGTTGACCAAATAATTGAATTTGACAATAATTTTGACCAATTTTTAAATGTTAAAATAATTTTTCAAAATGACAAAAAGAATACATTTTTAACAATCTCAAAATGAACACTCAAAATACAAAACTTAAAATGAATTCAAAACTCAAAATTCAAACACGAAGAGAACAATCCCTTAACTTTTTTTTCCTTGATTTAACGGCCCCAATTGATGAACGAAGTAGCAGATGGATAATGATTGAATAAAATGTGTGAAATGTGTTGTGAGATTGTATTAAGTGTAAATTCGATAAATTATGATGTAAAGAAAGACGCACATATAGAAAGATTGAATGTACCAGATCAAGAACCAAGACAATGGCACTAACTGTGGCATTTCATTCGGCCTTCTTTTTTTTTTTTTTTTTTGGCCCATTTGATTAGTTTCCTATCCCATAGAATTTTATTATAGATTGTTGGACGATTTCTTGTAACCCATTCCATTTCCGCCAACCATGTAAAGCCAAAAACTGCCGTCCATTGACCGTCTCCCTTTCCATGGTTCACAAGCTGCTTTTAGCGTCCGTAATGAAATAGAAATATAATGGCCTGTATTAATCTATCGTTTCGACTATCACACAGTTTGTTTGACATCACATTTTAATGTAACGGCTAAATTTATGTTTTAAAAAAAAAAACAATTGAATTCAGTATTGTAAATTAAGGAAATTCAAATTTCTGAGTCATGTTTGTATATCAAAATCTGCACAAGTTGTGTCATCAATTTTATCAATGATGTTGCGATTGTTGAAATATACGGAACAAAAATACCTAGTAAATAAATCTTTTCTTTAATAAGAAATTTAAGATCGTTACTATATATTAAAGTATACGTTATAATCAAGAAATAAAGATAAAAGACTTTACCCAAAATCGATAAAATAAAATAGGTCTTATGAATTGTGGTTAAAATTAATTTTTCAATTTAAATTAAATTTTTATCAATTTTTTTAATTTGACAAAACATGGGATTAATTAATTAGTAAAGAAATATAATATTTGTGGTATTTTGTTACACAATAGCAAAATAGCAATACCAACAGGAAATTGATTGCTAATGCTATAAGATATTACAGTTTTAATTTTTGGCAAAAAAAAAAATTAACTATTTGTTTCCCAGTCTAAAGCCGAATATGTCGGAGTCAGCAACGGTTCTGGTTCCATTGGAATTTGAACTTCATTTCCACTTTAGTATCAAACAGCCTAAATAGAAATTAAATTCCTCAAATGTGACATTTTCCATGAAATTTAAATCAATCAAAAGGACCCTGACTTAATCTCTTTTTAGGAAGAAACTATATGCTTGTTTGGGATTCATTTTAATGAGATTTTGAAAAAAAATATTTTTTTTAAATAGTAAATTTTTAAAAAATGTATGGTTAAAAAAGGGAAAAAAATTTCAATGAAATCCAAGCGTAATAAATAATTTATTTTTAAATAGATATAAAGAAGTAGTGACAATGGATATTACTTGCAAATTCATTAAAAAATATTATTAAAAATGTAGTTTAATTATTTATAAATTATTTAGTCAAAGGAGGTTTAATTTACAACATTTTTTCCTGATGTAGTCCTGAAACAAACCCCAACAGTCTAGAAAGCGTGTGTAGATATTTATGCACTCATTTAATTCGATAATATATAGAATTTTAAGTAAATCACTATTAATTAGAGAATGATCAATAAATTAGAAGGGGAAACCCCCAACTCGGAAACTTGCCAAATTAAGAACAAGTCAGAATAATTAGTGTAATAAAATTATTACGGTGCTTTCATTACTAGTATTTTAAGGTTTTTCTTGGAATTTGAGGAATATTAGGTCAAACTAATAGAAAGATTAGACAATAAGAAAGTGCTAAGAATTTTACAACTATGAGGAAAAGTCTTTATTTAATTAAAAATGACAGCATCTCCACTTGGCGCGGCTATAAATTGGAGATTTTGCAACCTTGTTTTATGCATAAAAAAGCAAGAATTAGTAGTTAAGAAAGATGGAAATCAAGTTGCTGGCAATGTTAGTGATGATGGTGCTAAATGTATGGTATTGTTTAGGGTGTTGGGAGGAAGAGAGGGTCGCTCTTTTGAACCTCAAAGCCAATATGAACTTTACAGATGGAGGATCAATGCCTTCGTGGGTGAATAATGAGACTGCATCGGATTGTTGTCAATGGGAACAAGTTAAATGCAGCAACATCACTGCACGAGTAATCGAACTTAATCTTTATTCAACAAGGTATTATGAATTAGGAGATTGGTATTTTAATGCCTCTTTATTTCTTCCCTTTCAAGACCTCAGGAATCTCTCCTTGCGGTGGAGTCAATTAGTAGGGTCGATTGAGAATGAAGGTGTGCTACAATCTCTCCTATTTTGTTTAGTAAGTTTTTTCTTTGATTGATGATATAGATACATTGAACTTTGTTGCAGGTTTTGATAGATTGTCAAATTTGAGAAATTTGGAGGCTCTTGATCTGAGTGGCAATTCATTTGATCGGAAAATTTTGTCATCTCTTAGTCGGCTTTCTTCTCTCAAGTATCTGAGTCTCCGATACATCTTTTCAACAAGAAAACATTACGGCAACAGTAAGTTCGATATCACGTGATTATCAAATAATCAACCCTTATGAAAATAAGTCAACTTATTATAGTAATTAAAACTTTTCTTGTTACCGATAATCAACTTCTCAAAATCTTTAGTTTTCTCTATTAAAATTATAGATAAAAAACCAATTATTATAAACTGATCTTTCACATTATTCATCCTGGTTTCATTTATTTACCACACTGTAACTTGAAAATTATGCTACTTGCTCTCCTATTAAATCAAAACATTTTCCATTTGTCCCTTCCTAATAATGTTAATTTATCGTATTGAGATATATACATTAGTAGTGCTAATCAACCCAGTGTTGTAATACACCTTACTGTAGAAGCCATAATATTATTTTCATGATTCCAATCCGTTGTGCTCGTGTAAGTACTCTCAGTCAGCATTGATTTCCTCTGAGGCATCACATAAATTTTTAACAACTTGACGAAACAAATTCTTTATTATTTTTTAAGAAAGATCATTGTGTAGGCAGTGAAAGACTCTTTGGATTGACCAATCTGGAAGTTCTTGATTTCGAGGGTAATTATGGTATTAGCGATAACGACACTTTATCGATGCTAAGTAAGTCTTCTTTTCACAAGTGTGATTATTGTTTTTAGGTCAGAGGACCTTTTAATATCTTTACTAGTATTTTTCGACAGATCTGAATGACTTTATCAATTTGAAGGAGCTCGACCTAAGTAATAATCAATTTAGAAGTTTGGGTACCATTTATGGTATGTCATACTCATTTTGTTCTTTGTCCTCATTTATTGTTAATTTCCTTTTGTTTTTATACTTCACTTCTGCCTTCTTCTGTATGAGCAGAAACATTCGTGTTATTTTGCTCCACCCCTTTAACTAAAATAATAGTTTTTTTTTTTTTTTTTTGGTTATTGCATTGCATCGTAGATATTGTATTACAACTTATTGTGGATTTTGTTATACAAACAGGTCTAAAATATTTGAAGGTCCTCAATTTAGGATTGAATTCCTTTAATAATAGCATTTTATCCTCACTTCAAGGGCTATCATCACTCAAATCTCTGGATCTCTCTTACAATGAACTAAAAGGAACCATCCAAATGAAAAGTTAGTTCTACGACTTAGAAATCCTCATTGTTCTTTGTTTGCTCAAATAAAACTGAGTTCACTATCATTATATTCACATTTTGCTTGTACCTCCATCTAGATATACATGCTTTGAGTAATTTGTTGGAGCTTGATCTAAGTTCTAATAAGATTGACAACTTCACACCTCCAACAGGTACTTAGCTAAGTTTTTCAAGTTTTTATTTTTCGAATAATGAACGTTAATACCCATATACTTGAATATTACCTAGAGAGTTTTCCGTTTCAGACATCAAAAGTATGCATCGACTTCAAGTGCTAAAACTAAATTACATATGTGTCTCCAACATTAGCAACATGATGCAAGCTTGGAAGGAATTCTCAGACATCAAACACTTCTATTTCCAGTACAATTGTGTAAACGGAAGTAGTGGAACTTATGGTAAGCCAAAAGAGCTGTAGTTCCTAGCCACAAAAATTATATTACTAACTCCAACTCTCATGCACATTCCATTGCTTTCGTGTATAAGATTTGAGACGTTTCAGACGGCTGGAGGGATTGTTCTTGAACAATTCTACCATTGATGGGAACATTCTACAAAGTATTGGAGCATTGACTTCCCTCAAGATTTTATCTTTGTCTAGATGCGGACTTAATGGAATCCTTCCCTTAGAAGGTAAACTTCAATGGCTTGTCTCGTAAACAATGTTTTCCATGACTTAGCATGCTAATTAATAACTAATTAATAAATTGTTTCTTCAATTATTTTTATTTACTCAATTTTAAAACTTTCCTTGCATCTCAGTTGAACTTTTGGTAAATGAATGCAAAGTCATCTCATGATTGTATCTCTTTTAGCCCATATTTGACAATCATTATTCGATAAAAACAATGTTTTGAATAGCGATTTTTAGAAGAATGTGTAGTCAAAAAGTAGGAAAAAGTTCGGATTTACGTGTAGAATATTTTATAATGTAAATGTGTGGTTGCAAATGAGTATGTGAAAAAATGAGTTTTCAAAATAGGGACTTAATGGAGGTAGTTACTAGTTACTATTAGATTTTTCAGAAAACAAACACAAGTAGATATTGATTACTTTACTATCAAATATAGAGAAAATGCATCAGAACATCACTTTGTAACAAAACTAGTATTTTATAAGAATAATATTACTTGTAAATAAGGAGTTATAAAAAGTTTTACATATAGATGAGGTGTCAAGAAGAAAGTAGAGAATGTTTTTTCGTTTTTTAAAAAAAAAAATTGGCTTGGCTCGGGCCAAAAAAGCTCGAACCGTTTTTACTCGAACCGAGTCCTAGCTTCGAGTAGCTTGGCTCGTTGACATCCCTATATACGAGTGAATCAACATTTCTAGCATTTCTTTAACAAAAAGTTTTTTAAATTTTTTTTTTTTTTAAATTTGTTTTAAAAGTTTTTTAAATTTTAGCTGTCTGCGTTGCAACTATGAGCTGCCCACATGCAGCTTTAATTTTAGCTGCCTGCAAACTATTTTTTTAATTTTTTTTAAGACTCGAGCCGGCCCGTGACATCGGCTGGTGACGAGCCGACGAGCCAGATTGACATCCCTACTCATATATCACCATATTATATATATGTAGATCAATTTTTAAATGGTAATGTACATGTAACACAGTCGAGTTTATAATTAATATAATTTAAGAGGTTAGGCTAACATTAAAAGGTTACTTAAAAGTAATTAAGTTTAACAATCTATAATTTTTTTAAATTGGTGAGTGAAAATAAGTGAGTTACTTATCTTGATAGTAAGATAAGATTTATATTCAAAACTTATTGCCATCTTTCACAAATAAAAAATTCAATTTTAAAAAGTAACTTTCTTACTTAGCCTAAATCAAAATTAAATAATTAATATTAACAATATATTTTATGGGTCCCACAACTTTTCAACCACACATTTCAAAGATTTTTATTAAAAATCTAATTTTAATCCCACCACAAAGAGGCTTAAAAGTAAGTTTAGAGGAAAAAAAAATTGATTTCCTCTTATAAGCAAGGCCTTTATATTCCCTATTTCTTTGATAGGTTTTGAAGTAGTGATGTCATTTGATTTGCATGCAGGGTGGTGTGAACTTAAAAATCTCCAAGAACTAGATCTGAGTCGGAATGAGTACGAAGGAATACTTCCTACATGTGTCGCAAACATGACATCTCTTAGATTGATTAAGCTCGATAACAACAAGTTCACTGGAAATATTGCCTCGTCTCCATTTTCTAAACTCACATCACTTGAATATCTCTCCCTTTCAAGTAATAACTTTCAAGTTCCAATTTCTTTCAAGGCATTCTTTAATCATTCAAACTTCAAGTTTATATTTTTGGAAAACAATGAAATAATAAATGAAAAGGAGTCGGGAAATTCGGTTCCCAGTTTTCAACTTGAGGTGTTTAGTATGTCAAATTCTAGTGGCCTTCAAACACTACGGTCACTACCCAACTTCTTTTACCATCAATCCAACTTGAAATTTCTCGATCTCCAAAAGAACAACATAGGAGGGAATTTTCCAACTTGGTTGTTAGAGAACAACACAAAACTTAGGGGACTTTACCTAAGGGATAATGCTTTCACAGGAACTCTCAAGTTGCCAACAAGCACCAATCCCAACATGGAGGTTTTTGATGTATCTAATAATAAGTTAAATGGACATATTCCAACTAATATAACTTCACTTTTTCCAAATTTGTATACATTAAAGATGTCGACAAATATGTTTGATGGGCGTATACCTTCTAGTTTTGGTGACTTAAAATCTATTAGCTATTTAGACTTGTCTAATAATAACTTGTCAGGCACAATACCTCAAGAATTAGTTATGGGATGCTCTGATCTGTATTTTCTCAAAATATCAGATAATAAAATGCAAGGACAAATATTTCCAGAATCTACCAACCTACTAAGCTTGAAATATTTATATCTGGGTAACAATGAGTTCTCGGGCACCATTCCAAATAGCTTGTTTCTCAGCCTTCCAACGGTGTTAGACATTAGTAACAACCGTTTGTCTGGCAGAATTCCCACATCAGTGGGTAATATGACAGGATTGAGTCACGTTTCTATGTCTAATAACCAGCTTGAGGGTCCAATCCCGGTCGAAATTTGCAATCTCAATTATCTTATCCTCTTAGATTTATCTAAGAACAAGTTATGTGGTTCAGTCCCATCTTGCTTCAATCCATCGAGGATAAGACATGTCTATCTAAACAATAACCAATTGGAAGGTGAGCTTACATATGCATTTTACAATAGCTCTTCTTTGGTGTTACTGGATCTTAGAGAGAATAAGTTCACTGGAAGTATCCCTCAATGGATCGGCACTCTATCAAGCATGAGCATTATTCTTCTCGGACGTAACCATTTTGAAGGCACAATCCTTCGCCAATTTTGTGAGATGAACAAACTAAGCATGATCGACCTTTCTTTTAATTGGCTTTCGGGTCAAATCCCGCACTGCTTTGGTAACATAAAGCTGGAGGTAACCAAGGAGAAGTCTGAAATGGTTATAGACGCAAAAGATGTTCGAATTGACCCATTCGAATTTTATATAAACCAGGTTGAGTTCGAAATGGGCTATCATGTGCATTTCTTTAGTCTGAATTATATCCAATTAGCCGATCTGCCAATTACAGCGACATTCGCGACAAAGAGAAATTCTTATTCTTACAAAGGCGGCATCCTCAATTACATGTCAGGAATTGATCTATCTTCTAATAATTTACAAGGTGAAATTCCGGATGCCCTTGGGAACTTACGTGAGATCCACTCCCTCAACTTATCCCACAACAATCTTGTTGGAACAATTCCAGCAACATTCTCAAACCTACATCAGATTGAGAGCTTAGATCTCTCCTATAACAGCTTAAGTGGGAGGATCCCCACTGGTCTGATCGAGTTAAATGCTTTGGCAGTCTTCAGTGTGGCGCATAACAATTTAACAGGTAGGATACCTGATAAACGTCAGTTTGGAACCTTTAACGAAGATAGCTATCTGGAAAATCCTCATCTTTGTGGTCGTCCATTATCTGTCGATTGTACTAGCACTGGATCAAGACCTGTCCTGCCATCTGCTGATGATGAAAGTGAGGAGCACGGTTTCATGGACATGGAGTGCTTCTACACAAGCTTCATCGGATCTTATGTATCTGTAGTGCTTTGCATTGCTATAGTTCTGTACATAAGTCCTCACTGGAGAAGAGCATGGTTCCATTTCATTGAGGTTTATATAATCCATTTCAGAAGCCGCGTGTTCTAGACAATATTCCCATATCCCAAATAAAGGTACCTTTTGTAATTCTGTATGAGGATTTTTGTAACTATTATATATTTATAATCAATGTTATCATTTTTCTTTCCAGATTTGATCATCCGGAAGTAACGAAGCAGTTGTAGGCATGCCTTCGATGTGATTAGATGTTGTAACCAGTATTGCAGTTGAGTATCAAAATTAATGAAATTCTAGATTTTCACATATTTCATCAATTTGTATCAAAATTTAGTGCATGTTTGATACGTTTTAATTTATTTTATAATTTGGTACGTGATCATTTTCATCGACATATTCACACAATAAAATATTCTATATGTATATATATATATAAAAAAAATTGTTACTTTTTAACCACACTCCTCTCTTAAAAATCATTATTCAAAACTCTTTTTTTTTTCCTACCAAAATGTTTGTCAAACAGCCCTTGAATTATACCAAATAGGGTCTAAACCTAATGAAGACACAACCTGTTCCGCCGGAACGCAATACACAAAAGCCCAAGAAACCAAGCAGCACGATAAAGCCCATTACGAAGTAGGGTTTCCACATTTCGGGTAAACACAAAACCCTGCGCATCCTTTCAAACAATCCCACACACACCCCACCGGAAGAAAATCTCGTCAGAAATGGTGACTTACAAGGTAATTCCTTCACTTTATATGTATGTGGTGTTTGTTTAATGAAATTAGTGTTTTGAGATTTCGATATATTTGATATATGAATTTTGGGCATGTTTGTACATATTGCAGTTTCATCAGTACCAAGTGGTGGGGAGAGCTCTACCAACGGAGACAGATGAGCACCCAAAGATCTACCGAATGAAGCTCTGGGCCACCAATGAGGTCCGCGCCAAGTCCAAATTCTGGTTCGACCTACGCTATAATTGAGTGTATAGAATGGGTTCGGTAGGTGAAACTGGTAGGGTTTCAAGGGTTCTTCTCGCCATTTGTTAATTGTTTTAAGGGTTTAATTGCCTTTAACCTTGAGTCAGTTATATGGGTCGGATTATAAGGTCTAGGAGTCATGGGCCGTTGGGCCACTATCCTTTAATTATGTTTGTTTGCTTATTTCGTGGGTCAGTTGCTTAGTTAGTGGTCATTCAGTTACCATTTTAACCAGCACTATTTATTTGGCAGAATATTGATCATCAGATACATTTGTGGAGGTTTTGGCTCCTCGAAAGCCAAGTTGTCCCTTTCTCTATTTCTTTGCATTTACTTGTTCCTAACCGAAACGAATTGTTATTTTGATTTTAAAGGTATTTCCTGAGGAAGCTTAAGAAGGTGAAGAAGAGCAACGGCCAAGTCCTCGCTATTAACGAGGTGCGCCTTCATTTTTAATTTATTGAAGGCTTATATTTTACCGATTTCAATTATTGAGAAATTGGATATTTTGATGCTATTTGATCACATAGTATGTTTGATGGAGTACTTCCATTTTGCATTGCAGAAAATGAACATAATGTGTATGTTTGCTGTTAATTTTTTAGTAAATGCTATGATTTTTTGAAATTTTAATAAATATAAATCTGCCCCAGATCTAGAGCTTCCAGCTTGGTCTCTTCCTGAATTCTTAAATCAGTCATTACGAGTATTAAAATGTTCAGATTTTGGTTCTCGTTTCATTTGCACTCTTTTATCTCGCCAAGAACAGTTCTTGATATAGGACAAGAATAAGGGATGATTTAGTAACAAACTTGCAGATAAATTAAGAGATAATAGCTTAAATTATAATATAAATTTTGTCGAACATACACAATATATGAATCGAAAGTACTTACCATATTTTTGTGTATTAATGTTTTAGTTTTAGTAACAAACTTGCAGATAAATTAAGAGATAATAGCTAAAGAATGGCTGATCTCTCATTGTGAACGGCTTAAATTGGTGTTCGTGAATCATGAAAATTAATTTGATCTTGTTTAGCCAAACTATTTGAATTTGATCTTCATAATATTGACTAGGAAGTTTTGTTTAAAAATTAAATTTACGTGTAATATTATTTTATGGAAAAATGTGTGATTAAAAATGAATTTCAAGAAATGGAGCGGAAACAAGAAATATGTTTGATACTCGAGTGCGGTTGAAGCTATTGTATTTTAAATCAACCGATTTTAAATGAGCGGAAACAAGAAATATGTCATGACTTGTGAGATTTAAAAGTTGCTTTTGAACATATTTGATTAATTTTATGAAAGTGATTCTGAAAATTAGTTTTCAAACAAAAATTAAAGTAACTTTTTCCAATAACACTTCTAATGATCACAAAAGTAAAAGTCATGTCAAATAGACCATTTATAATATATTAAATTATTTATAAGCACATTTAAAAAGTGGTATCGAAGAATTATGATGTCGGGCAAGGTCGCATGAATAATTATATTATAGTAAGAATTAGATAAGAAAGACTATTTATTGTGCAATTCAATTCTATCAAATGTACCAAACAAAATTTAACAAATAGAGTAATATTGTTCAATGTATTTTCGATCAACAAGAAATTGAACCACTTGATCAAAAATTGAGACGGGTCCATTGAGCTTAGTCTTGAACCACTTCTACAAATCCCGGCCAAAGCTTTTCAATTTCATATATTTTTTAAAAAGTTGTTCGAGACAACAATATTGAGTTACACTGGATGGAATATGTCATAATATTAGTGGACAATTTGTCGTGTATATTCAAATATCGACCAAAGTTGTAAATTGACACAAATTACATGGAATTTGCTCCCAAGTAATATTACCGTAAGTTGTTGCCTTTATACCCATATTTAGACCTTTTTCTACTGTGAGTTTTCTATGGACTCACTTCTTCATCTACGACATGAGAAAGCTACTATTAGATACCAATGCACCAAAAGTTGTTAATGCAATGTTGCAGTCATTTCATTTCATTCAACATCTTTCTTAAAACTCTCCATTGTGAGATATAATAAAACTAATAATTCTGACCATGTTCATCGTCAAACTAACTAACGTTGATTTAGAATATGGAATTCTAGACATTTAAAATTATCATATTGTCGAGACACTACATCCCATAGCGTAGTTTTATTTTGGACTCCATTGTCCAGATATTTAGATTAGCTTGAACTGTCTAAAAATGATAAAAATAAAAAGCCCACGAAAGCACCCATAAACAAGGCAGCGAGCTTCTCTTTAACGGCAAAAATACAGTTTATGTATCAAAATGTCCCAATTTATATAACTTGAGAATCTGGCCATTAGAGCTGCCTACTTTGGATAACTAGGAAATTTTATCATCTAAATTATTAATAATTCATTTATAATATTAATATTCAGTAAGTCTATATAATTCAAAACTTGAATAACGGAAATGAAAATTTTATTAATGGAAAAATGACTCAATACCATCATCACCCAGGAACTCGATTTTGTTCATTAGCTGATCCAAATTTTGCAATTCCAACTATTTGGACGGTTCACTGACACGTTTACGGCAAAAGTCTGATGAATATTTAAATTTGAATGTCATCTTCTTGTCGTTGCTGGTGCTCTCCCATCCTGAACGATTGGCATTATTATCCAAGGCCAGTCGGGGGGAGGAAATCTCCAACAATCCATGCATACAAAAGGGCCCCAACGGTCTAGAAAGTTTCCATTCTTTGGCATTACTCCTAAACACCTTAACCTCGAAAATCTGATAAGAAATATCGAAGAAAAAAGGATTGACAGATTTATAAAATCAGTATCCATATGATCTATTCTGAGATATAACATGACGGCGAATCCCAGTGGCATATCCAGAAAAATAGACGTAGTTGTGAGAAGAGACATCAATGCATCCTTAAACTTGTTGAGAACCACACTCACCAAGCTGATTCCTTTCTTCATTACGACTGATTTGATTTACCGTTTACGTATATATTTTTCTGATACTGAATTGAATTCCAAATGAAAGCTAAGCAATATACTACTCACTGTGCCGTGGAGAAGATCTAGGTGAAGTGTTTTACCTAGTCAAGTAAAGAAACAACTTAAGAGATAAACTAGCATAGTAAATGGAGAAGAAGATCTGGTCATTGATTTTATTTAAAGTCAAATTAGCATGGTAGATCTTATCCACCAAAGAGGTTACAAATCCATTCTTTCAACGATAGTCTTGGTGAGAAAAATATCATTCCATTAATTCAAACACCAAACCACTACTTCCTCTACATCTGGTTATAGGTCTGAAGATCGAAAGAAATTGATAGGAGTTCCTATCTGTGAAGAACGAGTCATTTTCGTTGATCCACGGGAGATAAACAATTCTACAAGGCTAGGAGTGCTGCAAGGTAGTAGATTCCACAGAGAGCTTTGACAACGTGGTTAAGGATTGGTGCAGGGGAACACGGGATCCACAGAGAGCTGTAAGGAGTGCAGTTAGGAGATCAGATAGTACTGGTCGTCTAGTCTGATAGGATGTAAGTTGTTAAAATCGTTTATAGTGGATTGTCTGGCAAAGTGTCTGAAATTTTTCCCAGTGGGTTTCTCCGTGAACATCCCGGTGTTTGATTTACTACTTTATTTATTTACTATTTATGATATATACAATCTGCGGTATTCAAAATTAGGATTAATTGGACTTGCACGTTTAATCATCTAGAAAAGAATTAAAAAAGTGACTTGTTGCTGTTTAATTCGTTAATATTTTTAATTTCACATATTACACCTATTCATCCCCAGAACTTAGCTTTTTTTTCAAAATAGAAGGAATAACAGATTCGACCATAGGCTAATTTTGCACAATTATCAAGAATCAAAGAAAACGTGTAAATACAAACAGTAAATGAGATCAAGAAACTTGCTGAAAAATGCACCAAGAAAAAGGGACACACACCTAGTTTCATGGATCGCAGGTTTGGCTCCTGAGGTTCAATGCCTCGAGACTGCCCTCACCTCATTCTGTGGCCGGCGAGCCCGAATAACTGGCATACACACATGCTATGAGTAGGATATAAGGGAGAATACCTGCACATGATCATATATTATTAGTACACCAATGGTAAGATAGGCCTCGCGCCTAGCTGTTAGAGTGCTTGCCATGCCGAATGGGGAGCTAAGCATTTTCACTGCGTGACATTCTCCTCCATTCGAATTCGCTTACGTCATCATAGCGAGAAGAGAGTTTCGCATCCACACGCATCCGTCTCGTTGCAAGGATAACAATGGCACCACTCCAAATGGACAGGCCTCCAAACCCACCAACCTTCACCCTCTGCCCCTTTGAGCATTGGTTCCTCGGGTGGACGGCTTCCAAACCGTAGCGCCTCAACGCATGTCGAATTGTGCAATGTACGGTGCGCTCTTCAAAAACTCCTTAAAATGCACATTGTCAATTGTGCAACGCTGCCCTCTTCATCCTTCTTCCCCACAATTTCCTTCGTCGTGTCCCGCCCACTTGCCGACACGATCCGTGGCCCAAAATCTTTTCTCTGCAAGAACACACGACATTGTCCAATAACAACACTGCATGCACTCCATAATGGTTTCGTGTTTGAACACTGCATGCACTCCGTAAGCGAATTCAAATGGAGGAGAATGTCCCGCAGTGCACTCCGTAATGGTTTCGTCGTGTCATTGATTTTATTTAAAGTCAAATTAGCATGGTAGATCTTATCCACCAAAGAGGTTACTAATCCATTCTTTCAACCTTCATCCTGTGAGATAGTTTTGGTGAGAAAAATATCATTCCATTAATTCAAACACCAAACCACTACTTCCTCTACATCTGGTCAGAGTTCTGAAACAACACTGCATTACATGGTGAAATAACAACACTGCATTACATGGTGAAATTCCCGATGGCCTTGTAAGTGAGATCCATGCACTCAACTTGTCCCACAACAATCTTACTGGAACAATTCCAGCAACATTCTCAAACCTACTTCAGATAAAGAGCTTAGATCTGTCCTATAACAACTTAGGAGGGAGGATCCCCACTGGTTTGAGCGAGTTAAATGCTTTGGCAGTCTCTAGTGTGGCTCATAACAATCTAACAGGTATGATACCAGATAAAGATCAGTTTGGAACATTTGATGAAGGTATCTATCAGGGAAATCCTTATCTTTGTGGTCGTCCATTACCTGTCGACTGCACTAGCACCGAACCAACGCATGTCCTGACATCTGCTGATGATGAAAGTCAGGAGTGTGGTTTCATAGACATGGAGTTCTTCTACATAAGCTTCGCCATATCCTATATATCTGCAGCGCTCTGCATTGCTACAGTTCTGTATATAAATCCTCACTGGAGAAGAGCGTGGTTTTATTTCATGGAGGTTTATATGATCCATTTTGTAGGACGCGTGTTCTGGACAATATTCCCATATTCCAAATAACGGTACCCGCTTTAAATCTGTATGAAGATCATTATGTTCTAATATATCTTTATATAGAAATTATCTCCTCATCCTAGTGGGTAGTAGTTTAAAACAATCTGGATGTACAGAAAAAAGGCCACCAGAATTTGGCTAGAATGCATACATTTGTGAGTCCCGCGCATTTTTTTTTATAAATACATGGTGGGTTTTGCGCATTTGTGTGTATACTGACCAAATCTAGTGGCCTTCTATCTGTACATGGAGACTAAGGGTAGTTTATAATGCCCGTCAACCATCGTTGACTTGGTATGTTAGCGAGTCAACAAATTTTTATTTTTTATTTTTTGTTAAAAACTATGACTTGACTTGTTGACGTGTCATTGAAAAGTTAAAAATTGCAGCTTTGACTTGGTGATAAGGCGTTGCCCCACCAGGACATGAAATCCTTAATATCCTTATAATATATCTAATCAATCTTTCAGTTTTCTTCATTAGGTACCGAAGCAGTTATAGGCTTGCCTTTGATGTGATTAGATATTGAAGGGTTGATATCATTAGAGGCCATGTATATATTATTGTCATTAATAATTAATTATTTAAGGAATGATGTTATGTAGCTGTATTAGTGCTTAAACACACTTGTTGCTTTACACTATATAAATTTCAAGAGAAATGCTACACTTACACATTTAAGACACAACCTTCTCACATGTGTGGGGGTCCCATTGTGGCATGTAAGAGGATTTTGTACCAAGTGTGTACAACTAGCAAATTTGAAATTTCAATTAATTGATTTGAGTGTAACGTGATGAGAATTGTTATAAAATAACAGAAATATTAACATATGTAAAAAAGTAGACCTGAAAATTTAGCAATTTCTAATGCACGATCTGAAATGGAAACAGCTTTTTCATAATCTAAAAAAAATGGTCTTTCTATCACACACAGGAGAACTTTTTCCATATTGTACGATTTTCAATTGATATTGTTGGCGTATCTATAATATAATTCGTTGAAGAGCAATAGAAATTTACAAAAAAAAAATGAAATTGTTAACATGTCAATATCACTGGAACTGAAGTCCAAATTTGTAATCTTTGAAATCTAAAATTAAGAAAAAACTTTCATGATTAAACTATTTGTGCAAACTAATCAACATTATTGCAAAATTCTAGATTAGAGAACGATCGAAGTCAAATTTTTGATTGGTTGTAAAAGTAGCCCACTTCACCAAACAAAATTTCAAAACTAGCCTTATCTGTACTTCAACAGCATTAAGGTTGGATTTTCCAGACTACTTCATTAGGTTTCTCATCCAAAATTGGAGGGCCATCGTAACTTTCATCATCTATATATCTGAGAATTTATCAATTACAACAACATCATAAAAAAGTGATATGTTATCACCGTCGACGTCCAATTCTTGCTTGGTATTAAAAGGAACAAAAGGCATTTGTCTCCTTCTTCGCCATCTTTGTGATTGTCAAATTATCGAGATAGAAAACCGTTAACTTCAACACATCAACTTGTGGCGTGGCTATTCCATCCATTCAGTTGCTCCATTACTATTGCTTGCAGACGCAATTGTGTTAACTCATCTCGTCACATGATTTTCAATAAATTGTCAAAGTTGAGAACTTTGGAAGCCCTTGATCTGAGTGGCAATTCATTTGATCGCAACATTTCGTCATCTCTTAGTCAGCTTTCTTATGTCAATGATATGAAATTTTGATGTTACTTTTCAAGCAGAAAAATTACAGTGACATCAATGATGGTTCTTTGGTAGATCACATGATCATCAAAGAATAAACCCATTGAGAAATAAAATTCACTTATTCTAATAATTTTGACTTTTCTTGTTGGGTTATAAGATAAGTTAACCTTGTCAACACAATTTTTTTTTTTTTTTTTTACGAGAAAAAGCAGAGTGAGGATATAGTTAAAATATAGAAACAATACAAATTTCAAGCAAAAACCCTTATATTTGAGAAAAGCATACAATAAGTGCATGAGTTTTTGGACAGTGAAGGGGGAAAAAAACAGATTTCATTTGTGACTTTTCACTTATTATGAATGAAAAAACAGAGTCCATGGAATCAACAATTTAAAAGCTAGGAGCTCAATTGGAGACTATCATTAATTTAAGTTGTTTAAAAAAAAATGTGAAAAAAAAGACCGTTTCATGTAGATAAATCGAATCTCTAGAGCATATTTATGACCTGTTTGTCTTCCATTTTGGGAGAAAAAATAGAGTTTTAAATGATATTTTTTGGAGAATGTATGATTGAAAAGTAAAATAATTTTATTGATTTGTGTGTAAAATATTTTATCGAGTGAATATGTGATGGAGATTGTTTACTGTATCAAACAATGTTTAATAAAATATACGAAAAACATTGGCCAACTAATGGCAAATTGGCAATAGCTTAGGATATGCGTTTGAGAAAATGGTACAAGTTCCAATTGATCATCAGTTTGATTTGACTTCAATAGTTGAAAATGTCCGCTTTCTACTGGAAAAATTGGATACGGCTATTTCTTAGAAAAGAATGTGGAATTATTGGGTAATTTTTACAAAACGTCCTTTTCGTCTGTCTATTTTACCTAAATCATCCTTGTCGCTTTGATTTGGACATAGGAGTCCTCAGATCGATCAAATCTTGCACAAACATCCATACCGTCAATTTATGATAAATTTATCATCTCTTTAAATAAACAAAAAATAAATAAATAAAAAATAATGACAGCTAGAGTCTTAATTTTTTCAAAAAGTGAAGAGGAGTCCCAATTAAAACAAGGAATAATTGCACTAGCGATACCAATCTTTCATTTAGTTGCAGACTTTGTCCAAACCTTTAATTTGTGTCACTCAGGGTATCAAATATTTTATTTGTACAACCCACTGTACTAAACATTTTCAAAATGTCGCAGTTGCAGTCCAAATGAATGGTTTCTATTAGTTTGAACGTTAGTTAACCAAATAATTGAATTTGACAATAATTTTGACCAATTTTCAAATGTTAAAATAATTTTTCGAAATAACAAAAAGAATACATTTTTTTTTTTTTGGCCCATTTGATTAGTTTCCTATCCCATAGAATTTTATTATAGATTGTTGGACGATTTCTTGTAACCCATTCCATTTCCGCCAACCATGTAGAGCCAAAAACTGCCGTCCATTGACCGTCTCCCTTGTTTCCCAGTCTATAGCGGAATAAATCGGAGTCAGCAACGGTTCTGGTTCCATTGTTGATAATCCTGATTAATCTCGTGGTGATAGTATATTTTCAAGAAAATATATCTTTAAGTAAATGGATAAGTTTTAAATAATAATATTTTATTGATTAAAGTTTAAAATATGAAGTCGTTTGACATTAAAATAAGCATTACTTTAAATCATTCATCAACCGAAGTAACATGAAAATAAGGCACTTGACTATGCATATAACAAAAGACGATGTTTTAAAATGCACTATCTTAAAACTATAACTTATTTTAAATTTCTTGCTTTTAGTTAATCAAATCGTCGAGTGCATTTTCCATTATTTATAGTATATTCAAATCTTGTCTAGCATCAAACATTTGAATTTGAAATTTGTCGAATATGATATCAAAATTACTAAGTCAATGTTTGTCATCCATTTTCTCAAACATTGTTTTCTACAGTAAACAATCTCACCACATATTCATTTAATAAAATATTCTACACACAAATCAATAAAATTACTTTACTTTTCAACCACATATTCTCCAAAAAATACTATTCAAAACTCTATTTTTTCTCCCAAAATAGGAGACAAACAAGCACTTGATTAAATGGATGTGCTCTAAGGGTCCTTTTGATTGGCAAAGGTGAAAATACTTTTCAATTTTATGTAAGTTGAAAAATAAAAATTCAAGTGTCCCATAGGAATGCATTTTTCATGAAATTGACAAAATATAAGCTTAAAATGGTTGTACCTTAGAATTCGAACTTCATTTCCACTATCGTATCAAACAACCTAAGTAGAAATTGAATTCCTCAAATGTGACATTTTCCATGAAATTTAAATTAATCAAACGGACCCTAACTTAATCTCTTTTTAGGAAGAAACTATATGCTTGTTTGGGATTCATTTTAATGAGATTTTGAAAAAAAAATTTTTTTTTTTTTTTAAATAGTAAATTTTTTAAAAATGTATGGTTAAAAAAGGGAAAAACATTTCAATGAAATCCAAGCGTAATAAATAATTTATTTTTAAATAGATATAAAGAAGTAGTGACAATGGATATTACTTGCAAATTCATTAAAAAATATTATTAAAAATGTAGTTTAATTATTTCTAGAAAGCATGTATAGATATTTATGCACTCATTTAATTCGATAATATATAGAATTTTAAGTAAATCACTATTAATTAGAGAATGATCAATAAATTAGAAGGGGAAACCCCCAACTCGGAAACTTGCCAAATTAAGAACAAGTCAGAATAATTAGTGTAATAAAATTATTACGGTGCTTTCATTACTAGTATTTTAAGGTTTTTCTTGGAATTTGAGGAATATTAGGTCAAACTAATAGAAAGATTAGACAATAAGAAAGTGCTAAGAATTTTACAACTATGAGGAAAAGTCTTTATTTAATTAAAAATGACAGCATCTCCACTTGGCGCGGCTATAAATTGGAGATTTTGCAACCTTGTTTTATGCATAAAAAAGCAAGAATTAGTAGTTAAGAAAGATGGAAATCAAGTTGCTGGCAATGTTAGTGATGATGGTGCTAAATGTATGGTATTGTTTAGGGTGTTGGGAGGAAGAGAGGGTCGCTCTTTTGAACCTCAAAGCCAATATGAACTTTACAGATGGAGGATCAATGCCTTCGTGGGTGAATAATGAGACTGCATCGGATTGTTGTCAATGGGAACAAGTTAAATGCAGCAACATCACTGCACGAGTAATCGAACTTAATCTTTATTCAACTAGGTATAAATTAGGAGATTGGTATTTTAATGCCTCTTTATTTCTTCCCTTTCAAGACCTCAGGAATCTCTCCTTGAGGTGGAGTCAATTAGTAGGGTCGATTGAGAATGAAGGTGTGCTACAATCTCTCCTATTTTGTTTAGTAAGTTTTTTCTTTGATTGATGATATAGATACATTGAACTTTGTTGCAGGTTTTGATAGATTGTCAAATTTGAGAAATTTGGAGGCTCTTGATCTGAGTGGCAATTCATTTGATCGGAAAATTTTGTCATCTCTTAGTCGGCTTTCTTCTCTCAAGTATCTGAGTCTCCGATACATCTTTTCAACGAGAAAACATTACGGCAACAGTAAGTTCGATATCACGTGATTATCAAATAATCAACCCTTATGAAAATAAGTCAACTTATTATAGTAATTAAAACTTTTCTTGTTACAGATAATCAATTTCTCAAAATCTTTAGTTTTCTCTATTAAAATTATAGATAAAAAACCAATTATTATAAACTGATCTTTCACATTATTCATCCTGGTTTCATTTATTTACCACACTGTAACTTGAAAATTATGCTACTTGCTCTCCTATTAAATCAAAACATTTTCCATTTGTCCCTTCCTAATAATGTTAATTTATCGTATTGAGATATATACATTAGTAGTGCTAATCAACCCAGTGTTGTAATACACCTTACTGTAGAAGCCATAATATTATTTTCATGATTCCAATCCGTTGTGCTCGTGTAAGTACTCTCAGTCAGCATTGATTTCCTCTGAGGCATCACATAATTTTTTAACAACTTGACGAAACAAATTCTTTATTATTTTTTAAGAAAGATCATTGTGTAGGCAGTGAAAGACTCTTTGGATTGACCAATCTGGAAGTTCTTGATTTCGAGGGTAATTATGGTATTAGCGATAACGACACTTTATCGATGCTAAGTAAGTCTTCTTTTCACAAGTGTGATTATTGTTTTTAGGTCAGAGGACCTTTTAATATCTTTACTAGTATTTTTCGACAGATCTGAATGACTTTATCAATTTGAAGGAGCTCGACCTAAGTAATAATCAATTTAGAAGTTTGGGTACCATTTATGGTATGTCATACTCATTTTGTTCTTTGTCCTCATTTATTGTTAATTTCCTTTTGTTTTTATACTTCACTTCTGCCTTATTCTGTATGAGCAGAAACATTCGTGTTATTTTGCTCCACCCCTTTAACTAAAATAATAGTTTTTTTTTTTTTTTTTGGTTATTGCATTGCATCGTAGATATTGTATTACAACTTATTGTGGATTTTGTTATACAAACAGGTCTAAAATATTTGAAGGTCCTCAATTTAGGATTGAATTCCTTTAATAATAGCATTTTATCCTCACTTCAAGGGCTATCATCACTCAAATCTCTGGATCTCTCTTACAATGAACTAAAAGGAACCATCCAAATGAAAAGTTAGTTCTACGACTTAGAAATCCTCATTGTTCTTTGTTTGCTCAAATAAAACTGAGTTCACTATCATTATATTCACATTTTGCTTGTACCTCCATCTAGATATACATGCTTTGAGTAATTTGTTGGAGCTTGATCTAAGTTCTAATAAGATTGACAACTTCACACCTCCAACAGGTACTTAGCTAAGTTTTTCAAGTTTTTATTTTTCGAATAATGAACGTTAATACCCATATACTTGAATATTACCTAGAGAGTTTTCCGTTTCAGACATCAAAAGTATGCATCGACTTCAAGTGCTAAAACTAAATTACATATGTGTCTCCAACATTAGCAACATGATGCAAGCTTGGAAGGAATTCTCAGACATCAAACACTTCTATTTCCAGTACAATTGTGTAAACGGAAGTAGTGGAACTTATGGTAAGCCAAAAGAGCTGTAGTTCCTAGCCACAAAAATTATATTACTAACTCCAACTCTCATGCACATTCCATTGCTTTCGTGTATAAGATTTGAGACGTTTCAGACGGCTGGAGGGATTGTTCTTGAACAATTCTACCATTGATGGGAACATTCTACAAAGTATTGGAGCATTGACTTCCCTCAAGATTTTATCTTTGTCTAGATGCGGACTTAATGGAATCCTTCCCTTAGAAGGTAAACTTCAATGGCTTGTCTCGTAAACAATGTTTTCCATGACTTAGCATGCTAATTAATAAATTGTTTCTTCAATTATTTTTATTTACTCAATTTTAAAACTTTCCTTGCATCTCAGTTGAACTTTTGGTAAATGAATGCAAAGTCATCTCATGATTGTATCTCTTTTAGCCCATATTTGACAATCATTATTCGATAAAAACAATGTTTTGAATAGCGATTTTTAGAAGAATGTGTAGTCAAAAAGTAGGAAAAAGTTCGGATTTACGTGTAGAATATTTTATAATGTAAATGTGTGGTTGCAAATGAGTATGTGAAAAAATGAGTTTTCAAAATAGGGACTTAATGGAGGTAGTTACTAGTTACTATTAGATTTTTCAGAAAACAAACACAAGTAGATATTGATTACTTTACTATCAAATATAGAGAAAATGCATCAGAACATCACTTTGTAACAAAACTAGTATTTTATAAGAATAATATTACTTGTAAATAAGGAGTTATAAAAAGTTTTACATATAGATGAGGTGTCAAGAAGAAAGTAGAGAATGTTTTTTCGTTTTTTAAAAAAAAAAATTGGCTTGGCTCGGGCCAAAAAAGCTCGAACCGTTTTTACTCGAACCGAGTCCTAGCTTCGAGTAGCTTGGCTCGTTGACATCCCTATATACGAGTGAATCAACATTTCTAGCATTTCTTTAACAAAAAGTTTTTTAAATTTTTTTTTTTAAATTTGTTTTAAAAGTTTTTTAAATTTTAGCTGTCTGCGTTGCAACTATGAGCTGCCCACATGCAGCTTTAATTTTAGCTGCCTGCAAACTATTTTTTTAATTTTTTTTAAGACTCGAGCCGGCCCGTGACATCGGCTGGTGACGAGCCGACGAGCCAGATTGACATCCCTACTCATATATCACCATATTATATATATGTAGATCAATTTTTAAATGGTAATGTACATGTAACACAGTCGAGTTTATAATTAATATAATTTAAGAGGTTAGGCTAACATTAAAAGGTTACTTAAAAGTAATTAAGTTTAACAATCTATAATTTTTTTAAATTGGTGAGTGAAAATAAGTGAGTTACTTATCTTGATAGTAAGATAAGATTTATATTCAAAACTTATTGCCATCTTTCACAAATAAAAAATTCAATTTTAAAAAGTAACTTTCTTACTTAGCCCCCGTTTGGTATTGATTTAAATTAGATTTTAATTAAGTCAAAATTAAATAATTAATATTAACAATATATTTTATGGGTCCCACAACTTTTCAACCACACATTTCAAAGATTTTTATTAAAATCTAATTTTAATCCCACCACAAAGAGGCTTAAAAGTAAGTTTAGAGGAAAAAAAAATTGATTTCCTCTTATAAGCAAGGCCTTTATATTCCCTATTTCTTTGATAGGTTTTGAAGTAGTGATGTCATTTGATTTGCATGCAGGGTGGTGTGAACTTAAAAATCTCCAAGAACTAGATCTGAGTCGGAATGATTACGAAGGAATACTTCCTACATGTGTCGCAAACATGACATCTCTTAGATTGATTAAGCTCGATAACAACAAGTTCACTGGAAATATTGCCTCGTCTCCACTTTCTAAACTCACATCACTTGAATATCTCTCCCTTTCAAGTAATAACTTTCAAGTTCCAATTTCTTTCAAGGCATTCTTTAATCATTCAAACTTCAAGTTTATATTTTTGGAAAACAATGAAATAATAAATAAAAAGGAGTCGGGAAATTCGGTTCCCAGTTTTCAACTTGAGGTGTTTAGTATGTCAAATTCTAGTGGCCTTCAAACACTACAGTCACTACCCAACTTCTTTTACCATCAATCCAACTTGAAATTTCTCGATCTCCAAAAGAACAACATAGGAGGGAATTTTCCAACTTGGTTGTTAGAGAACAACACAAAACTTAGGGGACTTTACCTAAGGGATAATGCTTTCACAGGAACTCTCAAGTTGCCAACAAGCACCAATCCCAACATGGAGGTTTTTGATGTATCTAATAATAAGTTAAATGGACATATTCCAACTAATATAACTTCACTTTTTCCAAATTTGTATACATTAAAGATGTCAACAAATATGTTTGATGGGCGTGTACCTTCTAGTTTTGGTGACTTAAAATCTATTAGATATTTAGACTTGTCTAATAATAACTTGTCAGGCACAATACCTCGAGAATTAGTTATGGGATGCTCTGATCTGTATTTTCTCAAAATATCAGATAATAAAATGCAAGGACAAATATTTCCAGAATCTACCAACCTACTAAGCTTGCAATATTTATATCTGGGTAACAATGAGTTCTCGGGCACCATTCCAAATAGCTTGTTTCTCAGCCTTCCAACGGTGTTAGACATTAGTAACAACCGTTTGTCTGGCAGAATTCCCACATCAGTGGGTAATATGACAGGATTGAGTCACGTTTCTATGTCTAATAACCAGCTTGAGGGTCCAATCCCGGTCGAAATTTGCAATCTCAATTATCTTATCCTCTTAGATTTATCTAAGAACAAGTTATGTGGTTCAGTCCCATCTTGCTTCAATCCATCGAGGATAAGACATGTCTATCTAAACAATAACCAATTGGAAGGTGAGCTTACATATGCATTTTACAATAGCTCTTCTTTGGTGTTACTGGATCTTAGAGAGAATAAGTTCACTGGAAGTATCCCTCAATGGATCGGCACTCTATCAAGCATGAGCATTATTCTTCTCGGACGTAACCATTTTGAAGGCACAATCCTTCGCCAATTTTGTGAGATGAACAAACTAAGCATGATCGACCTTTCTTTTAATTGGCTTTCGGGTCAAATCCCGCACTGCTTTGGTAACATAAAGCTGGAGGTAACCAAGGAGAAGTCTGAAATGGTTATAGACGCAAAAGATGTTCGAATTGACCCATTCGAATTTTATATAAACCAGGTTGAGTTCGAAATGGGCTATCATGTGCATTTCTTTAGTCTGAATTATATCCAATTAGCCGATCTGCCAATTACAGCGACATTCGCGACAAAGAGAAATTCTTATTCTTACAAAGGCGGCATCCTCAATTACATGTCAGGAATTGATCTGTCTTCTAATAATTTACAAGGTGAAATTCCGGATGCCCTTGGGAACTTACGTGAGATCCACTCCCTCAACTTATCCCACAACAATCTTGTTGGAACAATTCCAGCAACATTCTCAAACCTACATCAGATTGAGAGCTTAGATCTCTCCTATAACAACTTAAGTGGGAGGATCCCCACTGGTCTGATCGAGTTAAATGCTTTGGCAGTCTTCAGTGTGGCGCATAACAATTTAACAGGTAGGATACCCGATAAACGTCAGTTTGGAACCTTTAACGAAGATAGCTATCTAGAAAATCCTCATCTTTGTGGTCGTCCATTATCTGTCGATTGTACTAGCACTGGATCAAAACCTGTCCTGCCATCTGCTGATGAGGAGCACGGTTTCATGGACATGGAGTGCTTCTACACAAGCTTCATCGGATCTTATGTATCTGTAGTGCTTTGCATTGCTATAGTTCTGTACATAAATCCTCACTGGAGAAGAGCATGGTTCCATTTCATTGAGGTTTATATAATCCATTTCAGAAGCCGCGTGTTCTAGACAATATTCCCATATCCCAAATAAAGGTACCTTTTGTAATTCTGTATGAGGATTTTTGTAACTATTATATATTTATAATCAATGTTATCATTTTTCTTTCCAGATTTGATCATCCGGAAGTAACAAAGCAGTTGTAGGCATGCCTTCGATGTGATTAGATGTTGTAACCAGTATTGCAGTTGAGTATCAAAATTAATGAAATTCTAGATTTTCACATATTTCATCAATTTGTATCAGAATTTAGTGCATGTTTGATACGTTTTAATTTATTTTATAATTTGGTACGTGATCATTTTCATCGACATATTCACACAATAAAATATTCTATATGTATATATATATAAAAAAAAATTCTTACTTTTTAACCACACTTCTCTCTTAAAAATCATTATTCAAAACTCTTTTTTTTTCCTACCAAAATGTTTGTCAAACAGCCCTTGAATTATACCAAATAGGGTCTAAACCTAATGAAGACACAACATGTTCCACCGGAACGCAATACACAAAAGTCCAAGAAACCAAGCAGCACGATAAAGCCCATTACGAAGTAGGGTTTCCACGTTTCGGGTAAACACAAAACCCTGCGCATCCTTTCAAACAATCCCACACACACCCCACCGGAAGAAAATCTCGTCAGACTACAAGGTAATTCCTTCACTTTATATGTATGTGGTGTTTGTTTAATGAAATTAGTGTTTTGAGATTTCGATATATTTGATATATGAATTTTGGGCATGTTTGTACATATTGCAGTTTCATCAGTACCAAGTGGTGGGGAGAGCTCTACCAACGGAGACAGATGAGCACCCGAAGATCTACCGGATGAAGCTCTGGGCCACCAATGAGGTCCGCGCCAAGTCCAAATTCTGGTTCGACCTACGCTATAATTGATTGTATAGAATGGGTTCGGTAGGTGAAACTGTTAGGGTTTCAAGGGTTCTTCTCGCCATTTGTTAATTGTTTAAGGGTTTAATTGTCTTTAACCATGAGTCAGTTATATGGGTCGGATTATAAGGTCTAGGAGTCATGGGCCGTTGGGCCACTATCCTTTAATTATGTTTGTTTGCTTATTTCGTGGGTCAGTTGCTTAGTTAGTGGTCATTCAGTTACCATTGTAACCACCATTGATCATCACTTCATCAGATCAATTAATCAGATACATTTGTGGAGGTTTTGGCTCCTCGAAAGCCAAGTTGTCCCTTTCTCTATTTCTTTGCATTTACTTGTTCCTAACCGAAACGAATTGTTATTTTGATTTTAAAGGTATTTCCTGAGGAAGCTTAAGAAGGTGAAGAAGGGCAACGGCCAAGTCCTCGCTATTAACGATGTGCGCCTTCATTTTTAATTTATTGAAGGCTTATATTTTACCGATTTCAATTATTGAGAAATTGGATATTTTGATGCTATTTGATCACATAGTATGTTTGATGGAGTACTTCCATTTTGCATTGCAGAAAATGAACATAATGTGTATGTTTGCTGTTAATTTTTTAGTAAATGCTACGATTTTTTGAAATTTTAATAAATAAATCTGCCCCAGATCTAGAGCTTCCAGCTTGGTCTCTTCCTGAATTCTTAAATCAGTCATTACGAGTATTAAAATGTTCAGATTTTGGTTCTCGTTTCATTTGCACTCTTTTATCTCGCCAAGAACAGTTCTTGATATAGGACAAGAATAAGGGATGATTGAGCCATATGCTAAAAGAATATTTTATATACTGAGTAGCAATTTATCTGATGAATTCCGATCTTTGGCTGGAAATTATTTTTCTCTCCACCTAGAAAGCGTATAGCAGTATTTGGTGGATAGAGCAGGTAATAGACTTGAAATACTGCTACTACAAAAGTAGTGATTATGTATAATAGTTGTAGTTATGCCTTCAAAACAACTGTTATTTATTTGTTTAATTGCGATGGTGTAAGCCATCTTCAGTTCCCCGTTTCACAGCCCTCTGTGAAAGGTTTCATTAATCCCTATTGCATACACGTAGAATGTTATATAATCTTTCCAACGGTCGGCAACTTAGTTTATTTATAATGAGAAAGATTTGAATAATGTTTCCCAGAGGTCCAGGTTGTTTTAATTTTTACTTTTGATCTATATCTATTAATTAACCGCCCTGAAGAGATATATACTCGTGGGTGCCTACACATTTTGTTTTATGCCAAAGATCTCTTTTTTTCCCACACAAAAATCTATCCTGCTGCTTTCATTTGAGCTCCTAATCCATTGTTACAAAATTAACCGTTCATTCCACCAGTAAGTAAACATTGTTTGTTCTGTCTATAATTTTATTGATTGATCATTTATTTCTTACATTCCTCTCTATGCTTTTTTGTAAATAGATCTTTGAGAAGAACCCGACCACAATCAAGAACTACGGTATCTGGTTACGGTACCAAAGTAGGACTGGTTATCATAACATGTACAAAGAGCACCGTGATACAACTTTGAACGGTGCCGTAGAACAGATGTACATTGAAATGGCTTCTCGTCACAGGGTTCGCCATCATTGCATCCAAATTATCAAGACAGGCACTATCCCGGCTAAACTTTGCAAGAGGGAGATTATTAAACAGTTCCATAACTCTAAGATCAAGTTTCCCTGGGTGTTCAGAAAGGTCCGGCCACCTACTAGGACGCTCAAGACAACTTACAAAGCATCAAGACCCAACTTGTTTATGTAACAGGCCTGATTATCTTAGTTTCTGCAAATTTTGTTTACTATTATTGACTATTCATTTGTGTTTGGTTATTGCTTTGATTTTGAGTCGTGTAAAATGGAAGTAGGCAGCAGAGCCTATAATAGTTTGCCATGTAAAATTTTACAAAAAGTGTGGGATTGGTAAAATGAATGGATAAAAGTATGTTTAACTAGCTTAAATTATAATATAAATTTTGTCGAACATACACAATGCATGAATCAAAAGTACTTACCATATTTTTGTGTATTAATGTTTTAGTTTTGACTAAGAATTACGATAATAATTTGTCCAAAATTTTAGTAACAAACTTGCAGATAAATTAAGAGATAATAGCTAAAGAATGGCTGATCTCTCATTGTGAACGGCTTAAATTGGTGTTCGTGAATCATGAAAATTAATTTGATCTTGTTTAGCCAAAATCAGTTTGGTAATTACGACTTCCCAAACTATTTGAATTTGATCTTCATAATATTGACTAGGAAGTTTTGTTGTACCAAAAAAAAATTGATTTTATTTGAACTTACTAGTTCATGTCCTTTTCCTAATCATTACATTACAGCCCTGGATAGAATTTTCAAGATTTACCGTAAATTTCATTATATAGCATGATTTATTCGACACAAATCAATAAACAAGTACAAATATGCGTAAGAATAATTTATTCAATGACAATGAATTGTAAATAGGAGGAAAATTACATGGAATTTGCTCCCAAGTAATATTACCGTAAGTTGTTGCCTTTATACCCATATTTAGACCTTTTTCTACTGTGAGTTTTCTATGGACTCACTTCTTCATCTACGACATGAGAAAGCTACTATTAGATACCAATGCACCAAAAGTTGTTAATGCAATGTTGCAGTCATTTCATTTCATTCAACATCTTTCTTAAAACTCTCCATTGTGAGATATAATAAAACTAATAATTCTGACCATGTTCATCGTCAAACTAACTAACGTTGATTTAGAATATGGAATTCTAGACATTTAAAATTATCATATTGTCGAGACACTACATCCCATAGCGTAGTTTTATTTTGGACTCCATTGTCCAGATATTTAGATTAGCTTGAACTGTCTAAAAATGATAAAAATAAAAAGCCCACGAAAGCACCCATAAACAAGGCAGCGAGCTTCTCTTTAACGGCAAAAATACAGTTTATGTATCAAAATGTCCCAATTTATATAACTTGAGAATCTGGCCATTAGAGCTGCCTACTTTGGATAACTAGGAAATTTTATCATCTAAATTATTAATAATTCATTTATAATATTAATATTCAGTAAGTCTATATAATTCAAAACTTGAATAACGGAAATGAAAATTTTATTAATGGAAAAATGACTCAATACCATCATCACCCAGGAACTCGATTTTGTTCATTAGCTGATCCAAATTTTGCAATTCCAACTATTTGGACGGTTCACTGACACGTTTACGGCAAAAGTCTGATGAATATTTAAATTTGAATGTCATCTTCTTGTCGTTGCTGGTGCTCTCCCATCCTGAACGATTGGCATTATTATCCAAGGCCAGTCGGGGGGAGGAAATCTCCAACAATCCATGCATACAAAAGGGCCCCAACGGTCTAGAAAGTTTCCATTCTTTGGCATTACTCCTAAACACCTTAACCTCGAAAATCTGATAAGAAATATCGAAGAAAAAAGGATTGAAAGATTTATAAAATCAGTATCCATATGATCTATTCTGAGATATAACATAATGACGAATCCCAGTGGCATATCCAGAAAAATAGACGTAGTTGTGAGTAAAGACATCAATGCATTCTTAAACTTGTTGAGAACCACACTCACCAAGCTGATTACTTTCTTCATTACGACTGATTTGATTTACGTATATATTTTTCTGATATTGAATTGAATTCCAAATGAAAGCTAAGCTATTATACTACTCACTGTGCCGTGGAGAAGATCCAGGTGAAGCGTTTTACCTAGTCAAGTAAAGCAACAAATTAAGAGATAAACTAGCATAGTAAATGGAGAAGAAGATCTAGTCATTGATTTTATTTAAAGTCAAATTAGCATGGTAGATCTTATCCACCAAAGAGGTTACAAATCCATTCTTTCAACCTTCATCCTGTGAGATAGTTTTGGTGAGAAAAATATCATTCCATTAATTCAAACACCAAACCACTACTTCGTCTACATCTGGCCAGAGTTCTGAAGATCGAAAGAAGTTGACATGAGTTCCTATCTGTGAAGAACGGGTCATTTTGGTTGATCCACGGGAGATAAACGATTCTACAAGGCTAGGAGTGCTGCAAGGTAGTAGATTCCATAGAGAGCTTTGACAACGTGGTTAAGGATTGGTGCAGGGGAACACGGGATCCACAGAAAGCTGTAAGGAGTGCAGTTAGGAGATCAAATAGTACGGGTCGTCTAGTCTGATATGATATAAGTTGTTAAAATCGTTTATAGTGGATTGTCCGACAAAGTGTCTGAAATTTTTCCCAGTGGGTTTCTCCGTGAACATCCCGATGTTTGATTTACTACTTTATTTATTTACTATTTATGATATATACAATCTGCGGTATTCAAACTTAGGATTAATTGGACTTGCATGTTTAATCATCTAGAAAAGAATTAAAAAAGTGACTTCTTGCTGTTTAATTCGTTAATATTTTTAATTTCACATATTACACCTATTCATCCCCAGAACTTAGCTTTTTTTTCAAAATAGAAGGAATAACAGATTCGACCATAGGCTAATTTTGCACAATTATCAAGAATCAAAGAAAACGTGTAAATACAAACAATAAATGAGATCAAGAAACTTGCTGAAAAATGCACCAAGAAAAAGGGACACACACCTAGTTTCACGGATCGCAGGTTTGGCTCCCGAAGTTCAACACCTCGAGACTACCCTCACCTCATTCTGTGGCCGGAAAGCCCGAACAACTGGCATACACGCATGCTATGAGTAGGATATAAGGGAGAATACTTGCATATGATTATATATCATTAGTGCACCAATGGTAAGATAGGCATCGCGCCTAGCTGTTAGCGTGCTTGCCGTGCCGAATGGGGAGCTAAGCATTCTCACTACGTGACATTCTCCTCCATTCAAATTCGCTTACGTCCTCGTAGTGAGAAGAGAGTTTCGCATCCACATGCATCCGTCTCGTTGCAAGGATAACAACGGCACCACTCCACAGGCCTCCAAACCTGCAGTAACTCGTACTTGCTGCCTTCGACACCAACATTCACCCTCCGCCCCTCTGAGCATTGGTTCCTCGGATGGACGGCCTACAAACCGTAGCGCCTCAACGCATGTCGAATTGTGCCATGCACGGTGCGCTCTTCGAAAACTCCTTGAAATGCATATTGGCAATTACACAACGCTGCCCTCTTCATCCTTCTTCCCCACAGCTTCCTTCGTCGTGTCCCGCAAGAACACACGACATTGTCCAATAACAACACCGCATGCTTGAGCGGTCTCGCTCTGATACCAACTTTCACGAATCGCATGTTTGGCTCCCGAGATTCAACGCCTCGAGATTGCCCTCACCTCATTCTGTGGCCGACAAGCCTGAACAACTGGCATACACGCATGCTATGAGTAGGATATAAGGGAGAATACCTGCATATGATCATATATCATTAGTGCACCAATGGTAAGATAGGCATCGCGCCTAGCTGTTAGCGTGTTTGCCGTGCCAAATGAGGAGCATTCTCACTGCGTGACACCTAGTGTGGGAGAGTTGTTATGCCAGAAAACATCCCAACTAGTCGTAGTGTGGTGTGTAACAATAAATAATTTTATGTGATTTTAATAAAAGCTATTTAAGTGAATAAAAAATTGCTTAAAATTGTGGTATGACTACCAAAATTCGTGGTAGTAACATAGTTGGGCAAACAAAAATCAATTTTTTTGGCTTAAAAACGTTATTTGGGCAAAAGCAACTTCCCCACTTAGAATGCAACTTTGTGATTTGGCGTCTTTTTAACAGTATTCTAGAAGGCGTAAAGCGTGATTATGCGTGGAGGTGAAACTTCGTGATTATACGTGGAGGTGAAACTTCAAGTTTTATGAATTTAAGCGAGTCTAAACAAGATTTAGCCCCTTTTTGAGTTACATTAATGCCCTCTCTGTTAGAAAAAAAAATTCCCAAAAAATCAATTTTTGTGCCTTTATTTCAACCATTAGGGCCCCAACACGACACAATGGGGTTAAACATTTCGACTGCACAGTGAAAGCAACAGTCCGAATTACCCTTTCTAGTGCGCCCAGACACAGTCTAAATTTTTCATTTCTTCTACTCATTTTCAACCATACATTATTCAATAAAATAATATTTTCCATCACATCCATAACTTTTCCTTATTTTTCAACCACAAATTCTCCATCAATCTACTATTTCAAAATACATTTTTCCAAAATAATATGGTTCAAATACTTAGGCGTAAGAAAAAAGGTTTTTATTTTTAGCCCTGGTTGGTCTCCATTTTTCCAACTTATTAGTAGTGGAATAGTAATTTTTTGGAGAATGTGTGGTTAAAAAAAAAGTTTTTAGGTTTACATGTAATATTATATTATCGGAAAATGTGTGATTGATAATAAAAGAGAGAAAAATGAATGTTAATTTAATGGGGGCCAAACATGAGCTAATATTATTTAAAAAATTTAATCATTTTAAATTTTTTTTAATAATTTAAATAATACATATCAAATATTTAAAATTATAAAATACTAATAAAGCACGATTAGAGAAGGTGAGAGAGAGAGAATCCATCTGTTTAGGAATTAAAAAAAATAGCGTCTAGGCGCTACCTATACGAGTTTCAAGCCTAGGCGCTACCTATACGAGTTTTTTATAACACTTTTTTTAAGTACAATGACCTGCTATGTCAGTCAAACCGTTAGATACGTCATTAAATCTTTCCAATTTTGCAAGTGTTATTTACTTGGTGATGGATGGGATTTTAGTTTTCAAAGTTTAGTGACTAGCGGGGCAATTTTGAAGTTCAATAATCCTGTGGGAACTTTAAGAAAAGTCTAGTGACCATTTATGGTATTAACCTTATAATATGATGTAATAAGCAAATTTTGTGTTGGTCCATTTCTATTTGGTAGTTATACTCATGTCATTTTTTTAAAAAAATAAATGCACTATGTTTTAACTGTATTGAAGGTCTATAACATTTATTCAATATACATTATGTTTGTACTTTTTTCATCACATTCTTATCATTAACTTTTCATTAGCATCTTATCGCTAATAACGATATTTGTCCGAAAATCCTGACATCAAAGTGAGTGGTAAATATTTAGTCACAATTTTTTTTTTTTTTTTTACTTATTTAAATATACAAGTATTAAATAAGTCTTTTTAATCACTTTAATGGATTTTTTTTGGATGAAAGTCGCCATAAAGAATAGGATGTGTTAATTAATAAAATGTTGAAAATGAAGAGTATGAAAAAAGTTAATAATTAAAGTGTGTAACAGATAAATATTATAAATTTTCATTCAATTTAAATGTGTATAATGTGTTGCATTAATAATAGTTGCTTGGATAATGCCCAAGAATCATACTCGAAATCACAAATAAACATGGCAGCCAAAATTAGATATGACCTGAGGCTGAGAATCTTGTCATTTGAGAAGCCTGCTTTGATTAGGGTCGGTTCGGAGAGGAAATTTTAATATCTAAATATTAGTATTTAAATTATAATTTTATGCATAAATAAAAATATTCGGTCACAATACTTGAATAACGAAATAAAAAACATTATTAATAAAAAGATTGCTCAATAATATTAACAAGTAGTCGATATCATCATCACCACAGAAAAACCAGGAAAACTTCATTTGATGATCCGAATTTTGCAATTCCAACTATTTGGACGGTTCACCGACACCGTTACGACAAAAGTCTGATTAATATTTAAATTTGAATGTCGTCTTCTCGTCGTTGCTGGTGCTCTCCCATCCTGAACGATTGGCGTTATTATCCATGGCCAGTCGGGGGGAGGAAATCTCCAACAATCCATGCACACAAAAGGGCCCCAACGGTCTAGAAAGTTTCCATTCTTTGGCATTACTCCTAAACACCTTAACCTCGAAAATCTGATAAGAAATATCGAAGAAAAAAGGATTGAAAGATTTATAAAATCAGTATCCATATGATCTATTCTGAAATATAACATAACGGCGAATCCCAGTGGCATATCCAGAAAAATAGACGTTGTTGTGAGAAGAGACATCAATGCATCCTTAAACTTGTTGAGAACCACACTCACCAAGCTGATTACTTTCTCCATATTTTTCTGATACTGAATTGAACTCTAAATGAAGATAATATACTACTGTATCTGGGTGCAGTGGAGAACATCATCCAACTCAACTGTTTTACCGAGTCATCGAAAACAACAACTTAAGAGATAAACTAGCAACTTAACATAAAAACTTATCCATTGCTAATTAATCTTATCCACCAAAAACGTTATTGATCTCGTCTCAACAACTTTTTTTTTTTTTTTAAGAAATAGACATCCTCAACATTTCTCTTTAATTACAAATCACTTGAAATGACGAATTTGCCCTCCTGTTTAAATCACTTACGCGACCTGTGTCATTCTGTTTCACCCCCATGATCTTGGTGATATTCACGATAATTTATTTCGATTTCTACATTGGTGGTGAATTAATGCAGACATTTTGAGTTAAGGGGCACAATTAGACTTAAAAAAAAATTGTGGAAAAATTAAAGCATTCTATATCTTATTGCCTCAAAGATTAAATAATTTCATATCTTGTCAAAAGTAGCAAATAAATTATTTGGACACAAAGACGCAACACAAAAAAACCAAGTCACTATTTAACTCAATTTGAATCACTAAATTTCAATTTGTATCAATTGAGTTACAAGACGTTATTTTAGTTTCAAAGTTCACCACTTTTTCGTATTTCGTCCCTTGACGTAACCCAAATTGAAGGACAATGATGTTGTGCATAATTGCATCTTGGAATGCCAATTCATTCCTTGTCCACATAAAAAAAGTATTAAAATAAAATATATAACTTGTCGAACAATATTTCTACTGCTACCTAAAGATGATTTGGAATGCTACAGAGCAAATTCATGAAAGATATGTTACAATGACTGTCAACTAAGCAATTTTCGTAGATTTATGTTACAGAAGGATAATGTGACATTGACAGAGTAGTTATTAGAAATTAAATTCAAGTTAAATGATCGTAGTGTGAACTCTTCACCACAACCTTTTGCTTATAAATGTGGTAATTTGAACAGTGTATTGGATGTCTGGATATATATGTATTGGCCAAAGGTACAGTTCTAAACTTTGTTAAGAGTACAATATTCCATCTTATAGTTACATTTGAGGAGGTCAGATACAGCTAAGAATCGTGATAAATAATCGAATCAACACCAAGTTTTCATTATTTTAATAAAATATCGAGAAATGACTAATCAATACTCATTCATCCAATTGAATATAAAAATGAATGAAATCATACACCAATATTTCACAAAATTCAATCTAAACAAAACCAAATAACAGATACTGTCTTGGCTAACCTGTCCTAATACGAACACTAATACAAGTTGCACCTAAATCTCTAATCTTCCAACGAAATATAAAATAAACTTCATAAATAAATTGTTCAAACAGTAACTGTATTGAACCCCGTTAAATGGACCGACACGTTGCCTAAAGAAAGCAACTCCACGTGGGCTCCTGCCTGCGCACTTGTAACACACAGTTAGTCGTCTGTGGCCTTTTTCGATAACAATGAAAGCGGCCGCGAACACTCCGACAATCAAGTCAGTAAAGTGATAAACGAAGATGGGGAACTCCGATGATGGGAACCGCCGGAATATGGATATCACTTATAAGGTGGGAAGGAAACAATTTAAGTTATGGAGTTGGAGTTGCATTACATTTACAGAGGTACAAAGCATGGGTATTTATAAGGAAGAGTAAGGAAAGATGGTTAGATGAAAGACGCGTGGCCTCATCTGTCGGCGTTTTTCCTAGACGTCAATCAATCACTCCATAAATAGGTGGACATTTAATGTTTCCTGACAAAATAAATTTGACTTGACATTTGGCGCGTGCTGCAAAGACATCTCATCCATCATTTAAGCGATTTTATCTTGGAAAGATCTTTGGACAAAATATATGTGCATCATGCTGAGGCACTGTGACTCCTATCAATATGCGCGTCTCCCAGTTGTGTCACTTCATCACTATCTGTACCGACTCGAATCGCTTCGATGACTAAAACACATACATTAGCATGTGGTATTCACCTCAACGCATTGGAGCCTTGGCTATAAGGTGTGGTGACGTGGAATGCGGGTCTTGGGTTGACATAAGGACTCGTTACTAGAAGTGTAACAAACTGCATAGCATTCAAAATCCATCAAAATTGGAGGGTATAAGCACGTGTTATTCGAGGTTACAAGATTCTGTAGTTCAAAATAAATAAATTATGGATCCCACGCAATAATTGTAACTATTATTTATTTACTTTAAAAAAACAAAAGCGCTTTGAAGCATGACCAATGAAGCACTAAATAGTTGGCTTGGATTGGCCCGCATTAAGCCTGCGTCACACACCGGTGGGTGCTGAACTAGACCATCTATAAAATTACATGGGCCTAGAGCAAACAATTTTCCCGAGGGAAAATTTCATAGATATGAGGTTTAGTTTTATGCATTTCTTAAGGTTTCAAATTTCAGATATTTTTAAATTTTATGTATAAATTAATTAATTAAATATATTAATGTCACAATTCCATATAATTTGACCACAAATTATATATAATTGGTCACAAAATTGACATGTCACAAATTATTTTACAATCATAATTCAAAAAATTTATAAATCACTATTTTTTATCAGTCACAAATAAAAAATAAAAACGTCACAAATTATATTATGATCACAATTCAAAAATCTTATGTCACAATTTATTCATCGGTCACGAATCAGAAATTTTACATGTTACAAATTATTTTACGATCACAATTCAAAAAATTTATAGTCATCATTTGTTTATCGGTCATAAATCAAAAATTTTATAAGTCAAATTATTTTACGGTCACAAATAAGAAATTTTATAAGTCACAAATTATTTTACGATCACAATTCAGAAATTTTATAGGTCACAATTTGTTCATCGGTCACAAATGAAAAAGATTATATGCCACAACTTATTCATCGATCACAAATAACAAATATTATAAGTCACAACTTAGTGACCGTCACAAATTGTCAAATTATCGATCACAAATTAACAATTTTTTTTGTTACATATTATTTTTTTGTCACAATTTATCATTTTCATTAGTCACAGATTAATCAATTCAATGGTCACAAACGACTGAATAATCTGTGACCACCACCAACCACTAACTTGTGACCACTACCTCAAACAAATCAACACGTGGAAATGATCCACCACCATCTCGATAGGCCCATCGTCACCAATATATCTCAACATCACCACCACCAACACCAAGATCCACCAGCACCGCCACCAACAAAACTAGTGCACTGCACACAACCACATAACAACCACGTCTCAACCCAAATGCAGGCATCACTCAAATGCTGCTTCCACCTCATCACCATTGCAACTACACTGGTACCACCACCACCGCCGCTACTCCACTCCATCACCAGTCCACTACCACTCCATCACCATCGACACCACCCAAACGCCACCACTACCAACAATTGCGACCACTGTACTACCACTACCTGCACCAACACCCACCATTACAAATATATACATACATACACTCGGAGATCCACCACCACCGCATGCACAACATCCACTACCACCTGTACCGCCACACTACCACCATGCACCACAACATTCACCATAACACCAACAGGACGGGTCCGACTAGTGTAAAAAGGTTTAGAAATTTCAGATTCGGTTCGAAATGGAAGAGGTCTGGCTAGTGGCGAAGATCTGTTTCGCCATCACTTTCTTTGGTGGTCAACATCTAGATCAACTATTTCAACCTCTCTGACAAGCCTAGCAACGTGGTACTAGAACAGCAGGACAGAGTCAGAGCCGAAGATGGTGCCTTAGATGTCGACGGTGAAAGAGTCCATGGCGGTGCTACTAAATTTATATGCCAAAAATGATACAAATTAGGGAAAATGATACAAATGAGTATGTGATGGTTGTGTGGATGCAATATGACAGAGTTGGTGGGGGTTTGTATGGGGAAGTTATTCCACCACCGGTGATAAAGTAGATCTGGTAGTTAAGCGAAGTTCATATGCAAGTAGTGGACGACGGTGGGTGAAGAATGATGCCACCGCGTAGGGGTGGCAACGAGTCGAGCCGAGCCCAAGCCAAAAAAAAAAACTCGGGCTTGGCTCGAGTTTTATTGGACCGAGCTTTTTTGGGCCAGAACCGAGCCCGAGTAAAGCTCGGCCAAAAAAATGAGACTCGGCCCGAGCTTTGGCCGAGGCCGAGCTGGCTCTGGTTATTGTTTGTTTTGTATAATTTTTTTTTATTAATTAAATGCAATGTTGTCTGCAAAGGTAGCTAAGCTGCCTTTTAGCTACCTGCAGAGGCAGCTAAAAAATTTTAAAAAATAAATTATTTTTTTTTAGGGGTGGCTCGCCCGGGCTCGAGCCAACCCCCCAAAATCGAGCTATGCCCGAGCTCGAGCCGGGCCTAGCTCGGGGTTTTTACGGGCCGAGCCCGAGCCGTCCGAGCTTTTTTGCCACCCCTACCATCGCGTGAAGGATGGTGCCGACGTGGTAGTTTGCGATGCTGCAAATGTAGTCTAAGTAATCGTCGAAGCCGAAATAGTTATGAGCCACCGAAGGGAGAGGATATAGATAGACGACAAAGTCGAGACTGAGGAGAGGTAGAGAGAAATGGAGAGATTGTATAGTTAGAATTTGTATAAAAATAAAACATGTGATTTTTGAAAAATGAAAGTTTTTATCTGAGATATGAAATTGATAGTTGAAAACACTGATTTTGTGTAATTTCCTCTTTTTTTTTCCAAATCTCCGAATTAGACCGCTTGCATACCTACCAATATTGCAGACTAAGCTAGCCATGCCAATTTATCGTTTTTATTTTTTTACTTTCCCAATATTTTACTAAATTCTACATCTAAGCTAAAATTGATGTTATTAAATGATGATATTTGAAAACTTCCGATATATAGAAAAGAAAAAAAAAAAAAAAAAAAAAGAGATACACTAGAAACGACTTCATCTATTATGTCAATGTCACGATCAATTCTAGCTCAATTGTAGAATTTAGTAAAATATTGAGAAAGTAATAAAATAAAGGTACAAAGCATGGGTATTTATAGATGAAGAGTAAGGAAGGACCGTTAGATGAAAGACGCGTGGCCTCATCTATCGATCTACGAGTCTTTTCCTAAACGTCAATCAATCACTCCATAAGTAGGTAAGCATTTAATATTTCTTGGCAAAATAAATTTGACTTAACGTTTGACGCCTACTGCAAAGACATTTCATACATCATTCAAGAGATTTTATCCTGGACAGATCTTTGTACAAAAGATATGTGCATCACGCTAAGGCACTGCAACTCCTATCAGTAGGCATGTCTCCTAGTCGTGTCACTTCATCACTGTCTGTTCCGACCCAAATTGCTTCGACAACTAAGACACGTACATTAGCATGTGGTATTCACCTCGGCGCATCAGAGCCTCGGCTATAAGGTGTGGTGATGTGGAATGCAGGTCTTGGTTTGACATAGGGACTCATTACTAGAAGCGTAACAAACTGCATTGCATTCAAAATGCATCAAAATTGGAGGGTATAAGCACATGTTATTCGAGGTTACAAGATTCTGTAGCTCAAAATAAATAAATTATGGATCCCACGCAATAATTGTAACTATTCTTTATTTACTTTCTAAAAAAAAAAAAGGCTTTGAAGCATGACCAATGAAGCACTAAATAGTTGGCTTGGATTGGCCAGCATTATGCCTGCGTCACACACCGGTGGGTGCTGAACTAGACCATCTATAAAATTATCTGGGCCTAGAGCAAACAATTTCCAAATCTCTGAATTAGACCGCTTGCATACCTGCCAATATTGCAGACTGAGCTGGCTATGCCGAGTTTGATTGTTTAAAATATCAAACCTAGTCAAATGTACACTAATCGCAGCATAAAAATTGAAAAGCAAGAAGAGCTGAAACCACTGGTTCATACACCATCAAAACACATTTCAAATGGCAATTTTAAGATTCTATCATATGTAAATATTCTTCCGCACAAGGACGTGATCCTATCACAAGTTAGCAAATACAGATTTTTCTACATCAAGCAAGTCATGCTCCGCAGCTCCACCAAATGTATTCAAATCTGGCTTCCTTTCCAAAGTTTGCTGGTTCTCTGACTAACTAAACATACTTCCCTGATAATTGACAACCAAAGCTATTCAACTACTAAAATGTTCAAATCTATGACTATTTATCTGTTACACGTTAACAATTTTTTTTGTGTTAATTAGGAATGATGCAAGTGAATTAAAAGATTCATGAATATGGTTTGACTTGGCTAAAAGGCTTGGTCATGCTCAATGATCTATTAAATTAAGTTTGTACAGAAAAGTCTGCAAAATGAGGACAGAAATAAAAATAAGTTACGTGCAATGGAAAAAAAATTCGTAGCAGAAAATTAGGCTACATATTGAAGAATGGCATACCATCACAAAACAACAGAAAAGCTTCAATCGGACTGCTTCACATAAAGTACACTGCATTCGTATCCTTGACTAGCATCAAGCTGCCGTTCTCGTGCATTATCTGTAGAGAGATGGAAATTTTTTATTTTGCTATTAGTTGTGGTCTAAGCCACGCAACTCTTTTAACTTCAAACTCCCAAAGGGAAGCCTCTTACCGACAACCCTCTTAAATACTCATCTAAAAAGATGAATGGAAGAGTTACTTCGTAAATTTCAACATTACCTCCAGAAGGGACATAATCTCTGCTGCTGAGTAAGGCACAGGTTCCCCACGGTTAACAACCCCCTCAATGTCAGCAATTGACATTTGTTCTATATGTTGTGCATGCCGATACCTCCCCAGTGCAGCCTTGAATGCTTCCAATCTTCAAGCAAAATGAAAGCATTAAACCAACATAAAACATTAGACCCCAACTTGGCAGCAAGATAACATTGTATTAGCGATATTTGAAGATAAAAATTTTGATGATCCTTGTAGTGTATGAGCGACAAACCTCTCTGGGGATATGTCGACTTCACTTGCAGGAAGTGCATCCTCATCCATGGCTTCTGTTTCACTTGCCAAAGTAATAAAAAAAAGTAATATCAACATAATCACATTGACAAAACAATGATCATCAAAGAAACCAAGCAAACAGCCTAATACATAATAATAGTAGTCTACCAACCATCTCAAACACAGCCTCCTAGAATAAAAATTCCTATATTCTGACAGGTAGTAAAAAGATTTATATAGGACAGGAAAAGGATTCAAGAAAAGGGAAAACAGAAATGAAGCGTATAATAAAACACGCACAAAGATGATACTTGTACTTAGTGCTTGTTTGGATTTGTTTATATGTTAATGAAACTATAATGTAATAAAAATGAGATGAGTCGGTAGTTGTGGATTCTATAAAATGTGATTAAAATAAAGTTTGACTTTGACCTTTAAATTATAATATGGCCATGTTTGAGCCAAATTATTGTACAATGAGAATGAAAATATAGCCGTTATTGGAGCCCACACAAGGGATAGAAAATTTAAATTTAAATTTTGATGCAATGGATAACGTTCATATTTTTCATTTTCATGAAATAATAATGTAGATCAAACGGGAGTTATGATTATAATCAAATCCAAACAAACACTTAGCTTGATGATATGCAAGAAGTTTGATGAATCGGTCTTTCATACATCCACGAGACAATAAATCGGTCCGTATTTGTCACATTCATTTCAATGACCACAATCTCATTAGAAATATCTATAGTGCCAGCAAAGAGAAAACATTTTTTGCTCTCAGATAATACTAATTGATTGTAATAACTTTCCCAGAAACCATACTAGAAATCATGTTGCTAAGAAATTCACACATCTAACTGTAGCTAGTAGATGATTAATTTCACTTACCCTCTAGCAGTAGTAGAACCTCCGTTGGTAGGTCCCTTTCTACCACCATGACCTGTATTGTTGTTAGTGGCGTCATGGTCTACTTCACGTTCTCGCTCCATTTCGCTCTGCCTTTCTTGCTCTCGCTCCTCCATATCATTTAGCTCTTGATGATATATAGCAAAGTTTAGAACTTGAAGAGCAGCTTCAACATCAGACTTCAAAACCTGCTCAATTCAGTTCAGGAGACATTATTTTTCAACAGCAAAACAGGGTTTACACTTGAATACCATCAAAACCATGCTGAGAGGTGCATACATAGTTTTCAATAAACTAGTGGATAGTTCTTTTCAGTTTTGTTCATTAGCCAATGAAGACTTTACACGAGTTTAAATTATTAAATTGATTGTTCAGTTTTAGGCCAAATCACGCCTGATGCCACTTTGTTAATTCCAAATGGATAATGAACCGAAAATAACCATTACCTGTCTCCTGAGCCTCAGCTTGGCATGGGCAGTTGATAGACGTATTATTGTTTCTAATGTTCTAGCAGTAATTGGCAGTGTTCCTCCCCCAGTCTAATAAATGATCGGATAAGTTAATTTGTAAATGATAGCAACTGCTTAAATACCAAATATAAATTTCAGCTAATATGACCAGTAGAAACCAACCTTTGCATTTGAACTAGCGTTTCTTAGCTCTGCATATGTAATTGCAATGTGATCTGAAGCCTGGAGAGGATGATTTGTAAAGGATAAAATCAGGGGGGAGCCATATCAAGGTGATTTGAGAATCTCAAGGATGAATGAAGTTCCACTAACTATATGCCATCACTAGCGCAGGACAGGCTTTCAAAATTTTAAATTTTACAGAACGGATCAAATGATTCTCAATTTGCACAAACGTGTAGTAGTTATGCCTTTTGCGGATTGGTATTTATAGAAGCATCACCTCATCAGTAAGCTCAGGCTGAATCCTGTTTTTTGCATAATGTATGTACTTCTTAAGAAAATTGATGGTGAGGGTATCACGCTTACGACCTCTGTCAGATTTTCTCCCATGTAGCATTCGATTGTACTTGACAAAGACGGTCGAACCTGTCTCAGCTTCATTTTCTTGTTCATATCTTGAATTGCCATCTAACGTTGAGCTGCCTAAAATATACAGCATGTTGCTTATGGAATGTCAAATAATTTAGAATGACGTCTAAATTTCTATCAAAAACTAAAGCTGCATACCTCCATCTACCACTGAAAGAAATCGGTGCATACGCAACACGTGTTCAGAAATTTGACGATCAATCCCAGGATCCATTTGATCCAAAACAATGAACAATAGATCAAAACGAGAAAGCAAAGAGTCTGGAAGTCCAATGTTCTTTGTCGGAGTTAACGAACGGTCGTACTGTACACATGCAGCAGAAGACTAATTAAATGAAATATAAGATGCAAGTTAACGTTCCTTCTTCCCATATGCTTTGAGGGACTTACAGTTCCATAAATTGGATTTGCAGCTGCTACTACACTGCACCGAGCATTCAAGGATGCATGAATACCAGCTTTGGCAATTGTTACAGTCTGTTGTTCCATCACTTCATGTATTGCAACCCGATCTTGATCGTTCATTTTGTCAAACTCATCAATACAAACAATGCCTCGATCAGCAAGAACCATGGCTCCAGCTTCTAATCTTCTTTCCCCTAATATCAAGAATACCAATCTCATAAGTAATCACCAAATAAAGCTTGCATTTTTCTGCAAATATCCTACCTGTTTCTTGGTCAGAAGTGACTGCAGCTGTCAAACCAACTCCGGAAGAACCCCGACCAGTAGTTGAGATGGCTAGAGGAGCAATGTTGATGATAGCTCTCAGCAACTGGGATTTGGCAACAGAAGGATCACCAACCATCATCATGTTTATATCACTATAATCAACAAGATTTACTTGTGAGGACTTAACTAAATAAGTTATATGAGGTTTATGCAATATGTCTAGCATGCAGAAACGTGAGAATAAATAAAGCAGGAAAAGACATTCTTACAACTATGCATAAAAAATGTGGGAAATAATTATAGTGCTTGTTCTAGCCAATTCAAGAACTAGTATTACCCCCGCAAGTGAGTTCCATTTTTCAAGTTCTTTTCGGTTCCTCCAAGCATCAATAGAATCACTGCTTTCTTTATCCATAGATGCCCATATATAGAAGGTGCAAGTGAATTAGCAAGCACATCAAATGCATCATCTCTTTCGGAGATCTTTCTAATGTTTTTCATGTCGTCGCTTGAATACTGCAAGTTGTGTGCCATTTTGTTGAGAAGAGAGACATTGTTGGCTACGAGGACAGTCCTACAAAATTCGTAATCAAGATTTTATGTATAATTGATAAAGCAATTGTGAAATAAATGAGTATAGACTATTGTGTATCCACATAGTGACCTGAATACTCCATTCACACTGCCCTTGCTTTTTCCAGGAAGGGCTTTGTAAATTCCAACAACTGCCACACGGTCTCCAGGCTTACATGAATCCACCAAGTCATCTTCTATAATGATATCCACCGTTCTTGGAAGTTGACCAGGAGCAGCATTCTCAGGCACTTCTTGCATTGATAATGTTTGGTGGTCCTTATAAGTACATAGCCCGAACTCAGTCACTAACAAGTTGCCATTCTCGTCCTGAACATATTAATGCCATAAAGAATTCCCTTTTGTCAGAAATCAGAAAGGATGTGAACAGGGGAAGGGGGAAAGAAAAGACAAAACCATGGAGGTTACCCGTGTTGGATACACTGAACCAGTTGGCAAGCCCATAATGGATGTAATGTCTCTGTATTCGCGAAGTGTGAATTTTTCTGTAGCGGGGCAGAAGTGGACACTCTTAACAACCTTTGGCCTTACAAGAGAACCTGAACATGGAACAGTAGGCACATAAGATGTGTCCAAACAACATAAAATTGCCTCTTTAAAAATGATTAAGTTAGCATAAGTGCAACTTCTATTTCACCTCATATGCCTAGTACAGTCATTCAAAAGGGAAAGAAGATCTCTGTTATCAGAGAAGGATCTGGAAAGTGTACAATAAAAGATAAAACATAACCATCTGCATAGCAGCATATTTCAGTATGAAAAAAAAAAAATCAATCAGCTTCATAACAGCGTCCATTACTCTAAAGCTTGATCTCAGCTACAAGAATTTGCTTCCCTGCAACTTGATATTTAGCATTTCTAGTCAATTGCAGTAAAAGTACACATTAAGACCATTGAAAAGATGTGGCAAAAGCCATTATAATGATAATGGCATTCTACAGTGCTAAAGCTGTAACAGACACCATGTCAATGCAAGTTTAGAACACAAGCACCTAGAGAAACAAGAAAATAATAAGTAATTATTTTCAGAGTTCAAAAATATATATTTTATGAACCGCCTCAAGTAAAATCCACAATTCTTTCTCCAATTCACCTCCTTCATCCTAACATTACTAAGAACCTCCTGTTGAACTTGATACTGAACCATAAGGGATGCCGAAGATTTCTAGGCAGAGAAAGTGAGTAACTAGGACTTACACGGAAACTGAAATCTACAAGCATTTGACAATTATTCTGGATCAATTATTCGTGATCCGTATCAAACAAATTCTGATGTCACTAACTTTACTTGGCATTACCTTGTCAAGATGAAGAATATTATGGACCCGCCATTGGCTAACACTGACAGTAGTTTAGAAGTTCCAACCAAGAAACAAAAGAAAATACCGCGCATCGTTCACTTTAAGGAAAACATAATGCATCAATGTCTTTCTACCTGGACCAGATGAATATGTTAAAGACAGGCATCTAAATTTCTTTAGTTTTCAAACAACTTGAAGCAATAATAATTAACCCTACTGGTGATGAAGCAGTTTAAAACCCATTGCCCAACTGGAACATACAAATTTTAGAAATTTCCATCTATGCTACCTAAAGAAAGAATCAAGCACAAAATACAGCACATATTTGTATATAATTGAATGAGATGAGCATGAGATTTTCAAGTGCAAACGAAAAGTACATTTAGTGACAATTCCCTCCACGCAGACCATGGAACCAATAAACCCCGACAAGAGTTCTCTAGGGGTTACCCTCCGCGAAACAAATGGACCCTCTAACCCGACCAGGATTTGCTCTCCTTCCTTCAGGTACTTGGCATTCATGCCGCGGACCAAATCGGTCACAGCATCACAAAGAGGCTGCATATATTCGCTCGGGTTCTGCAGAAGACTACCAATTGCAACGAAAAACACAGGAAAACAACTTAAATCATTAAAAATTGGGAATTCATTGATTAAATCATGAGTGGGATTACATATGTATTTTAAACATATAAACATATACGTGTATATGCGTACATACCTACGAGCCAGATCGGAGCCTTCTCTGAAGTGGTAGAAATGAGCGAGATTGATGATACACCGGCGGCGATTTTGAGCGAACATTTTGTCAAATGACTTTTTCAGCTCTATGTTTAGTTCCTGGAAATCAATTAACGAGTTTTCACTTGCTTTTACGAAAATAAATATTTCATTTACAGAAATTATGAATTTTTTAGTCTTACGCTTTGTTCGAAGAACTTAAGGAAAGTTCGCTTGTGCGCGGTCCTGACTTCGTCGCTCAGATCCATGGTTTCTTCGCCTCCGGGTCACTGTGTGAGTATGTATGTGTGAATTGATTTTGAGAGAGGTGGAGCGAGAGGAAATTTTCTGTATTTTGCATCTAGGGCTTTAAGATTTGGCGGGAAACAAACACGGAAAGGGGTTCATTTTGGCGGGAGCGGAGGCGCATTTGGACTCGAGGACCGATCTGTTTGTTCTGTGCAACGAGGACCGCAGTCAAAAGCAGTAACCGAGATCACATTTTCAATTATACACGTTGTGGAAATTGTAAGTAGAACTCTAAGCAAAAATCGTTAAACTGGAAAATCGAATCGAAATCGTATTTTAGAAATCGTCAGTTTGGTGCCACGTGGACCCGTCAACGAAATGATTTTGAACCAAACCAAATCGATCAAAAACGGTTTGGTTTAGGTTTGAAAATTTTATTTGTGGTTTAAAACCAAACCGGACCGGTGAAAAAATATATAAAAATAAAAATAATGATTTTTTTTTAATTCATCCAAATATGCAAAATTCAATAGTTTTGTCATTTGTATGTATTTTTGTCAATTTATAATTTTCTATTACATATATATAATAATTACCAAATAATCCTAATTTATATCTAATAATTTCGAGACTAACATAATCTATCAAAAACTATTTTCCTCTTTAGAATTCAAATTTCTACAATTGCTTATGAGTCTGCATTTTCAAATTGAGGTCAGATACTTGATTCTTTTAGGAGTTTATTAGATGCAAGGATGGTTGAGGTTTGTATATGCGAAAAGAATTGGTTGCAAATTAAGAATGAACTTATAGTGTTGTGCCAATATTTAGATGAAGTAGAAGCATTTGATGATTCAATGAAAGTTGTGGCAGGTGGTTTATATTTTGTATTGCCACATTTTTAAAGATTCTCTTATCTATTTAGTATCTAATACTATAATGATATAACGAATGTATTTATTTGACAATGGAGAATATGAATCATGTGTGACAACAATTGGTGTTTGAATATATGTGAAAAACTGAATTCGTAACAAAATACAATGGTAAGCTTGTGTAATTGTTATGTTTAGATATCATAAACAATTGATTTATTATTATGGTTGGTTATTCTTTCTGTCTAATCAGCAGTTTTGTTTTTCAGATATGATAATCGCGAGATTTTGTTAAACGTCATTATATTTTTTGGGCTTTATATTTAGTTTAATAGACTTATATCGTAACGTTATCGTAACGTCTTAGCCTAAAATGTCAAACAAAAAACTATATTTTAGTTTATTGTAATTTCACTTTAATTTAGTTGGTATTTAAATTTGTAGTAGATATATTTAGTTTGTTTTAGATTTATTGCTAGTGAGATATAAATATATATTGAATTCAATGAATTAATGTCATAAAAGTAGACAGACAAAAAAATATACGATGAAATCGGCGGTTTAAAATCGGACCAAACCGTTAGGTTTAGGTTTGAGTTTTTTTCAAACCGTTCAAAATGGTTTGGTTTAGGTTTGACTTTTTCTCAAACCGGTTTAAACGGTTTGGTTTGAAAATTTGTCAAAAATCGCAAAAATTGGACCGCTTACACCCCTAATTGTAAGAGATGTCCACTTTCCTTGGTCACTTGCAAAAATGGCAATTTTCAAAAATCCTTGTAAAAATGGCCATTTTGGTATATTTTAGATCAAAATATCCATGGCCAACAATTTATGATTCCATTCAAGGACAATAAAATGGACATTTTTGTAAAAAAAATTATTGGCCGATGAAATCTTGACACATAACATGCTCCATTTATTGTAAATGACAAGATGTCAAATCACAATTAATGTTATTTTTTATATTGACACAGAAATGTCAAGAACGACATTTCAAGTGTGAAGAAATGTCATGTTTGGAATGAAATGTCCTTCTAGACATTTAATATGTCGAGAATGACGTTTTGAAATGTCGAGAACATTTAATATTGTGATTTGACGTGTATACTTTTGAAATATAAAACGAGATTCAAATGTCGAGAATGACATTTTAAATGTCAGAACATTTAATGTTGTGAATAGACGTGTGTACTTTTGAAATATAAAATATGATTCAAATGTCGAGAATGACATTTGAAATGTCGAGAATACGTAGAGATTCAAAAGTCTTTTTTTTTTTCATTAATGACATAATAGACAGTTTAGTATTAAATTTGAAAATTGGACACTTTTCAACTCACGCCATTAATTATGGCCATTCGTGAAAATATCCCTTATACAATTTCAAATATAAATTCAAATTTTTTCTTCCTAATAATCACGTATCTTCAAGAAAATTACTATGCTAATTTATTTTTTACATAAAACGAGACTCAAAACATATCATTTAATCACATCTATTCATTTGGCAATTCAGAAGAGGAGCTTCCGAATATAATATATCTTTTGATGATATTTTTAAGGGATTACACTACACGTACAAGGTGATTCACTCTATACATGTTTGGGGAGACACTCGTGTCCTTGGCAACACCAAGGAGATGCTTTCTGTCTTGGCTAATGTTGTCTCCATAACACTCACAGAGGGTGAATCACTCCGTACAAGTGGCTTTACCTATTTTTAATATGGAAAAATTCATTAGTAAAAATTTAACTATTACTCGTATCAAAATTAAGATAAAAGGTTTAAATTTTCAAAAATAAAATATTTATTTATAAAATAATAAATTAAATATATTAATGTCACAATTCCATATAATTTAATCACAGCTTTTCGAATTAATTTATTATAATTTTTTCTTGATCACAATTAAAAAAAAAAAAGTTTGTCACAAATATATATATATTTTTTTTTTGTCACAAATAAAAAAAAATTTATAGATCATAATTTATTCATCGATCACAAAATCAAAGTATTTATAAGTTACAATTCATTTATTGATCATAAATTATAATTTTTATAAGTCACAACTTATTTAGGTCTCGTTCGGTAGGGATTAAAATCCATTACCAAACCGGCCCTTGATGGTTTCAAATCGTCAAATTAATTGATCATAAGTTAGTTCACAGTCGCAACTTATTAGGTCTCACTCAATCGTCGTTGCCACCAACACCACGACATCGCCGTCACATCCACCGCCTTTACAACAAACTGTTTGCAACTACTACCTCACCACTACCAACAATGTCGATCCACTGCCACATTAGCCCCCGAAGTTTACCCACCTTTGCCAACGCCACCACCACATGAACCGTCGCCTCCAGTGCCACCATCTCCGTCAAGACATCGCCATAATCGCCAGCAATATCACCACCTCACCTCACCTCACCCCACTGTCATCCCTAAAACCACCCAAACATGTAAATCACTACTAGCCATCCAACAATTAAAAAAAAACAACACCAACACAATATGGGTCATTGCAGCCCGATATGTGCCATCACCATCGTGATCTATGCAGCTACAGCCACGATCTGCATAACCTTCATTGGCTCTCGTGGTGAAGGAACTCCTTTTCCCGAGGTTTGCAGAGCTTCGGCAATCTGGGCTAATGTAGCACGATTTGCAATCAAGAAAATCATAGCGAAAATAATAGAGCAGCACTCTTCGGTGGTGGCGCTCTCCAGCGACAAATGTTGACATGGAGCAGGGAGAGGAAGATGAGAGAGAAAAGGTGAGATACATAAAGATAATGGAGATGGATGAAGAGTTAAATGTTTCATTGGTCACTTAACTTTCATACATGTCACGATTTACTCACTCACCTTTAAAATTTATTTTACTGGCCACTCAACTGTAAACCGTCCTACTTCGTTGGCCACTGGATCAAAATCGTTAATAACGTTGTCCACGTGGCTAACAAAATGACGACGTGGCAAATTAAATTGTTAATTGGATGCCTCCACGTCAACGCCATGTGTGCAGATGAGTTATTCACCGAACTTTGCTCCATGTCACGGATTACTCACTGAACTTCCAAAATTGTCCCGTTGGCCACCGAACTTCACTTTGTCCAACTTCATCACTCCCCCAAATTAAGATGGTGTTTGGTGGATTAAAACTTAATTTTTTGGTAGATTATGATATAAGTTTTTGAAATATGTGGTTGAAAAGTTGCGGAACCCATGAAATGGTTAGTGCCGTATTTTGTTCTATTTAATCAAAGAGATATTCAATTATATTATGAAAGGCGTGTTTCGTAGTGATGATTATGGCTGTGCAAAAGTCTGAATTGAACCGAACTAAATCGAATCGGATCCGAACCAAACCAAATTAAGCAGTTTTTCTTAAATTAAATACTCGAACGAGTATTTGAATCGAGAACCGATGGGTTCGATTCGGTTCTCGATTCTAGAGCAAGAACCAAATCTTTCTAATTTTTTTAATATTGGATAAATCAAATTATTTTAGTTTTTTTCTAAAAAAAATAACTAATTAGGTGATTAATGCTCCAACTCCCAAATTTTTGTTTAGAAAAAACTAAAATAACTTGATTTATTCAATATAAAAAAATTAAAAAATTTAGAGAGATTCGATTCTTCAATTTTTTGTCTAGAATTGAAAATCGAACCGAACCCGTCAAATTTGAATCTCGCTTTTGGTCTAGAATCGAAAACATAACAGAACCGAACCGAACTAAACACGCCTCTCATAATATAATTGAATCTCTCTTTGATTAAATATAACAAAATGCGTCTCTAACAATTTCATGAGTCCTACAACTTTTCAACTACATATTTAAATTTTTTTTATCACAATCTACCAAAAAATTCTATTTTAATCCCCACCAAATACCATCTTAATTTGAGTGAGTGATGAAGTTGAACAAAGTGAAGTTCGGTGGCCAACGGGACAATTTTGGAAGTTCGGTGAGTAAATCGTGACATAAAACAAAGTTGGCGGGTAATCCGTGACATGGAACAAAGTTTAGCGAGTAACTCATCTGCACACATGACGTTGGTGTGGCGGCATCCAATTAACAATTTAATGTGTCACGTCATCATTCTGTCAGCCACGTGGACAACGTTATTAACAATTTTGATCCGTGGCCAACGAAGTGGAACGGTTTAAAGTTGAGTGGCCATAGGATAAATTTTAAAGATGAGTGATTAAATCGTGACATGTATGAAAGTTCAGTGGCTAATAGAACATTTAACTCCCCCCTCCTAACATCGACATCGTACTCATCGACACCCTCAATAACCCGCCACCACCGCAACCATGCAAGCAGTCCACTCCGCCGCCCTCCGCCCCTCCCCTGTGGACCCTCTCCGTAAGCCTACAGCTACCTCTCCATTATTTACCAGTACCAACAATGCCAAACCCCCCAATCAACACACCAAAAAACACCCCTTCACCATCTCCGCTTCTTCAGCACCCAAGCGCGAGACTGACCCCAAAAAGCGCGTGGTCATTACGGGCATGGGCCTGGTCTCCGTTTTCGGAAACGACGTCGATGCTTACTACGACAAACTTCTCGCGGGCGAGAGTGGTATCACCGCCATAGACCGATTTGATGCATCGAAATTTCCCACCCGGTTCGGCGGACAGATTCGGGGATTCAAATCTGAGGGTTATATTGATGGGAAGAACGATCGGAGGCTTGATGATAGTCTTAGATACTGCATTGTTGCTGGGAAAAAAGCCCTCGAAAATGCCGGTCTAGGTGGAGAAGATTTGGGGAAGGTATGTGAGTTTAGAGGCATAATTGAGCTGAATTATGAAATCATTGATTTTATTGGATTGTTGAGTTGGTGTTATATACCTTGTTTTGAGTTACTCTATTACTGGCCGTTATATGCAGTCAAAAGCAGTAGCTCAGAAACAAAAATATGGATTTTTACAATCAAAATTAAAGATTTTTTTATTTGTTTAATGGAATTCTGTTCATAGTTTTCAATGTTGTCAGGTTTTATGGAATTAGTTTAACTGCTAATGTAAAATTTCATAATTTCGTGTTGAGCTTCTGTCCTTGAGCAAAATCATTTTCTTTTGTTTATATTACTAAGAGTTCATTGTTTGTTTCCTTTATTGATTAATTTAAGAGTTCATAATTTGGTGTTGAGATTCTATCCTCAAGCAAAATCATGTCATTTTGTTTATATTACTTTTCTCAAGAGTTCATTGTTTGTTTCCTTTATTGATTAATTTAATTGAATTCAGTTTGTGGCACTGTTTGAAAGCCAGGATGCTGCTTCCGTCAGTTTTATTGTGAATGTTTCTTTCGTTCTTGATTTGAAGACATAGGCATATTCTTCTGGTCTGGTTGATTTGCCTTTCTTTTCGTTGCAGATTGATAAGGTGCGAGCTGGTGTTCTGGTTGGAACTGGAATGGGTGGTCTTACAGTGTTTTCAGATGGTGTTCAGGCTTTAATAGAGAAAGGTCACAGGAAAATCACTCCATTTTTCATACCTTATGCAATAACAAATATGGGTTCTGCTTTGCTTGCAATTGATCTTGGATTGATGGGACCAAATTACTCAATTTCAACTGCTTGTGCTACCTCCAATTATTGTTTTTATGCGGCTGCCAATCACATCCGTCGAGGCGAAGCTGATTTGATGCTAGCCGGTGGAACTGAAGCTGCCATTATTCCTATTGGATTGGGAGGTTTCGTTGCATGTAGAGCTTTGTCTCAGAGGAATGATGATCCCCAAACAGCTTCTAGGCCATGGGACAAGGATCGAGATGGCTTTGTTATGGGTGAAGGTGCTGGAGTCTTGGTGAGTATAGTGATTTTTGTTTCTTTAATCAAATATTTAATTTTCGTTGTGCCGCATGAATGGAACACTCATGTGATATTTACCATGGGTAACGGCTTTTCTGTTAGTGCTGATGCTTCTCTGCCTATGTGGTAACTGAACTCCTCTTAGTCCATTCAAAAGTGAATTGTGATATGGTTTATTGTATTTCACAGGACATTTGCTTCTCAAAGCATCTTAGACTTGGTACTTTTTTTTTCAATGCATTTGATACAATCTATGGAACTTGATATTAGACTAATACCTTCTATCTTCTCAATGCCATTTCTCCCATCTTATGTCTTAGTATTTTGAAATGTGAAATAGAAGGATTCTTGAATTAGAAACCTATTTTGGGTGCTGGCAAGTGCATTAATGCTTTTTGTCTGTCCTCTTCCCTTCCCCTTTTCACCGTTTAGCTGATTAAAGAGATATATGGTCGAGAGTGTAATGAAACTAGCAGTTTCTAAATTCTTTTCTTTGAAGTTTGTAGTTTCTAACTAGTTTCCTTCGCATTCTTACAGGTGATGGAAAGTTTGGAACATGCAGCGAAACGAGATGCACCAATAATTGCCGAGTATTTGGGAGGTGCGGTGAACTGCGATGCTTATCATATGACCGATCCCCGATCTGATGGACTTGGCGTCTCTTCATGCATCCAGAGTGCCCTCAAAGATGCTGGTGTCTCACCAGAAGAGGTATTATTTTATTCTTTTCATCAGTTCATACTGTAATTTCTGCTACCAAACTCAATTTTTAACTTGTTATGTAAACATCATTTCATATATTCCCCTAGGGCTAATAATTGATATTGCATTTCGCATTAACTCCATATTTTAAGCTTCAAGTGGAAAAGTGAACTCAATTCCCAGCGGAAGTCTTTGGCTAATCCTTACCTGTAGTCTGTTTTTCTATTCATACACCAAGTAATTCCTTAGAGAATTTGGTGATCTACGTAAGAATTGAACTGAAGAATTGTCAAGAAAGAAAAACAAATCATAAATTCATTTGAAATTTTTTCATGAACTAAATTATTGCTGTATGTCATCATATGCAGTATGAACATCCTAAATCGACTCCGATGAATTTGTTTTTGTTTTTGTTTCTCTTCCGGGAATTTTTAAGGAAACTAAGTAACTAACAAGATCAGGATGTCTTTCTTTTCAGGTTAATTACATTAATGCCCACGCAACTTCCACAATAGTAGGTGACCTAGCCGAGGTGAATGCTGTTAAGAAGGTATTCAAGAACACTTCACAGATCAAAATGAATGCAACTAAGGTGAGTCCGCTTCTTGCACAATTGAGGTCTCACACTTAACACACATGTACAGACAGACAGAAGCACGTGCATCTTTAATTTTCTGCAGAATTTTCAGTTTTATACTTTTACCTTAAAGCAGATAATATTTATGTGCAATTATTAATTCGAGCAGATCATAGAGTGATAGTTATTAGGTCATTGTTTGCTTCTCACTTCTTGTTCTGTACCAGTCTATGATTGGGCACTGCCTTGGTGCTGCTGGTGGTCTGGAAGCTATTGCAACAGTGAAAGCCATAACATCAGGCTGGCTGCATCCTACAATAAACCAATTTGTAAGTTCAATTTCATTCTTGATAGCTGATATCAATTTTCTTCAACTTTTATTTCACATCTCTTTAATTCTTCCGTTTTATGCTGTATTTGTGTTGCAAGTTCATTTGAAACTGATTATTTGTCCTTTCTATTAGCTTGATACCGATTTATATGCATGTTTGTAGAACCCAGAGCCTTCCGTTGAGTTTGACACTGTTGCAAACCAAAAGCAGCAACATGAAGTCAACGTTGGTAAGATGCTTTTTAACATTGTTACCTGCAATCTCTTATTCGATTTGGATGCTTCAACTGTAGAAGAAAATTTTAAATTCCCTCGAACTACGTTCTTAAGAATGGCTTCTAATTCTTTTGTGCATGCTATAAATTTCAGCCATTTCAAATTCATTCGGATTTGGTGGACACAACTCTGTCGTGGCGATTTCTGCATTCAAGCCCTGATCCTGTTCGTATTGATTCCCTTTGTAGTAGCAATCTTGCTCATCCGAGCTGTATCTGGATAACCGCGGCTGCTTCATATTTATTCTGCAAGTTGCTGGATTTGTTCGTCGAGTATATTTGTTACTTTCCATAATAATTTAGTCTTAGATCTGTCATCAATTTTCCAGTGGATGGTATTTTGAACTGATTGCTGATTAGATGGAATTTATATTCAGTTTTGTTCTTGAAATCCGGAGAATGTTTTGTTAAGAGTAGTTCATATCTAAATACAAGTAATTTTTTACATGCTTATGTAATAAAAAGGTATTTTGCTTTTATACATAAGTTGTAAGTTACTCTTAATTTGATAGCAAAGCAGTCATATTGTCCATCGTTTGGCTAAGCTTAAAAAGTAGGATTTGTAAACTCACAAAAAGGGACTTTTAAATTTTTTGAAACATGTTTGGTTAAAATAAGTTAGGACTCATTTGGCAGGGCTCGATTTTGCTTCTGCTGTCTGGAGAAGGAGTTTATTGATAATAGGGACATTCTTTTAAAAGTACCAGGCAAAGAACTTCCAAGAAATTATTAAAATAAATTTGAAAGTAACACCCTCCTTGATCTACGTTCTTACAAAAATTCAATTTTTTCGAAACTCATTTCTAACCACACATTCTTAAATAAAATAATATTACACGTAAATTTAAAATTTTTTCTTATTTTTTAACCACATATTTTCATCAAATCACTACTTAAAATGTATTTTCCACTCAATAATGTGCATCAAACATGATCTAGCTTCTTAATTTTAAAAGCAACTTTTGACTTTTCAAATATTCGATCTACATTATTTTTTTCCCACTAAAAAAAGTTTATGGTTTTGAAATTACTATAAATTGATTTAGCATATTCTTTTTTGTCTTTGACCCATGATAGCGTTTTATTTATTTATTTATTTACTTATAAGTAAACATTTTAAGCTTAGCCAACCCAACATTAACTAAAATTTCAAAATCATTTCAAATGAATACACATCTTGTTAACGCAGTTGCCATAAATTTCTAAGCAATTTCCACACTCAACTTAAAATAATCCAAAATATTTCTTGTTTGACAAATTCATCGTGCATTTTATTTTCAAGTATGAAATTTGAATGCTAGACTTGGGTCACATTAGAAACTTCCACAAAATGCACAAGGATCCTTCCTACTCGTAGCCAAATGGACAGACGTACTTTGTTTTTGCGTATAAAATTATCGTTTATTTACTGTTTCAACATTATTAACAAAGCAAGCTAATTATAACTCACTTCCATATGCTGCCAACATTAAACTCCCTATATTAAAATTAATTAAATCAACTGTCATAATTCAAGATGATCCAAAGTAATTTCGCTTAGGTATACAATTCGACTATCTATCACGAATTTTATTCAAAGCACTCGTATATCAAAAACAAGCATTGTTTCATGATTCTTTAAAGTAACCTTGATATTCTTCTTAACAATGTAGAGTCGTAGCCGAGATATGGGACGGAAGAAATTTACCTTGGAAAATTTTCCAGATTTTGTTTAGTTAAATTAGATTCTTTACATCAATAAACATTGAATCTACAGAGAAGTGAACACAAACATTAACCATTAAACTAATTAAAAAAATTCAGTAGCCAAGTCGAAAGAATGATTCTTCACACTACCATTGACATTCGATTTTTATTGGCCCATAAAATTAAAAACATCCTTACATGTTAAAAATTCAAGATTTTAAAATAAGCAATAAGGATGCCGGCCTATAAGTAGATTATCAAGAAAATGATCAGAAGTGGCAGCCGCAGCAGAGGAAGAAGAAACAGAGAGTTGCAACCAGAATTATGGCTTCAAAAATGGACACGATCTTGAAAAGAATATCATCCACGAACCAAAGATGCAAGCTGAACCGCCTCTTCCACCGCAACCCGGTGGAGCTCTTGAACTTCCACCTGCTTGAACCACCACTACTGCCACCGTCTCGGCCTTCGCCACTGCTCACTTTCTTGTTTAGCCTCTTGAAGAAGAACAAAAAGTTAGAAGGTTTCTTCACCATAACTTTCTCTCTCTTAAATGTATTGAAAACGTATAGACTTTCAGAAAAACTTGAGATGGTTTTTAAGTATTCGAGGTTTCTTGGGATTTAAGGTTGAGGAATAAAATAGGCTGAGGGGGTACGTAGTGAGGGATGAATTCAACCGTTACGCGTATTCGTGGGTCAAAAGTGGGTGACGTGCGACTGGGTGGGTTGTGGGCCCTGGTAATATTTAATTGCATAATTCTTCTTCTGGGTTTAAATAAATGTAACGCTAATAATTACCATTATGACATATTTCGTGTTACATAGACTGAACTAAATGAAATATGAAAATAAAATTAAATATAGTGTCTAAAGTCATTTTCGCTTTCAAATAGTCTTATGTTCAAGTAAGTATACCTATGTCATGAACGGGAATCCATCTATCTTGTATAGATTTTAAGGTTCTCAAATAGAACGCAGAGCATATTTTAGCATAACTAAGAAATTTAAGTCACTCGTTTTATTTCTTTATTTTTCTTTTCAATTATGAGTAGAAATCTAATTATATATTTTCATTAATTTCTCATTCTTATTCCCATTCTCATTTTCATTATTAATTTCAACCACACATTCTCCAAATAAAATAATATTACACACAAATCAAAAACTTTTCATCACTTTTTCACCACACATTCTCACATCAATCACTATTCTAAAAATTTTCTTTTCCTCAAAATGGGTTTCAAACGAGGGCTTATTTATCATAGTATACTTATGACTTAACAGCAGGACCGTTTGCTCAAAAATTATGAAAAAGAAAAATTGTGTTCCTAACTACTGGTTTATAACGGAATGAAACAAATGGTGACCTGGTCAAATCATCTTAACAATTTCGAACGTTAGTCCATTGGTCAACGTTTATATTTTTCATTTAAAACTATTGACCGGAATGTTAATAAAAATTTAATAACATGCTCACTTGGTTACTAGTTAAGTAATAGTTTTGAGCAAGGATACTGCCTGCGTGCCTTTCGTCAACATAGCCTTTGATGCCTTGTGACTTTGTGCAAGATCGCTAGTTTTCTTCTTTGAGGTGATCTCTGGATTCATAATACTTAAATGACATAATATGGATCTTCATGATCGAAGCAATCGAGGTTGACCTTTAGCCCTTGTGTAAATGATGGTTCTGATTTATAGAATTACGTGAAAAGTGACTGATGTAACGTTACTTGAAATAACAATTGAATGTAGACATTTTTTTACTTGTCTATAACAGTTTGTTAGATCACTGATTTATTGATGCTTAGAATGGAATTTGACTAGCGAGTCATTGAATGAGGCCACGTGTCTCTAGAACAGTTTGTTAGATCACTAATTTATTGATGCTTAGAATGGAATTTGACTAGCGAGTCATTGAATGAAGCCACGTGTCGAGCATTTATGGAGCCTTCGTTCATTTTTCTCATCTATAAGGGAGTGTTTGGGCTCCTTTTTATGGCTTTTTTTTAAAAATAAATAGCCACTGCAGTAAAAAACATAAAACATTGAAGCAACAAAGCATAAAAATCAGTCTATATTGACTCAAACATAAAATTATCCTAAATATTTTTCATGACAAATATTATGAAATACTTGGTTTCACATTTAAGACTTGATAACATTCGAAAGCATTGAGATCGAATCCTATACTTCTTTCCAATTTCTATTGTCAAATTCGTTGTTTTCTTAATATAAAAATCGAGGATAAATAATGCACCTTTACAGGTGCTAGTGGCACACTAATAAAAGGGAATCTCCTTACTGGAAAATTGCGATAATACTAACAAATCATACTGCTTACAGTTATTGACTTCACTTAGTGAAAAGGGAATATGAAAGATACCAAAATAAAAGGCGAAAAAGAAGAGGAATTTGCACAACTTTGGAACCCACTACAATTTTCGATACAAACCGGAGGCCTCCAAAAAAAATAAAAAATAAAAAATTGTTCTCTTAATTTGTTTGATATGTCACTTTAAAATATACCTTTTTTTTAATCGCCAAAAGTCGCGCTATTTTGATAGACATACCTTTTTTCATGGCATTTTACACGTTAAGGATGTGTTTGGATACATACTACATCCGAGAAGAGATTTTAATTTTGATAGCTATAGTTTTTCTTTGGGACAATCTTATACGTATGGCTATATTCGTTGGTCTCATTAAACGGTAATAACTTTCAAGTTTGTTTCATGCTAGTCACCCAACTTCAATTTGTTTCAATTTATAATTTACATTTTTATTTCAGTTCGACTATAATGGTGCAAGACTAATATAATGATGCTTTGCTTGACACCGACATTTAGTTTGCCAAACAAATTCAAATGAAATTTGGACAAAAGTGAATTTAGGTTTCTTAATTCATTCATCTCACCTTTTATTGTTGGTAGAAACTACTAATTTGTCGTTAAGCGAGTTTCAACTTTCAAGCCACACATTCAAACCGAAGTCGATGTGTAAATTGGGCTATCAATATGAAACTTATTAAAGTGATCAACATGAAATAGATATATAAGTTGGTTGACCTCCAATGAAATTTTTTCCTTCGCTTGGATAGGGGGTGGGGTGGGGTGGGGTTTGAGTGTATAAACTTATGGTGATACTCGATTACAAACTATATTAAAACCAGTTGTCATCTTCTACAAAATTAATAAAAAATGTGGTAGAGTTTCTTGTACACTATGCACACGGTTTAAAGAAATTCCTCAAATATTGCAGGCAAACCAGAGCCCGCAAACCAAGTCTGTCATTTAAGGAACTGTCCTGACTGTCACAGTATTTTTTAATGTTCCATCCGTCCCATTTATATGAACTCACTTTCCTTATTTTCTTGTTCAAATTATATAATTTTGTTTTCTTATTAAGAATGTTTTGTTCGTTTACTAATATACGTTTATTTCTTTACCACTTTCAGTAATAATTTACTATTAATTAATGATAATTAAATACGTGTAAATTTTGAAAGTTTTTGGCAAAAATTGTATTTTTTTCAATAATATTTCTTAATTCATGTGAAAAACAAAATAAGCATATATATAAATGGAACGGAGGGATTAATAATTTTACTTGGTCTATGAACTGTATTATACCATTATTGCCAACTTTACAATTGATCTTTGGACAAATATGAGTTGGATCTTTGCTAATGCCTTAAATAATCCTCCTATTGAAGGCCTCATGACTTAGTTTTCTTACGTTTGCCAACAATTAGACAACCTCACATTCTACTGATCTTTGTTTAATGAAATTGTCTAATATAACGTAGGAGCGAGTGACTAAATTATAGTAGAAACAATAAAGTTTCTTGGAAGAATTTAATGCAAGTTCAACTGTTCACGGTCAATGTCTAGGCCCATGAGTCTTTCGTCTCCAACAAGCAATGACCCAACTAATTTTTGTTTCCCATTTATACTTGTAATTGTTGTCAAGCCAACTATGTTGTCTGGATATTGGATTGTTGGCTTACTATAAAGATTTAGTTGGTTAAGTGAAGGAAACGAAAAATTACGTGCTCAAAATATTTATAGGTAGTCTATTAAACGGCATCGAGCTTTTTGCAAAAAAAAGTAGATGCCAACTGGAGTACATGAGTAAAAGTACCTTAGTACCCATCTAAGGTATGGCGAGTTTCCAAGAATCATTATTGGTTGAAAAAAAAAGTAAGAATAAAAGAAATTGAATTCTTAAATATGAGAAACGACGAGAAATCAATTCAATAATATATGATTGAATTATCCATTCGGGGGTGGTCGAGTTGGGGGAACAGGTGAACGCGGAGATTGAAAGTCACGAGTTCGAATCTCATGCCAAAACTTCCTCGGTCGAGTCCGTCGCACCGGACTTGCCTAGTGTGATTTATCTCTCATATGTGGTTTGCGGGCGACTGCACATAAATCATGGTTTACTCAGTGCATACTCACGGGTAGCAACTGCGGGTTCATACGTCAACCCAAAATATATGATTGGATTGATTCTTTCATTTTTAGGAAAAGAGCACCCACTCCGCTCATTAGGTGCCCCTTGTTTGGTCTCCATTAAAAATTTAATATGTGAAAATTTCAACCTAATAAGCCCATGTTTGATCTCCAATAAAAATAAATTTTGAGGGAAAATATATTTTAAAATAATAATTTTTTGGAGAATGTATCATTAAAAAATAAGGTAAGATTTTGGGTTTACGTGTAATATTATTTAATTAGAGAATATTGTTGAAAATAAGAAGAAGAAAAATGTATTTTTTCAAAAATTGAGACCAAACATGGGCTAAATAACAGTGAAGTGTCAAACGGGTTGTGTTCACATTTTAAGCAGTCCATAACCTAGCACTGACTAATTGGGCTGAGTCCATATGGGATGGACCGGCAAATACAAAGTTGCAAATTTACCGAATTGGTTAAGAGAGCACAAGTATTTGTTAGTGTAATCACCCAAACAGAACCACGTTTTGAATATTTTTTTTTACTATTTTAAGCTTAACCAAACAAACATATATAACAGTCTAGACTTTTGTACACAGGAATAGTAATACATGCCTTTTGTGTTGTATACTCTCTTGTTAATATAAGATATTAGATGTTTTAATTTTTTACGTTTTTTTTTTTCTTTTTCTTCCAACTTTCATATATAAAAGGCCTCTAAGGTTGTAATTAATAACATGTTTATACTCTCTTTTCAAGCGGAGGAGAGCGATGTACTCCAGTACTCCTAATTAGGGGTGGCAACTTGGTTTGGTCCTTATACAAAGTCGACTCGTGTTCACAAATTAGGCTCATTTCAACCTTTTGGATTGTGGGACTTTGCGTTGAGTTGAGTTGTCCACGAGTCCATAGCACGATTCGTTTTTCTAAAGAAATTAAGGAAACAAGTAAAAAACGAGCCAGCCCACATGTTTTTTTTATAAAGAAATTAATGAAAATAGCCCAAAAACGAGCTGGCTCATTGGCCATGAAAGAAAGGTGTTCTGGTGGGCCTCGTGTCTCATTTAAAATTGAGCATGAACCACATGTGGATCGAACCAGGATGAGCCGTACCGAGCGAACCCGCAAGCTGCTCGATGAGTTCGCCGCCCATACTCCTAACTAATTGTTGTGGTATGTTTGGTACAGTAAACAAATATGGGGAAGATTTCATAGCATATTTCATCTACTATATACATGTTAGGTTCGGGATCGTGATTTTCAGAATATGCATTATTACACATTATCATTTCTAGTACAAATCAAATTTTATTAATTTTTTTTTCTATATATTACAAATTTAATTTTCTTAATTTGTGTCAGATAAGACCTTGTCTGCTTTGATGTATATTGACCAAGACGATTTGTAGCTAGCAATGAGTTCTGAAGTCGTTAAAATTATGTTGTAAGAGTTGGAGTAAAAATTGTGCTGCTGTAAAATCTTATCTTCAATAACTTTTGGATTTGATTTCTAGCTTTTCGCATTTGTAGTTAGCAATGAGTTGAGTTGTTAAAGTTCTGTTATAATAGTTAGCAATTTAACTTTTATACTATTAGTTATTGGGATCTCTTTGTCGAGCTAATTTGTTCATGAGCCCATGGCACAATTCATTCTTTTAAAAAAAAAATATTAAGGAAACAAGTCAAAAACGAGATAGCACACGGGCCGGGTTTTTAAAATTTTTTTTTTTTTTTAATGAAAATAGTCTAAAAACGAGCTGGCTCATTAGCCGTGAAAGAGAGGTGTTCAGCTCAACCCATATCTAAAATCGAGAACGAACCGCACATGGATCGAACCAGGATGGCTGAGTCGAGCCCTCGAGTCGCTCAATCAGTTCGCCACCCATTTTCCTAAATAGTTGTTGTGGTATATTCGGCACATTAAACAAATATGGGACCATTGCATAACATATATCATCTACTATACATTAGGTTCGGGACGATGATTTTAACCAATTTAAGTGTGGAAATACCAGAACAATCATTACTGCTAATTCTGTTGGAAAAAACTCGAAATAAAAGAGTTTGTGGGCTAACTTTGACACTAATTTTGAGCGGGTCCCGCTTGGCTATTTTGGAAAATAAAAGTTGATTTGTGTTCTCCTCCGTGAGTACATCGAAATCATATATTTACTTGTAAAAAATGATGCTCGGGTGAATGAGAAATTGAAGCTCAAAGTAGGCCATGTGAAAGGAGTTTATGTTGGTGAGAAAACAAAAAAGTGTGTTTGTCCTACATAGGAAGTGGATGAAAACTAAAACCACTTTATAAAGGATTACACTTTAGAATGGTGTAATCATGTGTAGTATAGAGACTCTCTTCACATGCTCATGCAAGGGGGTGCAAATCTTGAATTGAAATAGCCTTAGAAGTGTTCACGTTTTGCTACATTTTTTAATTTTTCACCAGACTTTTGGTTTTCCAAAACGGTTGAAACTCCTATTGTAATTGCTATGAAATGAATGGGCAGCCATTCTTTATATCCCTCTCATTTTTCCATGGTCCAGTACACGAATTTTCATTTGTATACAGTTTCTGCTTTTCTGTATATTTCATTTCTGTTCGAGTCTGTGGTGATATTTTCAGACACTTGTTCAGTTTGCCAGAGTGGATCTGTTTGTGCTTTTACTGGTTCCTCCGTTGTATCCTGGGAAGCAGATGCTCATACTACCTCAAGCACGTACGGTGAGGAGACAAATCTGTTTTAAGGAAACTGTATTTGACACAGGTATCGGGTTAAAAGTCTTTTACAGTTTTAATAACTTGTTGTTGCTCGATTTGCATATTAATATTCTGCATTTCTCCTTTTAATTATTTACTATAATTGACAAGTCTTTAAATCTGTTATTTCTTACTGTGATTAACGAGTCATGGAAATTGTTATACAATATGACTTGTTATAATATGCAAAAACTATATTTGTAAATCCGGTACCAATTCTGCACATATGGTATTTGAGTTGTAAATCCGGTATCCAATATTGAAATAATTTTCCTACAAATTCTACCAAACAACATACTAGATGTTTAGAGCGTTACTATAATTTATTTATTTTTCGAAAAAGAATAGTCTATTGTTATAGAGAGTTCTATGGACTCAATATTTTGATTAATCTACACCATACATGTCAAAGTGGTAAAAGTATAAATACAAAGTAGGTAGTAGCCCATCAAAGCAAGAGTGAGCTAAGTGAAGTTGATATATAGTATTTATGTGATTATAAGTGACGATTTGTAAACATTTATATTAAGCGAGTTTTAGTTTTTAATAATATAGTTGTCTTTCTCTCTAATATAGTTCGCCTACTTTCCCGTTTCATGTTTTATTTTCGAATGTTGTCCAAAGTGATTTATGTTAGTATGTGTAAGTGATCAAATATATATCTCAAGCAGGGACGTAGCCAGGTTCTTAATCTTGGGGGGGCGAAAATACGGGGGGTGGAGGGGGGCGGGCCCCCCTTCCGGGGGTTCGGGGGCGGAGCCCCCGAAATTTTTTTTTTTAACTAAAAAAATTGAAAATGACGATTTTGAGTACCAAAATAGTACTGAAATTCAATGTTCGATTCAATCACTACTGAATATTCTACTACTTAATTCTTAAATTCAAATATTCAATAACTAACACAATTACACAAACTAACAGCAACTACTCTACTTAATTCTTAAATTCAAATATTCAAGAACAAGTAAACATGCATTATCCATAAACAAGGTTGAGAATTGAGTTTTAATTAGTTGAGTTTGGGAATTGGGAACTTAGGTTTTGGATTGGATTTGGGCTATTGATTTATTTAAATAACTATTGGATCTTTTGTTTAGATCTAAGATTTTTGTATGGTTGGATTTTAAAATATAAGTTATTTACTCAATGTTTATTAACGGAAAAAAAAAATAAAAAATTTCAAAATTTTGGGGCGAGTCAAAATCTTGAGGGGGGGCGAAACTGAAAAATACATTACAAATTAACTAGAAATAGTGTACCACGGACAAAGTTAGGGGGGGCGGGGGCGATCGCCCCCCCTAGCTCCATCTCTGATCTCAAGTCAATTGTGTAATCATAAATGAAAATCACATTGACTGGATTATGCATTTTTGCATACTATCAATTCTTGTACATATCAGATTTCATTAATTTTTTCTCTACATTACGAATTTAATTTCTTAAACTGTGTCAGATAAAAATTTGTCTGTTTTGTAATTAATGATGGTGGAAGTTAGAATTTAGAATCTTATAAAAGATATTATTTTTCTGTTGGATATCTCAATTGACAATATTATTATATCCAACAATTTATAATCATTTAAAAAATCATTATTGTTTACAAATTAATCCATTAATATCATGATATTTTGTATTTCAGGATTTTGAATTCAACAGAATGTTGGAACAAATATTTTGAGATAATATTATCCTATCTAATTTCAATCTAAAATGAAAATGGATAAGTTTCCAAATCCTATAAATAGGCTATTTCTACACTATGTAACTATAAAAAATGGCCAAATGTGCTTTTCTTCTCTGTTCTATACTTGTTCTTTTCGCCATTTCTGAGGCAAGAAATGCCCCATCAATTGCCACAATCAATGATTCACCGTCCAATCTTACCAAAAATTACACAAAGATTTGTGATCCACAAAGGTTTAATGACCTTGGATTGGACATGGATGATTTTACCTATTGTGATTCATCGTTGTCGTATGGTGTTCGGGTTAAGGATTTGATAGATAGAATGACATTGACAGAAAAGGTGCAGCAGATTGGGGATACAGCTTATGGGGTTCCCCGGATTGGACTTGCTAAGTATGAGTGGTGGTCGGAGGCATTGCACGGTGTCTCCAAAGTGGGCCAGTGGAATAGCAAGGCCACGTTTTTTGATGACATTGTCCCTGGCGCAACAAGCTTCCCTTGTCCCATAACAACAACTGCATCTTTTAATCAGACATTGTGGAAAACCATTGGCCAGGTAATTTTGGATTATGTTTGATACATAGGACTAGATGTGATTCAGTATGTAGTATTGAATAATACAAATAGAGTAATGTTCTTTTTACATTTGCAGGCTGTGTCGAATGAAGCAAGAGCTATGTATAATCTAGGACATGCTGGACTGACATTCTGGAGTCCAAACATTAATGTCGTACGAGATCCTCGATGGGGACGAACTATAGAGACACCCGGTGAAGACCCATTCGTTGTTGGAAAATATGCAGCAAACTATGTTAGAGGTTTGCAGGATGTTGAAGGGCTTGAAAGTACTGATGATCCTAACTCCAGACCTATTAAGGTTGCTGCTTGCTGCAAGCATTATGCGGCTTATGACGTCGATAGTTGGCTCGGAGTTGATCGCACCAGTTACGATGCACTGGTAAAATAAAAATGTAAAAATGACTCTTTTATCAAGTTATATTCTTACATAAGTTTAATCTTTTTGTTTCTCTGTGAAGGTAACTGAACAAGACATGTTGGAGACATTCCAAAAACCCTTCGAAATGTGTGTGAAAGAAGGAGATGTTATGAGTGTTATGTGCTCTTACAATCGTATCAATGGCATTCCAGCTTGCGCGGATCGAAAGCTTCTGAAGGATACTCTTAGGGGAGAATGGGATCTTCACGGGTATTCATATAGAAAAAATTCAAATTTTTTTTTTAAATATCCTATCATATTGCAGCATAAATTTAATTGAATAACAAATTTTGCATTGCAGATACATAGTTTCGGATTGTGATTCTGTTGAAGTAATGGTAGACAATCAAAAATGGCTCCATGATGAACCCGAAGACGCTGTTTCACAAGCTTTGAAAGCAGGCTCGTCATTGTCTATCCTTTATTTTTTAATTTTTTTTTTTCGACCAATTATACGATCTGATTCTTTCTATTAATCTAGGCTTGGATTTGGATTGCGGGAATTACTTTACGAATTATGCCGACGAGGCAGTAATACAAGGAAAAATTAGTGAAAAAGACATAGACGAGGCCCTCAAAAACCTCTATATTGTGCTCATGAGACTTGGATTTTTCGATGGAAGCTCAAAATATGAATCTCTTGGCAAGCAGGATGTGTGTTCTGATGAAAACATTGAACTGGCAACTCAAGCAGCAAGAGAAGGAATGGTTCTTCTCAAGAACTTTAACGGAACTCTGCCTTTGAACGCAGACGAGATTAAAACAATAGCAGTTGTTGGGCCACATGCAAATGCTACCACTGCCATGATTGGGAATTATGAAGGTATAAATGTCCCGGTCTAACAATTTTCAATTGTTGATCTTTCGCATTGAGTCTTCACAAATTTTTGGTCGAAAATCACAGGTATCCCGTGTAAATATACATCTCCACTTGATGGCTTCTCAAAATACGCAGAAGTGCAATACGCAACAGGCTGCGCAGATGTAATGTGCAAGAATGCGAGCTTGATATTCCCTGCAATGCAAGCAGCCAAGAATAAAGATGCAACTGTTATTGTTGCAGGGATTGATTTATCAATTGAGGCTGAGAGTAGGGATAGAATAGATTTGCTTCTTCCTGGTTATCAAGCTCAGCTAATCACTCAAGTTGCTCAAGTGGCCAAAGGTCCAGTCATTCTTGTAATCATGTCTGGTGGTGGAGTCGATATTTCTTTCGCTAGAGACAGTGATAATGTCAAAGGAATCGTTTGGGCTGGATACCCCGGTGAAGAAGGAGGTCAAGCCATTGCAGACGTCATTTTTGGGAAACACAATCCTGGTATATATTCATTATTTTGTCTAGTACTATATATCAAACATGTACTAAAAGTTGATTTTTTCGCTAAACAGGTGGAAGATTACCACTCACATGGCATGAAGGAAGTTATGTTGATATGCTACCAATGACCTCAATGTCCTTAAGGCCAGTTGACAGCTTAGGGTACCCTGGAAGAACATACAAATTCTTCAATGGCTCCACAGTTTTTCCCTTCGGATCCGGCTTAAGCTACACCACATTCGCCTACTCACTAACATCTGCTGACAAAAATTTGAACATACAATTGAACAAGTTCCAGCACTGTCGGGACCTTAACTACACTGATGACACTTTCAAGCCCCCATGTCCAGCGATCTTAACATCAGACTTACAATGCGACGACAACAACCTCGCGTTCGAGGTCGAGGTGTCGAATACTGGAACAGTTGACGGAAGTGAAGTTGTAATGGTGTACTGGGTCCCACCAAAGGGAATTGTAGAGGGTCCCATTAAGCAAGTTATTGGGTTCCAAAAAGTTTTCCTGCCTGCAGGAGGAAGCCAAAAGGTGAAGTTTCAGCTGAATGCATGCAAGAGTTTTGGGCTTGTTAACTACAGAGGATACCATTTGTTACCATCTGGTGGACACAGTATCATGATTGGAGATAATTTGCTGTCATTCGCAGTTGGTGTCAATTTTCAACCAGCTTAATTATTTTTTGGGATTCTTAATTATGTTTAATTATTAGATTAGTTGTTGATTTTATAGAAGAGATTAGGCTTCTTTAGTTTAAAATAATTAGTTTGCTGAGTGTCAGTTTCAGATCATTATGTATCATTGGTCCCAGTTTTCTCTTTTTCCTGATGCTCACAATTAGTCAGTAATAAAAAATTTAGTTCTTGAACTGAGACTTTATTGCTTAGAAAAATGTGAGATTTGTGTGTAAATTATATATTAACACAACGGATTACAATAGCATAAACATTATAATTCAATACTAAATATAGTGTCAAGTATGCTATCCTAAAGTCATGCTGCCTTCTTTCAAACGATTCTAAAATAAAATCAATATGGCTCCTAGTCGATTTTTCTTCTATGAACACGATTATAAGGATACAAAGAACGAGATTTTATCGAGTTTTCAAAATAGTATACAAATATAGTATAAAATATAAAAAGAGTATTTTTTTCAAATTGCGTTTTTTTCTAAAACAATGAAAACAACCCCCTTTTATAGGAACATATTTAGCCCCCTACATTCATAAAAATAAATCATATTTAAGTATAAGTTACAATATAAATTATGAGATTTAATTTTGTATTAAAAGTTAATATTAAAAATCAAAATTGAAAACTAATATTTGTTGTGGAAGTTTAAAACTTTAAAAAATGTTCCAACAATCTCTCACAAATTTTAAACTTTCAGAATATATAATTATATAAATAATAGTGGCAACAAATACTGTGCAATAAGTGTAGGTATCTCTTGGACGAACCTCACTTAATGATAACAATTTTCATTTGAGGGAGCCATAATGGACTAAGCATTGCCAAACTTCAATTGTCACATACACTGTATTGATTTTGGCTTAGTTCATAGCGGGTAATACTGTTAATGACAATGCATTCTAATCTTGATTTTAGTAAAAGTCTAGGGAATAGCCCAATCACATAGCCACAACCTTATGATGGCTACTCTTACACATGTGAGTCTCCTAAGTATGTGTGTGATCCATACATCGCAATTTTTTTTTGCCTCGGCACTCATTCAGGATTAGACCCTTTCTAACATTATATCATCATTAGCATTATTATCATAGGGATGAGCACAAATAAAATAGGGTGCTATTACAAGTCATGCAATACAGATTATTTCTACTACATTGAACTTTTTTCATGGGATTTTCAAGCACAGAGGTTATGTTACTCCCGAAAGTGACTCCTTTGTGGGCTTAAACCCACCCTCTCGATGATTTATGTATGTCCACCTCGGACTACAATTTAATCACGTCTCTCTTGGACAACAATTTGGTATCATCAATTTGTAGAGCTCTTATTTTCCACATGCATATTTACACATTTGCAAAGTCTTAAATACTTATCAAAATATTAATATTCCATATTTAAGTATAGTAAAATAATCGTATGAAATTTCTAATTAAAAAAAAGTGTGAGTAGACGCATATATTCATCTCTCGTATTTCACTTGCACGTCTACAATTAAATTTTTAATACTTTTGAAGAGTCAAGTTTAAAACTAAGAATAAAATTATAAAATATATCTATCTGAAATTTTAAACACCCTCACATTTCAAAGATTCCCAACTCGAATTGAGTAAATATACGATCTCTATTGACGTGACATAGACGCTAGCTTTTGACCCTTTCGATGGCAAGGAGTGCTCCTTTACTCTCTCTCACGGAGCCATCAAGAATGGTTTTATACCCCAAATAATGAGGTGGTTATCTAAAATATATTTTTTCAATTACTCAACAAAAGAAAAATAACTTATATGAAATAATAGAATGGAGCTTAGGAACAAATCAAATATGCTAGCATCATGTTGAAGAACAATTCACAAATATATGATAGTAGTAATTTTTCAATTTTAATCTCTACCGAACACGCCATTTATCTGCTGAATTATTTCAAACTTAGACAAATAATAAACATTTATGTGGACAAGACAACCGTTGCATGACCTTTCAAGCGTCTTTTTCCATTTAATTTACAAAGGCTAGAATTATTGTCAGAACATCATGTTGCTCAATTAAGAAAATCTAGTATATTACACCAGATGAACCTAAATGAATAGATAAATATTAATTTAGCCTTATCAGAATTCTAAATTCAGTTTCAAGAAAATAACATCCTGATTACTTGATATCAATTGAGTAGGTGATGTATCACTTTGTGGGACCCATAAAACCATGAGCAAATAAGTCGCTGCAACCACACACAAAATAATAATCTATAGTCATCAAAGAAACAAAAGACCATTTGAAGTCAAATTCAGAAGCTTGGCTAATGCTATTGTTCATATGTCATCGATACATCTATTGTAAGAGTTAAATATTTTCCGCAATCTTTAAATTTACAACAAGAATCTTAATTCTATGTCACCTTAGAGAATTAAGAAAAATCCATCAAATTTTAATAATTACAAATTATAATTGGTATCGCGGATTCAAGTGGACAAGTAAAAACATACACAATGACTTTACCTATACAAATCACCTAACAATAACGACTTTAGATTGTTTGCAAAAATGGATGATTTGTGCGTAGACTGTATATATTCACACTAGAAATTAAAATAGCATAAACATTATATTTCAATAATAAAAAATTAACTTAAATAAACTTTAGGGAGTCATGTCAAGGACGCTGTCCTAAAGTTGTGTTACCTTCCCTTCGTGCTGATATTTTGACACTACACGATTCCAAGTTAAAATTCATATAGCTCACAGTCGGTTCTCCTTTTATAGGCAAAGAACGAGACTTTATTGTGTTGTCAAAATAGTATAGAAATATAGGAGTTTTTTTTTTTTTTTTTTAAATTGTGTTTTTCCCAAGTTTTTTTTTTCTAAAACAATGTAAACAACTCCCTTTATAGGAATAAATTTACCCCACATTCATGAAAATAAATCATATTTAAGTATAAGTTACCTTCTAAATTATGAGATTTAATTTTGTATTAAAAGTTAATATTAAAAACCAAAACTGAAAATTAATATTTGTTGTGGAAGTTTAAAACGTTAAAAAATGTTACAACAATTGCTAAGTTATTTTTTAACATATTCAAAACGACATTTAGAAGTCATATAATAAAAACAAAAGAAAAAAAGCAACTTATAAGTGATAATGTTCCCTTGAACATGAGAGGCTGATTTGGAATGGTGCTGTCACAAGCGTGCTTTTGGGCATGCGCATCAATCCCATTTAAAAACACCAAGGACAAGACAGCATTTGAAAAAGATAGCATTGCGAAGAAAAAAAAGATTGGGGGGTGAGGGGGATATATTTTTAGGATTAAATTAAATTCTAAGCCAATCACTTGCACAAATTATAATTCCATGGACCCATTCAAATGTTCCCTATTGCAGCTTCTCCGAAGGATAACTTATTATTGGAATTAATCATTTCATCTTAGTTTAACTAAATAAGTAAAACATGTTCAAAATATCGCAATTATAATATCATATGATCATATCAAGAAGTCGTTCAAATTACACATATAAATTATAGATGAAAACCCGGTCTAAAGAACCGGTTCATACTTTAAACCAGAACCTGAACAACTAAGTTAAGAGCTTGTGACATGTATTGACCAATGAAGCCTAAGGCAGTCGGATCTTCTAGGATGTATGGTTCGTTGAATACAACGATGTACATTCTCCTTACTTCCTACTAGATGTGAAAGTGAAAGTCGTAAAAAAATGATGAAATGCTCTCGAAACCAATTCACTCGAGTGACGCTGAGCTTTGATTAAAATCACACTAAATTCACGGAACTGAAAAATAATTCACTTAGTCTTATTTGAGACCCATATTTTTTTTTTTTTTTTTGTGGAAGGAATATATTTTGTAATAATTGATTGATGGAGAACGCGTGATTAAGAATAAAGTAAAAAGTTTTGAGATAAAAATGATCTGAGAAAAATTATTAGTGTCTTGCAGACATTGTGTTGCTTAGTTTATAATATTAGTAGACTAGGTAGGTTTGCAACAACTGGTTAGGTAGGTCATTGACTTTTAATAAATGCACATTATCACAAGGTAGAATTTATATCCGCGTGATGCATCATTTTTATTTTAAAGAAATGACAGTCTAATAAAGATATCATTCAAATAGATTATCAGAGCATGTGAATGTGATGGACCTCGAACATGATATTTTTACCATATTTTTCACAATTACATTAAAGGGTAAAAATTATTTACTATTTTCCATTTTATTTTTTCTTACATATGATATGAGATTCAATGCTTAACAAAAACTGATATAGGCAGTACGGATGTAATTCATACTTGAGGAATAATAAATAAACTGGATAATATTATTATTAAACATAATTGGAATTGGACTTGGAATTGGAATTTTTTAACTGAAAAGAGGAAACAAAGTAGCAAAATAAATAAAATTCTGAAAAGTGCATTTACCCAAGAGATTTCTATTTCCAATAGTAGATACGCATTTTGTCAAACCTACCTTTTTTCTTCACGCGTGCTCTATGATCCAAGGGCCGAAACTCCATCCGGATTACACGGAAAGGGTCCTTCTTTCCCCAATCCAACGGTTCTGATTCCCCTCCTTTGACTCCCCTCACATTTCCCTATATACTCCCACGCTGTTACTGCGTTAAATTCACTCTCCCATAACCATACTTTCACACCCACTATTATTTCGCACTCGTGTTGCTTTATTTTTTCTTCATCAAGAAAAGAAAAGTTATTCCTCATCTTGAAGCTCATCACAAGAACCCTCTCCTCTTGGTTAAATCTTCTGTTTTTTCTTTTGGGTATTCTCGAATTTCACTCTTCTACTGTTTTTATTAGTTTCTTGGAAAATTTGCTTTATTAACATGATTTTATTTTTGAACATGCGTGTACAAATTGATGGATCTTGGACGAGTATGAATATTATGCCGTTGTTATGGGTATTTATACATGGAGGTTATTTATTTTGTTATTGGAGAGATTTGCTCTTTATATGTGTTTTTAGGTATTCCTTTTTTTTTTGTTCATTATGAGCGTTGTTTTAATATGATTCTGAATTTTGTATGTGTCTATTACAATTGAGAGTCTGGGGGTATAACAAATTATGAATCTTTGATGAGTATGAATATCTGTATGGGTGTATTTATATATGAGGGTTATTTTAGTTTTTTATTGAAGAGAAATATTAGATTTTAATATTATTCTATGGCTGATCTGTGAATATTGTTTCTGATACGTATATGTCTGCTATATTCACAATTTGGACATTTGCTTTTTTTTTTTTTTTATTCAATATCTTTGTTAAAATTCTCATTACCTGCTTTTCTTGGTCTTCGACTTTCTCTATTGTCCTTAAATTTGTTTTGAAGTTGCCTTAAGAATTAGCTTATTATTAAGATTTTTCTGAAGTGTACTTATTATTTCTAGTATTTTTTAAAGGCTAGCCATTTGGTTGTTGATCTCTCTTTGTGCCTATGTTAATATGTGGTTCCAATTGTTTCACTTCAGAATTGGTTTGTGTTGAATCTGCAATCTGGGCTGAAGAAGTGGATAAACATGTCTTGGACGTCTCGTTATTGTGGAAAGTGTGTGCGATTGGTGGCATTCTTTTGGGTTATTGTGTAATTTGATTTCATTTGGTGAGATTCCTTCCTACTTCCTATCACTTTCTCAGAAGCTCTCTCTGTATATGTATGTTTAATATCGGTATTAGTATGAATATTCTATTGAAAAAATTCACACTTTTGTAATATTCACATGTTTTCCATACACAATCCTTTGTATTGATAGGCGGACACTGAGATGTCGTGCACCCATTATTATGCCTAATGTCTCCCGGTGTTCGCTAATATGGGATTTGGTTTGAATGTTCAACATCACACTAAGGGGTACTCCAATGATAAAACTGGCAGAATGTTAAACTGATCTAGATAAACGCTTAAGTTTGTGCAAGATTTATATGCGTACTTGTAATTGTGAGGAAATTGTTTCCAAATTCACTTCCAAGCCTACATTTTTACGCTGCTGAGCGTAACCTGAGAATTTTTGAGAAATTTGAAAAAATAAATAAAATCTTTATTGTGATTCACTTTA